>JANEYF010000235.1:0-451120 GCA_029963845.1 Rhamnusium bicolor
GCAGCTCTTACTGAAGATAAATAAATATAGTTTAAAAACTAAAAAACACGTTTTAAGCACATCAAACTCAAAAGTGAAAAATAATTATTAATATTAACTGAAAAACATAATGAACGAAAAATACTAGTATTATTGTGAAAAAGCGTGGGTTGCTCGATATACGAAAAATATTGGCACAAAGCGCCCCACGCCTTTTTCACAATAATACTAGTATTTTTCGTTCATTATTGTTTTCAGTTTTATTAATAATTATTTTCACTTTTTTAGTTTGATGTGCTGTGAAAGCGTGTTTTTTAGTTTTTTTTTTTAAACTATATTTATATTGCTTATTGATGCTGATATTATAAACATATTACGATCCAACAGATATTTCTGAAAAAAAAAATATCCTTTTTATTTCAGCCATGTGATTTGAACTCACGTCCTGAGGGAGTCCATCGTTTCGCGTCGATCTAAGACTTGCCCGTCGGCCAACGACCGAACTGAGAATCACGGGAATATACTTACAATATAAAGCCTCTTGCTCTCTCGCAGAGGATACGTGAGGAAAGGATGGCGATCCTGATCAGGATGATATAAACTTATCCAATTATTGTATTGTTACCGATTCTTCGTAAGTGTACAAAGTTTCAATTAAATCTGTCCGTTTAAAGTGGGTCAAAATCGAGTCCAAAGAGTCGGTTCAAACAAACAAACAAACAAACAAACAAACAAACATACAAGTGAAGCTAATAAAAGCGTGTTAAAAAGCGTGTTAAAAACGGCAAAAAGTTAGCTGATATTATTAAAGCAAGACTAGTCTGTAAGTAATCCGTCGAATTCTTTATATCAGAATGCAATTTCTCTCTACTAGATCGAATTTAAATATCTGATGTGGCCAGCATACAAGGTGTCTCAAAATTAATTCCCCAGCCGCCGGGGTTAGACTTTATGACAAAAATAAGTCGAAAATCACTTATGTCAAAATTTCGAAAAGTTACTTTTTACGAAATTATGGCCATCTTAAAGATTGCAATGAAGGTATTTTTGCAAATCAATTTTTGAAATAGGTATCCAGGTAAAGATAATTTATTAATTTAAATCAAGTGACATCTACACATAATAAAATTAAAATACTTAAATTTACAAAGGCAAATGTTCGAAATGTTCGCCATTTTGTTCTATGCATGCATACAATCGGCGAAGAAAATTGTTTTCAACACAACCTATTGTTTCGTTTGTAATTTGAGTTAAAGCTCCATAAATCTGAACAATAACGTCATCTTCATTCTTCGGTAGGACTTTGTATACCGCATTTTTCAAGTAACCCCAAAGCCAAAAGTCTATTGGGTTGAAATCCGGGGACCTAGGTGGCCAAGAAGTAGGTTCTCCGCGACCGATCCATTTATTGGGGAAATCGCCGATTTAATATCTCTCGAACATTTCGAGAATAATGAGCAGGCGCTCCATCATGTTGATACACAATACTGTGACGTTGCAATAAAGGAATATCTACCAAAAAGATAGGTAATAATATTACCTACCTTTTTAAACATATTATGTTTACGCAAAAATTTGCATAATTCTCTGTGTTTAATATCCTAGGCAGAAAATGTGGTCCTATTATGTCATTGCCCAACAGACCAATCCACACATTTACATTCCAGCGCACTTGCTTATGTGATTCTCTAATTTGATGTGGATTTTTGTAATTCCAGATATGCAAGTTGTGCTGGTTAAACACCCCTTGCTGATTAAAATGGGACTCATCACTCCACAATACTTGCTTAAAAAGGTCTTCATTTGTATCTAAGCAATTTAAAAACTATCTGGAGAATTGTAAGCGCAGCTCACTATCCCCAGGATGCAATTTTTGAACCGGCTGTAAGTGATAAGGATGCAGATTTTCTCTTTGCATGAATCTATGAATAGTACTACGACGATGGTGACGATTG
This sequence comes from Rhamnusium bicolor, assembly GCA_029963845.1. Taxonomy (NCBI): domain Eukaryota; kingdom Metazoa; phylum Arthropoda; class Insecta; order Coleoptera; family Cerambycidae; genus Rhamnusium; species Rhamnusium bicolor. Next base: position 1,935 of record JANEYF010000235.1, read on the forward strand.
GTTTCCAACATCCTGGTACTTACAGACGGATCTTCTTCAATGTCGTGGAGTAATTCTCTTCCTGTTGCCATGTTAGCTGTCTAGGACGACCAGCATGAATCATGTTAGAGCGAAAACACACGGGCGTTAATTCAACGCGCGTTCCACGCGCGCTAAAGTAACGCGAGTTGCTTGCCCATCCACACGAGATAGGTGAATAGGCATTAAGCGCGCTCTATCATTGTTAATTCAGCCATGGATGATGTAGAGCTCGTTTTGTTTGTTGATTTAAGTGCAAAAATAGTAAGAAGAAGAAGAGTTAGAAACCGAAAATGATGGGTACATCCTATGAATGAAATACGATATAGCGAGTGCGCATTCTACTGTCTTTTTCCTATACTTCGAGAAGATCCCATAAAATTTTTTAATTATTTTCGTAAGTCAATTGCAACATTTGATGAACTTTTTACCAAAATTAAAGACGGAATAATTCGTACTTTAAATAGGTTATAACTTAACTAGCAACGTGTCTTCATACGAACTGAAACGCGCGTTAAATTAATATCGTGTGTATGCTCACATATAATACAACGTATTTGTACAACGCGCGTTGCCACGTCGAACGCGCGTTGCGGAGATACCAAGCATTGTCATTTTAACGCGCGTTAAATAAAACGCGCGTTATTCGTGTGGATGGCACAATATATTTCAATGTATTTCTATAACGCGAAATTTCAACGCGCGTCGAACGTGCGTTGAAATAACGCTCGTGTGGTTTGACTCTTAGGAGCCAAACATACAGTTTCAAGTAAACGAACTTCAACAGCATGGTCTGGGTGTCGCCTAGTAGGAAAACGGTGGCGGTACAGACGCTCTGCGGCACGAGCATTATTATTACAAACTCCAAATAGTTTAATCATATCTAAATATTCTTGATTGCTGTACCTTCTGGGCATTATAATAAGTATGAAAACTTACATAATTGTTTACCGTTGTACGTCAGTTTCAATTTGAAATATTTTATTGACATTGACACACAAAATGTCGTATTCTGCCTTCGTCAAGGGTGACTTGATCATAAACTATCTTCACCTGGATACCTATTTCCAAAAATTGATTTGCAAAAATACCTACAGTGCGATCTTTAAGATGGCCATAATTTCGTAAGCAGTAACTTTTCGACATTTTGACATAAGTGATTTTCGACTTATTTTTTGTCATAGAGTGTAACCCCGACGACTGGGGAATTAATTTTGGGACACCCTGTATAACTTTCTTATACCAGTATATTCATATCATCCTGACCATAAAAAAAATCATTATATTTAATTCTTCACTTATCTCAATTCAATTTTAATAGCGTACCTTGAAATGTTTCATTAAAATTTTTAAATAATTAATTATCAGCGTCATTCGACACGGTCAATAATAATTCATATCATATTATTTAATAATCTCTTCTTATTGACATTGACATTTTTGTAACTAAATTAGACATTTCAAGTGTCAAACTGTTAAATTTATCCTAACCCCATTTTATGAGGCCAAAGTGTAAAACATTTCAGTTTACATTAGCTTTATTTAAGTACTTGTAAAATATATTTTATTGGCTTGATATTAATGACATGATTTATAAGAATCAGGAATATATTTTTTTGTAAAGGCAAATACAAAAGAAGTTGGGGTCCCGTGGACCTCCTTTCAGCTGGCCAATTTTGCTCATCACCGAACTGTCTTTGGCCTTTAGAACATGTGTACCATATTTGAAAGCTTTATCTCAAAAACTGCGGCTGCTATCGCTATACCACAGACATGACAGATTTTTACTTTCTTATATATTATATTAGGTATAAGAAAGTAAAAAGTACCGCTGTAAAGAGAATTTAACGAGCTTTAAAACAATATGCTATTTGACCCCCATTGCTATTTAAAATTTTAGGGATGATTCCACCACCACTTAATAGAGACGAGACACTATGCTTTAAATCTTAGAGTTATTGATTTTTAAATATATTGTTTTAATGAGGGCTACCGCGCTTGAATTCACCACGAGAGGCGCTAGCGTAGAGTAAGGTTCAGAAATTTCAAATGTCACTGAACGTTAATGTTTGTTATGGCTTTTTAACGCGGGTTTTTAGTAATTTATATAAAAATTGTGATACTTCTGATGAAATAGGGGATAGTACGGTACGGGTCGATGAATGTAAATGCTTTAAAAGCAGAGCTAAGAAAAAAGGTGTAAAATTAAGCGGGCCTAAAGAACAGCTAATTCAGAGGTGTCTTATGTTATTAACGTTAGGTTATATCAAGAATGAGCATGATAAAAACAACGAATGTGCATAATTATTACTCACGATTTTCTGTAGTAGGTAGGCTCCTTTGGTAACGCATAATCGTCAGGATTAAAATATTTCTTATAAAGCAAATGTTTCGAAGGAGTAAAGTTATCCCTGCGAATCGTTACCAACCATTGTTTTAGGTGAGTTTTGTTTCTCGGAAACATACAGTGTGACCCACTTAAGATCGCAACATCCCTGTATATCCGTTAATTGATGCTTGATTAACTTCAAATTTTGGTGGTAAGCAAAGATCGATAAGGTGATTCTTTGAACTTAGTAACATGTGATACATGTCAGTAGCGTGCGATTTTATGGGGGTTTAAAAAGTCGATTTTTCAAAAAAAGTTTAGCGATTTTTTTATTTAAATTTTGGTTTCATCGTCGTAAAGAGCACGATTTAAAACCCCCAGGTATCAATTTTAAATGGGATCACTTATCTGGTTACTGAGATGTAGCCACCAAAAATTCAGTTTCTTCAATTTCGCAACAGCCCTGCATACCCGTTAATTGATGTTTAATTAACTTCAGATTTTGGTGGTAAGCAAAGATCGATAGGGTGATTCTTTGAACTTAGTAACATGTGATACATGTCAGTAGCGTGCGATTTTATGGGGGTTTGAAAAGTCGTTTTTCAAAAAAGTATTAGCGATTTTTTTATTTAAATTTCGGTTTCATCATCGTAAAGAGCACCATTTAAAACCCCCAGGTATCAATTTTAAGTGGGATTACTTATCTGGTTATTGAGATGTAAGCCTCCAAAAAATCCAGTTTCTTCGTAAGTGATTAAGTTGTTTGGAATTAAATTTTGGCAAAACTGATTGTGCATTCTTTGAAAATTCACGGCATTTCTTTTTTTGTTCATTACATAATCAGTTTTTAAAAGTATGCCGTACACTACTCGGAAAAAGTGACCAAGATTTCAATAAATTCACAACGAAGTATCTAAATTTATTTTTAACTGAAAAATAAGAAAAATAAATAATTTTAACTCTAGTTAGAATTAACAAAAATAAATGTTTAAATTGTTGTGGCTTCTACCAAACCTCCATTTATTTCGACACATTTATCATATCGTTTCCGTATATTATTGACTGCATTCCTTAGCTGTTGCGGTGTAATTTTTGCACAAGCTTGACGTATTCTTGCGCAAAGATCTGCTCGATTTGTTGACGTGCATTGTAGACCTTTTTGAGTTAAAAGACCCCATAGGAAAAAAATCAAGAACTGTGAGATCGGGTGACCTGGGCGGTCAATGAATTAAACCACTACCGCGGCCTATCCAACGGTTCGAAAAATTTTCATTTAGCCACTGTTTAATAATTCTTGCATTATGCACGGAACAACCATCTAATTGAAAATGTAAATTTCGTATTTCCACAACTTGAAGTTCATCTATTGCGTCCGATAATTCATTTCGTAAAAAATGTAAAAAACTTTGCGCATTGAGATTTTCATCAAAAAAGAAGGGTCCTATTATTCTATCATTCATTTTTCCGCACCAAACGTTGATCTTTTCTGAATATTGCCTTTTGCAGTTAATTATCCAATTTGGATTTTCGTTTGCCCAATACCGAACGTTTTGGGACGATACTACTCCATTTGTTGTGAACGGAGCCTTCATCACTGATTAAAATATTTTTAAAAAAATCTCTATTATTCAGGTACTCGCCTTGTGCCCACAAACAAAATTCCATACGTTTATCTTCATCGCCCTCTTCTAAACTATAGAGATTTTGGTGTAAATGCCTTTATTTTATTTTTTTTGAGACATCTTCGAATAGTTTCCCTTGGCAACTTCAAATCTAAACTAGCCACTCTTAAACTAATATGCGGATTATTTATAAAGTGATGTAACACAGTCCGGTCATGTCAACTGTTCCTTCTTCTTACATTATCTTTTAAAATGTGTTTACTTACAGCTCCAGTTTCATTAAATACATTTTTAACTCTAAGAACAGAGCTACTGTTGATAGGGGGACGATCTTGATGTATATCGTTAAATATTCTGCATACTTCTCTTACATTCCGATCGTTGTCTCCACAAAGACGTATAATTTCAATTTTTTCTTGTACTGACAATTTTGCAGCCATTTTCTAATTTTCTTTCTCGAAAGTACAAATGTAATTTTTAATATAGAGTTATTTAATAACACTAATTTAGCATAGTTTTATAATCATAATCCTTTATTTGCATAAATTGACATTATTTATGCAGTAACAAACTGTCAAAGTCACAGCTTGCTTTTTTATTTCATTTAAATTGCATTAATTTTTATTGAGAAAATGATGAAATTTAAGACGTCTGCACCAATAATAAAATATACGATGGGTTATTAACTAAAAGGCAATATTCTGAAAAGGTTAACGTTTGGTGCGGAATAACGAATGACAATAATAGTAGTCTTTTTTTTATGGAAATCTCAAGGTGCAAATGTTTTTACATTTTTTACGAAATGAATTTTCGGACGCAATAGATGAACTTCCAGTTGTGGAAATACGAAATTTACATTTTTAATTAGATGGTTGTTCCGTGCATAATACAAGAATTATTAAACAGTGGCTAAATGAAAATTTTTCGAACCGTTGGATAGGCTGCGGTAGTGGTTTAATTCATTGGCCGCCCAGGTCACCCGATCTCACAGTTCTTGATTTTTGCTATGGGGTCTTTTAACTCAAAAGGTCTACAATGCACGTCCAACAAATCGAGCAGATCTTTGCGCAAGAATACGTCAAGCTTGTGCAGAAATTACACCGCAACAGCTAAAGGAATGCATTCAATAATATACGGAAACGATATGATAAATGTGTCGAAATAAATGGAGGTTTGGTAGAAGCCACAACAATTTAAACATTTATTTTTGTCAATTCTGACTAGAGTTAAAGTTATTTATTTTTGTTATTTTTTAGTTAAAAATAAATTTAGATACTTCGTTGTGAATTTATTGAAAAGTCTTGTCACTTTACCGAGTAGTGTACGGCATACTTTTAAAAACTGATTATGTAATGAACAAAAAAAGAAATGCCGTGAATTTTCAAAGAGCGCACAATCAGTTTTGCCAAAATTTAATTTAAACAACTTAATCACTACGAAGAAACTGGATTTTTAGGGGCTTACATCTCAGTAACCAGATAAGTGATCCCACTTAAAATTGATACCTGGGGGTTTTAAATGGCGCTCTTTACGATGATGAAACCGAAATTTCAGTAAAAAAATCGCTAATACTTTTTTAAAAAAATCGACTTTTCAAACCCCCATAAAATCGCACGCTACTGACATGCATCACATGTTACTAAGTTCAAAGAATCACCTTATCGATCTTTGCTTACCACCAAAATCTGAAGTTAATTAAACACTAATTAACCCGTATGCAGGGGTGTTGCGAAATCGAAGAAACTGGATTTTTGGTGGCTTACATCTTAGTAAACCAGATAAGTGATCCAACTTAAAATTTATACCTGGGGGTTTTAAATTGTGCTCTTTACGACGATGAAACCGAAATTTAAATAAAAAAATCGCTAATACTTTTTTAAAAAAATCGACTTTTCAAACCCCCATAAAATCGCACGCTACTGACATGTATCACATGTTACTAAGTTCAAAGAATCACCTTATCGATCTTTGCTTACCACCAAAATTTGAAGTTAATCAAGCATCAATTAACGGATATACAGGGGTGTTGCGATTTTAAGTGGGTTACACTGTATGTCCGCTTTTTGTTTCCCAACAAAATGGAATTGCACAATACTGAGGCACAATTAACATATTTTTTATTTACTGGTGTACGAAATAATTATAATAACACCCTATAAACTTGTTTCGCGCCTAACAATAACTTTTGACAACAACCTTACTCGCAGTGGCCTCAACTGGTGAGCCTAAAAACGGTAGCCCTCATTGATAATTCTCCACTCTGTATATGTAGTGCATTCAACGTATAATACAAGAAGTACTCCTGAAGTGGGAATAGGTAATGTGGGTTTATTTTTTCTTATTAAATATGACGTTTGAATTTTTCGTTAAAATTTTTCAGTTATTTTTTCTTTTTACACGAAATCAAATTTTACAACATAAAATTGACGTTTCTTTACTTTTCCCATAATCCTTACTTTTATTTGATTAGGTACGTCTAATAACAGTCGACATAGATAAGCTCTGAAAATCATGTTAGGTGGTGGAACACTCGGTATACCGGGTGTAATAGGATCATGGTATACTTTTTTCTTTAGTTTTGAACATCCTATATATTTAATAAACGTCACTTTTTGATACATAAATGATTTGCGTAGACAATATTTTTTAAACGACTCCAACAAAAAAATCTATAGGAGTGAAATCAGGCGACCCCTAGAGGCCACCTGAGAGGGTAATTCATCGAAATGACGTTTTTTCGAATCTCTGTTGAATGTAATCAGTTACTATTATTGAATTATGTGGAGGAGTGCCATCTTATCGGAAATACATTCCCTGTCCTAAATCCAAAGGTAATTCATTTAAAATATCCTCAATCTCATTTTGCAGGAATCCCAGGTATCTGGTACCAGTTAAGGTTCCTTCAAATATTATTGGACTAATTTATTGTACTACACTGAAACCGAATCGCTCTTGAAAATTACCCTCCTTTAATAAATTTTGATTTTTTTGTGACCAATATCTTGTATTTTGTCGGTTAAATATCTCAATATTTGTGAACCTAGAATCATCCGAAAATAAAAATCCTTCCCAAAAAATTATTGTTTGGTTGCACGTTATTCTGTAAAATCCAATTGCAATATTTATATTTATGCAAAATTCAGTTTACGGTTTGAAGACTGATTTCTAATTCAGACGCAATTTGCCTTAAAGAAACTTCTGTTCGTATGCCAAAACATTAATTTCCGTTCATCAATAATAAAATTTTCTTCAAGTTCATTGTTGGGATCTCTTCAGAATTGTTTTTCAACACGATTAAAATAACTTCTCGCATGATTATTGTCTATCAGGATGTCGTTCGGGATAAACGGTGCAAGCCACAACTGTACTTTTTTTGTATATTCCACAGAAATAATAATTAACATGTCCACTTTTTCATCTCTTGTATATATTTGCGGCATTTTGAACAAAATTAACAAGAATTTTAAACAATTTTTACAGACACTGTTCGGTAAACCAACAAATAATAATAATAATAATAGACTTTATTAGCATACTTTGCTATACAATCAAGAATACAAGATTTACAACACTAATCAATGTAAAAAGGACAAAGTACTTAACTAAATACACATACATAACTTAATGTTTACAATTTTTACAATTACAATATAATATGGTCATGGACAGACACAAAGAGTATGAAATCTGTATAATATATTTCAAATTGTCCATTTTTCTTTTACATGGACTGTACACTTTGTTTTAAATATATTTGAATTTTGACTATTTTTAACCTCACTTGGTAGGTAATTATATAACTTCAATCCCTTGATAAATAATTGGTTTTCACCAAAGTTTGTGTTTGTTCTTTGTATATAAAAATTTTGTTGACCTCTAGTTTCATGATTATGTATGTCACTCACAAAAGTACATGTATCAAAAAGATGTTTAGGTAGCATATTATTCGATAACTTATATATAAACAAAAAAACATTCAGCATAATAGACTGTCTTACAGACAATATATTTGCACAGTCCAACATAGTTTTAACCTTGTATAAATATTACAATTCAATATGTTTCTTAGTGCTTTATTTTGTTTAGTTTGGCGGTCGTGTATTTGAGTATTGTTAAGCATGAATATAATTGTGGGGCAGTATACGAAATGTGGATGTATTATAGTATTATATATTATTCGTTTCGTCCATATGCTCAGAAATTTACTAATCCTAGATAGGTAATTAACTTTTTTGGAAATTTTTTTGTTTATGTACTCAGCATGTTTACAAAATGATAGGTTTTGGTCAATGACTACTCCTAGATATTTAAATTCATTAACATTTTCAATTGCATGATTATTAATTTTGATATTACAGTTCATCTCGTTATTTAAATTATGTTTAGTGCCTAGTAACATAACTTTGGTTTTTTCTACATTTAACATTAAATTATTCTCCCCCCTAGCCATTTAACTATATTTTTTAACTCGGTATTAAGCGTTTCACAGATTACATCCACATCATTACCAACAATATATAACAAGGTGTCATCAGCAAACATTTGTATATCACAGTTTGTTACTACATTTACAATATCGTTTATGTACAATATGAACAATACAGGGCCCAAGACCGACCCCTGCGGCACACCATAATCGACATCACGGCTGCTTGATATTGCACTTCCGTATTTCACAACCTGATATCTTCCCCATTAGATATGAGCAAAACCACTCCCACACTGAACCTTTTATTCCCATTTTCTCCAATTTCATCAATAATAAAGATCTGTCTATAGTTTCGAATGCCCTTTTTAAAGTCTAAGAATATTGCACCAACATATTGTTTATTACTTAAGGCTTCCTTCCAATTCACTAATACTGACTGTATAGCCGTTTCACAAGAATTTAATTTTCTAAAACCAGCCTGATGTTTTGTTAATATATCGCTATCGGTTATGAACCTAGTAACTGATCTTTTACAATTAATTCTAATAATTTCTCATATGGTGGCAGCATGTTTAATGGTCGATGTTCATTACATAATATTGTATTGGTCTTCTTTTCCACTGGGACAATTGTTGATTTCTTCCAATTTTGTGGCACTGCACCCGTTTCAAGTGAACAATTTATTACATCCATTATTCTATTTCCAATAGACTCAAATGATAATTTTAATATTTTTGTTGTGATTCCGTCTATATCACTGTTCTTATTAGGCATCATATAGACATATTTACGTAATGCGACAATATCTATCTTTTTTAAACTGTGTCCATGTTGTTTCTGTTTGTTTAATATTCCCAACTGCAAAGTCATAATTATTGTCTTTTATAATATTTCGAGTTATTTCGTCAATACTGTCAATAAAATAATCGTTGAAGGCTTCGCATATATTTTCTTCACCCCTAATTATATTTTCGCCACATTTATGTTTGACAAGCTAAATATTTCATTGTTTTCAAAGCCACCTGTGTTACTTCTTACCATTTAATTACAACAAAATTGTATTTTCTTATTCTCTCTTAGATGTAATTTTTATTGTATTTATCGCACATTTTAATAACCCCACATACAAATAAAAAAATAGAGCTATTCATTTTCTGGAGTTTAAAAATATATAATATATATATTTTTAATATTCTTAAAAAATATATTAAAGTTTCTAGTTCATTCTATGCACAATACTATTCAAATATCTAGATCGCAGGATTTCGTATCCCCTCCGAGCATCGAGCTCTACATTCATATTCATTACATTATTCATTTATAGAATTTAAAAATCTTGGGTCAATCCACAACGTGTCCTCAAAGCTAGCTACGGACCGAATTTACAACGAATTAAAGTGAAATAAACTTATGCGCGAATCGTCAGAAAGCAAAAGAGACAGAAAACACTGGCGGGGACAATGTCCCTGACACATGGAAACGGTAACGCACGAAGTTCACTAGAGCAGTCTTCGTGGCAGTCTTAATGCTGACTAGGTACGCGTTGGTCGGTAAATTCTGTCGCGTTGATTTTAATGCTTTTATTTGTGAACATTTTATTAGTAAATCTCTACTTGTCGTGAAATTAAGTAAAACAGTGTTTTTGGTGTTTACTATTAAATATGAGTATTGTACAAAATATATTAAAACTGAAAGATGGACATAAGTTGGGTTATGAAGACCGAGTGAAAATCAAAGGTGGTGGCCGTCCAAAACCTAATATGACGATAAAGCAAACATCTCTTGATAAAAAGAAGTTAATAGGTATTTTTAATTAAAAAAAGTTATCCATCAGCAAATTTTATTCATTGTTACGCTCATCAACTAAATTTAATTTTACAAAACGCATCAAGTCAGGATAAAAGCATAAAATTTTTTTGCTAATTTACATAGCTTTTCTTCATTCTTTGGAAAATCGCCAAAAAGAACAGCCGTGTTAGATAATGTTGTTAGGGTGAGATTACCTAAAGCGGCTCCAACACGATGGAATTTTAATACAAAGTGCATAAAGACTGTTTATACTTATCGACCAGAACTATTAGATTGTTTAGAAAAAAATCATTGATAATGAATCAGAAAACAACATTCTAAACCAAGCTATTGGTTTAAAAAACTACTTACAAAATGAACATTTTCTTTACTGGTTAAATATTTTTCATTTAGTTATGCCTCATTGTGATATATTGTTCAATCAATTACAAAAATGTAATATCGATGTCATAACAGTAAATAAGTGTATTGGCGTTTTTAATAGTTAAATTGAAGACATCAGAAATAAAATTTTGAATAACTATTTGGAGGAGACAACCATGCAGTCTTCCCAGAGATGTAAAACGGAAGAATCAAAAAGGAGAATTTCATTAGAAGTTTGTGATATAATTACATCTGAGATCAAAAACAGGTTTGGCTTCAGTAATCATTTAGCAGTCTCAGTTATTTCACGCAGATCGATTTAAAGATTATAAAAAAAGCTTTCCTCAAGATATGTTTAAATTGGTTAAAACGGAGTATCCAGTCATAAATTATTTGAAACTTAAAACTGAATTAGAAGTATTATATAGCCGAGAAGATTTTTCCAATAGTGAAGGTGCAGTTGCTTTGTTACAGCTTTTTATTAACAATAATTTGTGCAATACTTTTTGTGAAAGTGTCAAACTGTTAAAAATCTTGTGTACTCTCCCTATGACTACCGTCGAAAGTGAACGTTGTTTTTCCACCTTAAAAAGAATAAAGACGTTTTTAAGAAATACCATGGGTCAGAAAGGTTATCTTCTTTAGCTATGCTTACCATGGAAAGGGCATTAATAAAGAAGATAAAAGACTTTAATGAAAAAGTAATTGACCACTTTGCATCTCAAAAAGACCGGAGGATCGACTTGGAATTTAAATCACTTTAAAAGGTAGGTAATACAGTAAACTTTTTCTAATTGACCTCCCTATCTATTGAGCCACGAACCGCCGTTGAGTACTAATAAATGGTACCTCGGTACCAATATGGTTCCATTTGAAAAAAATCTGTGTTTCGTCCCAAAAATCATTTTGATGAACTTTATTTGCTCATAAATCACATAATTTTAGTCTTTCGAAAATCATTTGTATGTCCAAAAATTTACGTCTATTAAGTATTTAGGATGTTCCAAATTTCAATCGTTTATCTTAAAACTAAAGGAAAAGGGGGTGTAACATAATTCTGTTACGCCCGGTATAGAGTACATAATTTTCTGAAATCTCACCTGTCAAAAAATGGTGCCCTTTCTCATGTAGCCTCTCCCATATATATTGTGGACTCAAATATTGCACTCCCCCGTAATTTGGATGATTTGGGTACGTCAGAAACTCCCTGATTTTGGTCAACTTATCTTGAATAGGTTTTAACAAGTTAGTAGGAGAAAATTTGTTTAAAAAGTCCAGCGTTATAGTATTGTAATAAAGTTTATTTTTTATATTCGTGTCCTGCGGAATATATACGCCGGACGCAGAATCCAAGACTACTTCTGGCGACGGGTTGTCATCGGAAGAAAACAACGTCTCATCTCCTGGATCGTTTTCTGGAGCATACGTAGGCCCTACTGATATATTCACAACCGTGTGGCTTTCGTTGAGGGTTGGAGCAGTTGTAATTTGTTGACTGCAAATCTGAAATTAATAATAATGTTAACAGATTCGGCGAAAAAAAAACATAGGCCGGGCAAGCACCTATTTTGGCGCTCCCCATATCCCTACCGAAATTGAGGAATATGAACTAGGTAAAAAAGTAGAAGTAAATCGCAGGAAATTTGCATTGCATTTAAAGTTGTATAACTTATCTATTACAAAATGCAACTACTATGTGTATGTCATTGGGATTTTCTTTGACCTGTCTAGGGCCTTTGATACCATAGACCCAGAATTTTTATCAAGTAAACTCTCGTGTTTAGGTATCAGAGGACCAGTTAATAGCTGGATCAAATCTTATGTAACCAACAGATCCTTTACTGTAAGAATTGGAGATACGAACTCCCAACCATATCATAGAGACCTTGGGACCCCACAAGGAAGCATACTACGTCCATTGCTGTTTCTGCTATACGCAAATGACCTTCCAGAATCCATAATAGATCATGGCAGGTTGTTTATGTATGCAGATGACACAATAGTCATCAGTAAAGGATGTGTCTGAAAAAGTCAACTTGGTTCTTATTTTGTTTAATAAATGTTGTGAAAGTAACAATCTTATAAATAAAAACAAATCTTTTAGTGTAAACTTTCGTATGGACATCGTAATATGCCAGATCTAAATTTCCACATGAATGGTTCTAAAAATCAGTTTGTCGGAGGATACAAGATTTTTAGGAACTATTGTTGATCAAAGACTAGATTTTACAGCTCAAGTCAACAATGTTTGTGCAAAATAATGTAGGGCAATGTTTGCGATCGCCACTTTATAAAAAATACCATAACGGATGATTCCCTTTTAAATGTATATTATGCCCAAGTATATTCAATCATTTGTTACAACATAATTGTATAGGGCCAATCTACCGATGTCTGTCGAATTGTAATTTTCACCAATATTCTACCAGAAACAAAGATGAATTTTGTTTGAAAAAATGTATTCATTCTAAGTATCAAAAATCACCACTCTATACTGGATGTAAGTATTTTAATATGTTTCCAGAACATCTCAAATATATTAATCTTCAATGAATTAAAAGAAATAAGTATAGTTTAAAAAACTAAAAACACGCTTTTAAAGCACATCAAACTAAAAAAGTGAAAATAATTATTAATATAAACTGAAAACAATAATGAACGAAAAATACTAGTATTATTGTGAAAAAAGTGTGGGTTGCTCGATATACGAAAAATATGGCACAAAGCGCCCCACGTTTTTTTCACAATAATACTAGTATTTTTCGTTCATTATTGTTTTCAGTTTATATTAATAATTATTTTTCACTTTTTTAGTTTGATGTGCTTTAAAAGCGTGTTTTTTAGTTTTTTTAAACTATATTAATTTTTCACTTTTTAGTTTGATGTGCTATGAAAGCGTGTTTTTTAGTTGTTTTAAACTATATTTATATTGCTTATTGATGCTGATATTATAACATATTACGATCCAACAGATATTTCTGAAAAAAAAAATATTTTTTTTATTTCAGCCATGAGATTTGAACTCACGCCCGAGGAGTCCGTCGTTTCGCGTCGACTAAGACTTGCCCCGCTCGGCCAACGACCGAACTGAGAATCACGGAATGTACTTACAATATTAAGCCTCTTGCTCTCACGCAGAGGATACGTGAGGAAAAGACTGGCGATCCTGATCAGGATAATGATATAAACTTCAAATTCAAATTATTGTATTGTTACCGGTTCTTCGTAAGTGTACAAAGTTTCAATTAAATCTGTCCGTTTAAAGTCGGTCAAAATCGAGTCCAAAGAGTCGGTTACAAGCAAACAAACAAACAAACAAACATACAAGTGAAGCTAATAAAAGCGTGTTAATATAGTGTGACGCCAAAATTTGGCTAGTAAAGATATATAACTTCTTTGTTTTTTGTCACACGTTTTACGATAAAACAACTATACGATTGAAATGTATTGAGCTCTCACTTTAATTGCTTATATCTTAAAAACGGAGGAGTGAAAAAATACCACTAGAAAATTTTACATAAAACTAATAATAAGTGATTTCCGAAAAATGGCTACCTACTTAAAGTTTAATGTGACGAGAGCATCATCACAAATGGGTACATTTTTTGGTATAAACTAAAGAATCTTCGTAACGTTTTAAAATAAGTTATTAAAATTTCAGTGAGTGGTTACAATAGGCACATAATAAACATAATATTTTAAAATGTTTCCCCTTCTCCGTTTTTGAGATATTCGCAGATAAAGTGAGGACTCGATACATTTGATTCATATAGTAGGTAGTTTACGTATTAAGATTTTAAATTGAAATAAAATTCACTTTATCATGGTGTATAAATTTCCGGTTTTCTGTGTGGAAATGTTTCAGTAGGTGTTGGCAGTATAATAATATTATGTCTGCATAAATATCGCAGACCAGAGACTACTAATTAATTTTAGAAAACAAGCACCTATACTTAATTAATGCATGAACTAGTTACCGTATCGTTCACCACCCGGAGATATTGTAGCTGGTGACGGCGTTCTCAGACACAATGATATTCCCGGAAGTTCAATTATTAATTTAAACATTTTCCAGGTAGAAATTATTAAAATAGATTTAATAATTGTTAATGTTTAATAAGACTATATTAGAATATATGAATTAATTAAATAATCCGGCAAGAGCAAGGTGGATGTACCTAATATGCAACATTATTAATTCAACGTAGTTTAAAAGGTGCAATTGTTAATTCAATAAACTGCCATTTTTTAATAATAATGATAATAATAATAATAATAAGTAATTTTATTTCCTACAGGTTAAAGCACCCAATTACAGGAAAAGCTTAAAACTAAGTATACTGTGATATAAAATGCACAAATTTGCAATACACATAGTCATTAATATTACATTAAGAGTTTACAAGAAAACTCATACATAAAAGTAAAATATATTATAGTGTTATGAAATAACCTAATTTAATAAGCACAGTTTTCTTCAAATATATGAATTATTTTAGCTAAACTATCATTGTTGGCATCACATAAAGACGAAATGGTGTTAAAAGTTTTACACATATTAAAGATTGGTGACTTTATCTTAAGGTTTATATGAGAAGCATTGCAGTAAAAGAGGTTATTTTGACGGGATTCTAATCTCGGGACTGATAGGTTTAGTTTACTTAAAAGAAATGAACAATCAACATTGTGACATTAATTTATAAAGAAAGGATAGAACGACAACATCTCTTCTGAATCTGTGAGATTTAAGGTCAAACATATTAAACAGTATATTGTTGTCTGTACCTCGGGGAGGATAAGATCCATTACATTTGAAAAACATAAATTTCAGACATTAGCGTTGAACTGATTCAATGCGTGACAATGAATTTTGATATATGGGACACCAAATAATACAGCCATACTCCAATTTACTTCTTATAAATGATATGTATAACAATTTCAGGGTGTCAATATTCACAAAACCGCCCCAATTTCTTACTAAAAAACCTAAGGCTCTAGATGCCGATTTGACCATTTCATCGATATGATTGTTGAAAGTAAGTTTTGAGTCAAAAATAATTCCCAGATCCTTATAATTCACACAACGATCTAAAATGTTATTATCTATTTTATAGTGAAAGGTAACTGTAGTGTCCTTCCTTGTATATGAGATAACCTTACATTTGCCAATATTTAACTTTAGAGAATTGACCGAGCACCAGCTAGAAATTTTATTAAGTGCATTTTGCAGTAAGATACAATCCTCTATAGAACTTATCTCTAGAAAAATTTTGAGATCATCAGCAAATAGTGCCTATAGTATAGTATAGTATAGTTAATACCGAGGGAAAAAATTCCATGACTCACCAAATTCACTTTAAAAAGGCACAAAAATATATTAATTTCGCCATGTCTTCAAAAGTGCGACATGAGCGACTTATACACTACAAAAATAAATGTTGTTCTGATCGGATATAGTACATTATTCAAATGAAACCACCATCTAAATTACACTTTTTAATTTATACTTAGAAAAATTATTATGGTACCCACATGAGAAATTAATATCGACAATTTTTGAATAAATTTTGCTATACTTTCGATTATTTTGAAACATTTAATAATACCAGCTTCGGTATCAATAAAAAAAGTATAAACATGTTGGTAATAATAATTAATTAATATTCCTAAAGTGAAAAATGAATTAAGAAGTGTACCAAAAAATATACCTCTAAAATTCCGTACCCACTTATATAATTTATTTTGTAGAGTGAATGGTAGAGACATTTATTATAAATATAAAAAAAACCGAACATAGTTAAGATATTTAAAATAATTTTAGAACTTTGCTAATTGTTCCAACGATTATAATAATATAAATTTTTAGTTGTTAATTTTTGTTAGTATTAAAAATCATGACCTGACATTTTTACAACAAAAATACTTGCTTTCATTGTTAAATAATTCATTTTAATTATAACAAAAATTGACAACATAAATTTTTATAATATAGATTTATTGGGGTCAAAATAAAATAAAGAAGGTTTAGTGCCATATCCCCAAAAAAACAACTATGCAGCTACGGACACGTGTTTCGGAGTTATTGCCCCTCATCAGCATAGATCCAATTCTTTAGCTACGCTACGCTGATGAGGGGCAATAACTTGTTACAGAAGAAATAATATAGACGATATTCAGGTGGCTGTGAATTGTGAATGCAATAAAGGCGGGAAGAATAACTATATACAGGGCTTCTAAAACCTACGGTATTCCATACTGCACAATTTACAGTCATGTAAAAAGGCACACGAGGCGTAAAAAGCAAATAAAAGTAGTTTAATCGGGAACAGGAAGAGGAACTGGCAGCAGGAATCGCTACCTTGCAAAAATAGGTTTTGGATTATCCAAAAAGGGAAGTGTTGCAGTTGGTTGCTGAGTTTGTAAAAGAACACAAAATAGAAACGCTCTTTAAAGATAGGATTCCTGGTACAGACTGGTCTCTTTCATTTAAGAAAAGGGATAATTTAAACATAAAGATTCCCCAGCCAGTAGAATATGCCAGAAAAAAAGCAACGTATCCATTTATTATTTACGGCTATTTTAAGTTATTGAATGAAACCTCAAGTGAGCTGCAGCTTGTAGACGAAGGGTCCTAAATTTGGAACTTAGATGAAAGCAGTTTCTGCATGGATACAAGCAAGACGAAAGTGGTAGGCAAAAATGGTAAACCATGCTTTCGTATTACTAGCATCCTAGGACATGAGAACACCTCTGTATGTCTCTTGGCTTCTGCTTCTGGGCAAAGGGACCACCCTTAATAATTTTTAGAAGAGCCAATGTATGGGATCAGTGGCAGACTTCATATGATACTTTCCAGGGAATATCCTATGCGGCTAGTCACAAAGGGTGACTACTTCAAAAACACAGTAATCTCAGCATTGGGCGAAAATAGACCCCTGTTCTAATTATTTACAACGGAGATTCAACACATCTGTCCCCATAGTAATTGAGTTGGCCAAAGAACAAAGCATAAAAATTCTGAAACTACCAGCTCATACGACCCATCTACTACAGCCCCTAGACCTTGCTGTTTTTAAATCACTGAAAACTGCCTGGGATCAAAAGTTGATTAAATGGCAAAAGCACAATATGGGACGGGTTACCTAAAAAAATGTTTTCAAAATTTATTGCGGAAGTTTGGAAAGAGACACCAGCCACAATCATAAATTGATTCAGAAAAGCCGGAATAGTACCATTTAATGAGCAAGTTGTGGCTAGAGAAAAATTTGATATCGATGCTCTGGGATGCTGCACCCCAAAATGTCACAAATGATATTAATACTCAAACTCAACTCAGGTGATCTTGATGAGGTGGCTGGCACCAATGTTCCAAATATGCAGGATACAGTTCAACTTAGCATTTCTACTACTACTATGCAACCAAGTGCTTCAACTCCACGTGAGCCATCAACCCCTTCAGTGAATGTTCGACAAAACCAAAACATACAAAAAATTCGTAAAAAACGGCTGGCTCCCGAAGCTGCAGCTATTGCAGTAAAGAGAATTCATCCAGTAGATTTAATAGGAATAAAAAAAGAAAAAAATCACAGCAAAAGGTAATCAGAAGAGACTCTAATTCATCAAGCACAGAATCAGAAGTACCATTTTATCAAGAATCAGATAACGATGAGGAATTTTTGGATGAACTTGGAAATTCTCTTAACGATCCTATAAATGACAATACAATGATTGAAATTAATAGGTGGGTGCTGCTGCGATATGCCACGAAAAAAACTATGAAACACTGTGTCTGCAAAATCATCGAAAAACATGAAGCTGATGAATGGCTTATAAGGTTTGTTAGATTCAGAAAAAATAAGTTTACTTAGCTGAATGTTGAGGATGAAGATATCGTGGATAGTGACAACATACTGAAAATACCTCAGATTAATAATACTAGAAGATGAGTAACAAAACATAAAAAGTCCGATTTATCTACATCCCACGCGAGATACGTAAATATTATCGCTGGTTTTATTCCTATTGGTCAGAATCATTAACATAGCACGAAGAAACCCGATTGAGGCCCGATCTATTACCGTCTTGACAACAAATAGTGTTCTGTAAGATGACGTCTGTCATTTTAATCTGTGTTTTTAAGTGATTTTAAAGTTTTGTGACTTGGTACTGTGATTAGTAATCGATTTTGTGCGGTTAAAGAGGAAAACCACGGGGTTGTTTATCTTTCCAAAGGTAAGTAAACAAGACAAATCAGGGCAGGCATAATGTGAAAGTGTGAAAGCTCAAAAATAACTAAAATTAATGATAGCTTTATAAAAACTAAAACAACAACATATGATTCCATTTGAACAGTAAAAAAATCCACATATTATCAAAAAGATACAACAATATTTATTTTAACTTCAATGGACATTTCATTCTTAAGATTGCTCACAAACTGTAGATGTTTTAAAGTCAATTAATATTTTTTTTAATTCAATTTTAAAGGTTGCTATTAAAAAAATGTGTTTATTTCAGATTTCTCGAGAATTTGGAGAGAAGAGAAAGTTGGCTGAATGCTCTCAAAATGGAAAATGCCAGTAAGTGGCACTACGTGCGTTCAGCACACTTAAAAAAATGATTATACTATTAAATGATCTGGATCAAAAGTCTTGAGAATCAGTACTATTCTATTTTTTCCACTGGCAACACTATCACCAGGTTCGTTACATGTACTGTCCAGGTTAGTAGAGTTCAATCGCTATCCAGAAAGAAGACAACCTAATAAAGCTATTTTTAAGGGGTTAAAAGAAAATCTCATTAATTGTGGGTCCTTCAACAAGCCAAGACCAAAAAATTACAACATTGAAGATGCTGAAGAAACGTCTATAACTATAATTGGAATGGCGGTTGCAAATCCTTTAATTTCAAAATCGTCAAATTGAAGCTGATTCTGGGATGTCAAGACGTCGAGCTCTGGGTATTTTGAAAACACACAAACTCAGGCCTTATACAATAAGAAAACAACATCACCTGCAACCAACTGATCTTCAGCGACGATTGGGGTTTTGCATATGGTATCGTCAAAAAAGTCAACAAGATCCATTCTTCTCTAGAAATGTAGTTTGGACAGATGAAGCCTACATTAGCAGTGCAGGAATTTTCAACAGGCATAGCGAGCACTATTGGTCTGATATGAACCCTCACCGTACCGTTGACGTGCGATCTCAAGGACGCTTTGGTTTTAGTGTTTGGTGTGCTCTACGTGACAATCGTGCTTTAAAATATCATATATATCAAGGAAATCTTAATGGCCAACGGCACTACGAAATCTTAAATCAGAAAATTATTGAGGGATTTATGGACAATCTACCCTTAATTGAGGCAAGGAATCAGTTCTTCCAACAAGTTGGTGAACCACCTCATAATATCAGGATCGTTTCAGAATTATTAAATACCAATTCTGGAAATAACAGGATGCGAAGTAACGGACCAGTGAGGTGGTCACCTCGATCACCCAACTTAACGTCACTGGATTTTTTCTTTTGGGGCCACATTAAAGACAAATTATACAAGTAAACCAGTACCGACATAAATGAACTCTGATAAAATTTTATAGACTGTGTGAATTCCATTTCAAATCTTCATATTTATAATGC
The DNA here is from genome assembly GCA_029963845.1 of Rhamnusium bicolor. NCBI lineage: Eukaryota > Metazoa > Arthropoda > Insecta > Coleoptera > Cerambycidae > Rhamnusium > Rhamnusium bicolor. The sequence goes on from JANEYF010000235.1 coordinate 22,146, forward strand.
AGTTCAGAATGTTATGATGAGGTGTAATTTATGTATCGAACATAACGGACATCAGTTTGAACATTTACTTTGATTTGAATTTTTAATTTGTAATTGTAATGTATTGTAAAATTAGATGTAAATATCTGATTTTTTGGTCTTGGCTTGTTGAAGGACCCACAATTAATGAGAATTTCTCTTAACCTCTTAAAAATAGCTTTATTAGGTTGTCTTCTTTCTGGATAGCGATTGAAATATATTTCGGATGCCATATCACAATTGTTATTACTTTGATTAAAGCATTCTAGCATATCATATTTCTCGTAATTTTCGTAAGACATTTTCACTTTTACCATTAAATGAGGTGTAATTATGACGGAAACAAAATTATTAATATGCAATTTACTGACAAGCGGATAAACACCGTCATAGATGACACACGCCTACTTGGGATAAATATAAAAAACTGCAAAAAGTAATCTACTAAAAGATTATTTTCTCTATTAAATACTTACACATCAAAAGAGACCCCACATATGATATGTAGTTTGTAAGAGAAAAAAATCCTTTTTAACTAAACCATACCCAACTATGATTCCCATTAAAAAAAATACAACTTTATGCCATAACTCGAAATTGCACCTTTTTTTTAAATTTTTTCGACGCCACTGTATTATACAGAAAAAAGTGCTGAAGAATGTAAAATTTTATTTTTCATAACTTTACAAACAACCAAGATATTGATATGTCTAAAAGTTGAAAAAAATCGAACTTTTTGTTTATAACTCGAAAACAACAGACGATAGCAAATTTTTGTTTTCGCAAGTGAATTTGTCTTAAAAAATAAATCTTCCATTTTTTTTGTATCTCTTACAGTTAGCGAGTTACACTATACAAACATCGAAATTTGCTCACATATTTTTGAAAACTGTTACTTTGACCCGAGTTTGACGAACTTTGCTTTAACGGTAAAAATGCAAAAAAAGCTGTTTAAGCGTCCCCAAAAAAAATGTCAAGAGGATTAAAATTCGGTGAACGTAGTGGCCACTCAATTATATCCTCTTCCGCCCATTCATAACTGTAGAAATAATTGGTCTAGATATCGTCGAACATCCACGTCATAATTTGAGAAACCCTCCTGTATTTATAGATAGCAATGAAATTCAAAGTGAAAAAATCAATTCACATTATGTTAAAGTGGTTGGCAATTGTTTTTCCTTTTTTTATGTTAATTCCATCACAAGAAGCAATTTTTCATTCCTCAATTTTTTGAAAAATTGTTCAAATTGCTAATGTTTTCCCAACTATGTACATTATTAATTAAAAAAAATGATTTAATTGTTTGAGAACAATAAAATTTAAAATGGCGACTACTGTGGATTTGTTTAAGTTTAAGACAAATATCATTCAAATAGCTTCAAGAGACAGACCAACAGACAGATAGACAAAATACAGTCTTTTCATTTAGCCAATAATTAATATTCTCAATTGTCAACATCCAGTGGCAGTTCAAACAACAACAAACCAGGATGCCTTTCTTTTTTCAAGTTCATTCCAAGACATCTCCGCATCTATCCGGCTGTGGTAACCATAGCAACGCCTTGAGTCGTCGTAAAGCTTTCCTGGTCACGGCGGGCGCGCTGCTTCGACGACTGTCAGTTGTTTTTGAACCGAGGCTAGCGTGCAGTCGGTCAAATTTCGAGTCGTGTAAGTGAAAAATCAGTTTTTGCGCCGTTCTGTTTGAAATTTAGAGTGTTTTGTGGCGTTTTCTGCAAGACATTGAAACATTTAGACGGAGATCGACGCAACGGTGAGTTGTACAGGGTGAAAAGGGGGTTAATTATGGTTTGTTTTGTTTACTTGTCGCCGGATTTGAAATTTTGAGGTTATCTTTTTTGTATATTGATTTTGTTTTGTTTGTTGTCCGATTACAGCGGGGTCGTTGATGTGCACTGGCCTCAGCGATGTTTTCTTTTGGTTGAGATTTAGGGTGAACATTTAAAAAAAGTATGTAATTGTAAGCAGAAATAAACTTAATTTAGAGTTTGTCAATTCACCAATTCAGATTTTTTTGTACACACGCTTCAACAGGGTTAACAATAAAATAATGCCATTAAGTTTACAAATATTAATGCATTATACAGGGTGTTAGAAAATTTCTGTGTAATTCATCAAACTGAATTACGACTCTCTGACATACAAAAAATCTAAATAGTCCTTCCTACTCCTCAAGTAAAAATGTGAAATCTTTTTTTTCCAAGGAACAAATTTTAGTAGAAGTAAAAACTCATTATTAGAGTCCGGAATCACATATTACCTGACGTCAATATCAGGGACAGATCCAGGGTACCGGTGTAAACTCATGCACAGAAATCATAAACATGCCACGTGTACCAGATTAAAATAGATGTATTTTAAGCACTGTCCAGCCGCCTTTATACGAAGCTGCATCCGTTACAAACAGCAAGATACGTCCTTTATTATTTTCATAGTTCTCGCCCCGACAGTTATCCACAGTCACATATCGTTTCCGTATTTGTGCGTTCTAACATCTTTATTAATATTAAGCGGGCCGTCATTGCCACTGTCTCATCCATCAACCTCCCTCAACCAATATATTAAATTTGCGATGTTCTGACCACTAGCGTCGGTGATTTCATCTACACTAACCCACACGTGTTTGTCTTGCAACTCGTTTAATTAATCGATTATTTGATTAATCGATTATTTGATTATTTGATTAATCGATTAATAGATCATAATCGATTAATCGAAATAATCGATTATTTTTCAATAATCGATAATCGATTATGACTTTTGACAATCGCCCAGCCCTACATCCTCGTTATCTATTTTTTTACTTAATACAATTATTATAGTATTATAGTCATATAAATAAACAGTATGTAAATAAAATTGAAAATAACCCTAAGATGAATCCTACAGCAGCAAGAGAATCGAATAATCGATTAAGGCTGGTTAAAATCGACTATAATCGATTAATCGCTTTTACGATTAATAGATTATAACCGATTTTCGATTATACGATTATTTAATTAATGGATTAATCAAAAAATCGTTTAATTGATCATTTGATTAATCGATTATTTGATTATTCGAGTAATCGATTATTTGATTAATCGATTATAATCGATTAATCGAAATAATCGATTAATCGAAATAATCGATTATTTTTCAATAATCGATAATCGATTATGACTTTTGACAATCGCCCAGCCTTATAGATAATAAATTGGTCTATTTTCCCTTCTGAGTTCTTTTATTTCTTCTAGATATGAATTTCGCCAATCCACTATTCGCCATGCATTTATTAATAGTTTGTTATTTCAATCCAATTTTTCTCAGCCAAGTTTCTAAAGTTCTTTTGGTATATTTTAGATCTATTTTAATTTTCTCTCTACTACGTCAATAATTGGGATTTCATTTTTTCTTAGACGCGTCGTAAACTAAAGTTCTTAAAAGTTTTGCTAACGATGGGTCCAGAGTTTTCGATTGACTGGCGTCGGATCGATTTGTTGGGAGGACACCTTCTTTCATCAGTTTGTGTATTGTGGGACGTTAGCCAGAGATGTTGTTTCACCTAGTACATCTAAATCATACAAATTAGGGTAATTAATTCGTCACCTCAAAAGATTATTGTAAACATTATAGCAAATTTGTTTCGCTTGCTTGTTCAAATGTAGCCCATTTTTTCTTACTGAAAACACTGATGAACTTTGATTTTCTTCATCACTGTAATCACTATCACTTTCATTTTCACAAACACAATAAGATGTAGACGTAGAGGCCTCCGACGGTGGAAACATTTTTACATCAAATATCTTCTTAAATTATTTTCAAAAACACACCAGTAAATAAACAGATATAAAATAATTATTACTATTATATTATTGCACAACTCACTGCAACACGTTAACCTTCATAAATTATTTTAAAAAACACGTCAGCAAATAAATAGATATAAAATAATTAATATTTATCTTACATATAATAGTACACTTACAATATATCCCACGACGCACTGCTAGAACAAATCGGTAAAAAAACTAAGTGCGGATCTGAAGTATTACAGTATGTAAGTTAAACTCCACCTCGGTCGCGTGCCAACAAAAACAACAATCATCGTTCTCTTGTTTGCTTTGTTGTAGTAGGGACTGCGTTATTTAGTTTTTGACGTGTAAAAAGAGTGAATTCCCAAGTAACAACTCTAAGATACTTTTGATTTATTTAGGTTTTAAAAGTGCTTTAATATATTTAATAAAATGATAGTGGTTTTAAAATTACCTTAAGATAAACTAAAAGTTTTTAAAGACCACTGATTCTTATGCAAAGGATTTAATGCACTCTTTCATTTAAAATAAAAAAACTGTTTGCTCCTAATGTCCTATTGATCTTATACTAGTTTTATAATACTCTTGACATTGGCTATTTTAAAACTAATTTGCCTTTTTAAAGAATTAAATAGCAAGTTGGTTTTAAAACAATCCATTTAGGAACAAATGGTTTTAATGTAGTTTTATGGAGTATCCTTGATGTAGTCATTAGAACCCATTAAGAAAACTATTTTATCTTAAGCCTATATGCTCAATGAAATTCCACATTAAATCCTAAAACATAGTTTTTACTTTTAAGAGTAAATTAAGAATATTTTAAAGTTCAAAGGTTTTAATTTAGTCAATTTGATTAAAAGAAATGCCTGTTGGATTTTTTGATGACTTTATTAAAACTAATTCTACCCCCTCCATAATCGGAGAAAACACGCCATCTGCTCAATAAACTGATTGTTGATTTAGTGAACCAGTGCAGTCCGTGTACCTACTTTATGCATGAATGAAAACTAGAAGACATATTTAAAATGGAAAATATTAGTGACAAGTATTTTAAATTAAAACGAAGTCACTAAATCCAGCAATCACAAAACCTGCACAATTTTAAGGTTAGGATTTCATACGCGCGCCAGATCCCTTTAAATCAATAAGGCCACAAGTTTGAACATATTAAAGCAACTCAGTTTTAAAAGAAAGAGTAAATAAATGTCTGGGAGAGTAATTGTACTTAAAGTGGTAAATAAAATTCTATTTTAAGTCTTGTAAGATTTAAAATGTTCTATTAACTTGCAATCAGTTTTTATCTAGACCACGCCATTTTTTATATAAGATACAGACCCGCCATGATGGATATTTTCAATAGCCAAAGAAAAAAATATTATTGAAATATATGCGCTTTACATCCTCTTAAATAACTGAAGGACGGTGTGTCCAAACATGCAATTTAATAAAAAAAATGCATTTGGATGTTTAGATGTAAAAATTGACGATATTTTTAAAAAATTTTTTAGATAATAAAAGAAAACATTATATTGGTGGCGCTCGAGTTATGTAGAAGTATTTTATTATATTTTGTCAGAAAAGTGCCATCCGTTGATAATTTTTTACCAGAATAGTTTGCATTTGAATATTATTTTTGATCAGCTTTATATGCGTTACGTTTAAAATATTACCACTCTGCCCCATTAGAGACTTGCCGTTGTTTTAACTATTTCACGCATAAAGTTGTCCGACTTTAAAACAAAATAAAACCCATTTAGGATTAATTATAATGATTCTCAAGGCAATTTAGTCTGCTGCAATTTTATTTTAAATGCAAAACGTTTTAATACATAAATTTAAGGTTGCCATGAAGAACTCTTTAAGAATATGAAATTAAAACTAAATGGTTTTTAATATAGTTTTAAAATGTAGTCTTCAAGACCCTTTTAGGATGGGCCCTTTTTGGCTAGAAGCTGCTTTATGGTGATCCTAAGCTTGTCTTGAAGATCATTTGGTTTTATGCGAAGTTTTATTGTATAATTTTAAAGTGACCTTGGAGATCTTAATAAGAGCATTAGTGTTACCTGGGTTGGGTTTTTGAAAACATCAAAAGTTAAATTAATGAACTAAAATTTATATTTTGGATTAAAATACGCGATAATTCCTGTTGCGAGTACATCCGTTCCTGGAATCTAATGTTGGGATCCGGACTCTATTCATTATAGGTATTATGTTTCGAGTCGTATGATATAATATTATTATTATTAACGTTTGTGTTTGAAGTTTTGGTAATTGAAAACCTATTTATATTTTGGCGAAAAAAATTTAACTTATTTACATTTATCGAGATCCGGATAGGTGGATTGGAAGAAAGGAACATATGTATTAATTAGACGGCTTATAGTCACCAGACTACTGATTTTTCTCATGGTAGTATACTCTACGAATATCTAATAATGTGAATATAATGCTATTCAATATTAGAGAGTTATCGCAAATTAACCATAACGAATACGGTATGCGTTATCCGTTAACGTTATTTAAATAACTTACTAGTTTAGCGTTTTGCCAAACAAGAGTTATCGCACGCAGAATACGAACGAAACATGAAACGTAATTTCTAACCTATAAGTGCTGTAAAATCTATTTATCAAATTTAAAATACTTTATAATAAAGTCAATAAAACGACAATATAGGTTAAGTTGTCACCAAACAAACTGTCATTTGTGAAAATGAACTTCGCTGAAGCTAGGCCCGAGGCCAACCGAGAGTTAACGTGGACGTAAAAGACCTACGATATTCGTTCGTAGATAAGGGAGTACGTAAAGCTAGATAACGTTTAGCGGAACCCATAACAAATATGCGCATGCTTAGATGTCAAAATAACGCACCAGAAAATACGGTATATACCTGCGATAACTCTCTATTAACTAATTGGTAATTACGTTACACCGTTGATTCGGACAAAATATAGTGGCTACTCAATTTAATAAATAAATAAATACCGAAACCCAAAACCAACTACACCTGACATTTGGTTTAATTCATTTATACCAGACCAGCTATAGTATAATTATTATAAACGTTTTTTTAAATTCTTTAACATTGTAAAAAGCCTCTCTTAAGGCTATCCTAGACGTAAAAGTAATTAAGGAACAAATGAAATCATATAAAAACCTTTCCAAAGGCTACGAGCCGACCCACAGCAGTAATTAGAGAACAAATGAAATCAAATTAAAATCTTACTCAAGGATGTCCAGCATAAAAAACCTAAATAAGTAAAACATAAAGGAAAAAGTTTTATATGTATTTGATCCGAAGACGGAGTAAAGGTCGAAAAATAGTGGAGAATGTAGTAGGTAACTCGTTGTTTTTATTTCGTTATCCTTGTTACCAAAACAAGGTTAAGGAGGGTACGTGAGTTCGTGGATAAATGAATTTTGCACAGAAGGGGACTTTTTTTCCAATTTGTTATAATATATTTATCTTACTGATATTAGGCATCAAGTTTGTATTAAAAACAGACAAAGTCTGGGTTGAGATGTGGTACGTGACCCAAAAATGTACATCGAACAGACGATTATAACATATACAAAGTGATTCCTGAGGTGGGTTGATTCGATACAATTTCAATACACATACATATGTAGGTATGTACGTATTACATTTAAATGGGAACAAGAAATTGTAATCACAGATTGGGAAAAACTGAAGAAATATTTGTTTTTTATACAGGGTGTCCCAACCAAAAGTAGGCACCGTGAATAACTTTGGAGATAAAATTTTTTTGAAAAATTGGTGAAACACGTCAACCTTGTTTCCAAGGGGGACATATTTTAATGTAATACTTGTATACCTATCATCATCCCTCTACCCTACACGGCCACCTCCTCAAAAAATTCAAATGGCAAAGGGGGTCGAGTGATACACCTTTTTGAAAGGTCTTTCAATTCTCCACATAACTGTGTATTTTTTTAAACTTTTATCGATTCGTTCCTGAGAAATAATTGTTTCATCATTTTAGGTTCGGAAAATAAAAATAAAAGAAGCAGTTTAAATTATCGTATGTATTGTTCAAAATGACCCCCACCGACTTCCATACAGTAGTATAATCTGTCTTGAAATTCTATACGAACATTTCTGAACACATCTGGAGTCAATAAATGGCATTCTCGAAACATTGTTTCACGTAACTCTTCCAGAGATGGGGGTTTTGTTGCAAATTCCTTCGATTTCAAATGTCCCCACAGAAAGAAATCCAAGGAAGTTAAATCTGGTGACCTAGCGGGCCACTCCATAGGACCTTTTCTTCCAATCCATCTCTCAGGAAACCGATTATCCAAAAATTGACGGAGTGCTATAGCAAAATGTGGGGGTGCCCCATCCTGTTGAAAAAACAGTTCGCTCTCTAAAAGATTATCGTCTTCTTCGAGCATTTGGGTAATCATTGGGTCAATATTATTTTCTAACAGATCGAGGTACCTTTCGCCATTTAAATTGTCAGGAATAAAAAACGGCCCGACAATGTGATCCCCTAAGATGCCAGCCCAAACATTTAACTTCTGAGGCCTTTGGGTATGAGTTTCCATGAACAAATGTGGATTGCTTCCATTCCAATACCTACAATTGTGCCTGTTTACCTCCCCATTTAACTGAAATGTCGATTCATCAGAAAAACACGTATTGTACAGTAGATTGGCATTACCGTTTAATTGTTCACTAAAAATCTCACAGAATTCAAGCCGACGGATCGGGATCATCTTCGTTTAATTCGTGTACTAATGTAAATTTATATGGATGAAATTTGTGGGCCTTTATAATTCGATGAACACTGCTTCGTGATACACCGGAATCCTCAGCTACTTTCCTGATCGATTGAGTATTATCCATCTGCAAATGACCCAGAACTGTCACTTTGACTGCTTCATTCCTAATCGGTCGCTGAGGTTCATGTTTTTTGTTTCCTACAGAACCTGTTTCCATAAATTTTGTCAATAATTGTAAAACATACTGAGAACCAACCCTTCTATCTGGGTGATTTCTATTGAATATGCGCTCCGTAGCTCTAGCACAATTATCGTTTTTAAAATAAATGCTGACAATTTCTATTCTCTCCTGAAGGGTATAAACCATTTTGAGAACTCACTCTGGTAAAATGTATCTCGATTTAAAATTGGTTGTGAACAAATTAATGTTCAAGGACTATCAAATACTTATGAGTCTTTTATTATTAAAACTAAACGGACAAGGAAAGTGTTTTTTTGTCGAAAAACTCGTGTTGATTTGAGAGCACTAAAAAATACAGTTTTTTTATAAATTCCAATACCCAGTGCCGTGTATTTTAGATTTTTTAAACGATTTCGATTGTGTGTAATCATCAAAAATAAAATTATTTTCCTTAATAACGAATCGATAAAAGTTAAAAAAAAATACACAGTTATGTAGGGAATTGAAAGACCTTTCAAAAGATGTATCACTCGACCCCCTTTACCATTTGAATTTTTTGAGGGGGTGGCCGTGTAGGGTAGAGGGATGATGATAGGTATACAAGTATTACATTAAAATATGTCCCCTTTGGAAATAAGGTCGACGTGTTTCACCAATTTTTCAAAAAAATGTTTGGTTGGGACACCCTGTATAAAAGTTCAAATGACATTTTTTGTTGGTATGTTGATTTGATTATTTTCCATGGCACACTTGGTAATTATTAAAAGCCCAAATTAAATATTGATAAACATATACTTACTTTTTCTAACTAACATTGCACGAAAATCAAGTTGTCATACATCGTTGAATTCAGAAAAATATCTCTATCAAACCAAGTAAAAACATAGTTTGTAGTATTTGTAGAACCATTAATATTGTTTTCTTGTTTTTTAAATTCGGACAAGAAATAATGGAGTTATGACGCGACGTTTTATGCGAGACACCCTGTATACGTGTGTCCCAAATTCGATGCTCACAATTGCGATCTCGGAAACCATAAGAACTACAAAGTCGGTTAAATGGGATAAGTTTTAGCAAATTTTATGTTGATTCCAAATCCCAATAAATCAAGGCTAACGAAACCGTTTTAGGGATTTTCTAAAAAAAAAAAAAACGAAAAATTGTGTGATTTCTCTTGTAGCCAGGTAATTCTTGGTCAGAGAGGTTTTAGACTTTTACATTATTAGGACACTTTTTGCAGACTAATATTTTGGTGTAGAGACGAATGTTCGATATTCTTTTGTTTTCGAGATATCCGAGATAACCTTTGTTTTTCTTATGGCAGCTATATTGGATTTTTCGTTTTTCAGATTGCGCTTAAAAAGAGCTTTCAAATGATGTATCACATGCCGAGGAAAATTTGTTTTTCAAAGGACTAATTTAAGAAAAGTTATCCATTACTTAATAAAACAAAATAGTAAGCAATGGAAAATCAAAAAGTTATTTTGATTTCAAGGATATACCTAAGACCAACAATTATAAAAAATACATGTCTGATAGTTTTTTTTTGTGGGGATTTCGGTCACGTATAACTAATTTTATTATTTTTTTTTCCAACGTTTCGGTTTATTACACCATCATCAGAGAACTACAATTAATATAATATTTTAAAAACATAGTTATGGTTATTTTACATTACAATTTACTTACATTGTTAATTATTAGGTATTTGTTTTAAATTTTGTTACGGTCAAGGAGAGAAAAATATATTTAAAAAAATACAGTAATATTAATTTTAGCAGCTTGACATGTTTCAATAATTTTAAATTTTTGTTAAAATACTGAACTTAATCGATATGGAGAAAATTTTTTAATAGCAGCAAATTAACATAATAATAATAATAAGTAATTTATTTCCTACAGGTTAAAGCACCCAATTACAGGAAAAGCTTAAAACTAAGTATACTGTGATATAAAATGCATAAATTTGCAATACACATAGTCATTAACATTACATTAAGAGTTTACAAGAAAACTCATATATAAAAGTAAAATATATTATAGTGTTATGAAATAACCTAATTTAATAAGCACAGTTTTCTTCATATATATGAATTATTTTAGCTAAACTATCATAGTTGACATCACATAAAGATGAAATGGTGTTAAACGTTTTACACATATTAAAGATTGGTGACTTTATCATAAGGTTTGTACGAGGAGCATCGCAGTAAAAGAGGTTGTTTTGACGGGATTCTAATCTGGGGACTGATAGGTTTAGTTTACTTAAAAGAAATGAACAATCAACATTGTGACTAATTAATTTATAAAGAAAGGATAAAACCACAACATCTCTTCTGAATCTGAGAGATTTAAGGTCAAACATATTAAGCAGTATATTGTTGTCTGTACCTCGGGGAGGATAAGATCCATTACATTTGAAAAACATAAATTTCAGACATTTGCGTTGAACTGATTCAATGCGTGACAATGAATTTTGATATATGGGAAACCAAATAATACAGCCATACTCCAATTTACTTCTTATAAATGATATGTATAACAGTTTCAGGGTGTCAATATTCACAAAACCGCCCCAATTTCTTACTAAAAAACCTAAGGCTCTAGATGCCGATTTGACCATTTCATCGATATGATTGTTGAAAGTAAATTTTGGGTCAAAAATAATTCCCAGATCCTTATAATTCACACAACGATCTAAAATGTTATTATCTATTTTATATTGAAAGGTAACTGTAGTGTCCTTCCTTGTATATGACATAACCTTAAATTTGCCAATACTTAACTTTAGAGAATTGGCCGAGCACCAGTTAGAAATTTTATTAACTTCATTTTGCAGTAAGATACAATCCTCTGTAGACCTTATCTCTAGGAAAATTTTGAGATCATCAGCAAATAGTAGGTGGTGAGAATTAATATTAGCTGTTAGGTCGTTAATAAAAATAAGAATTAAAAAGGGTCCTAAATTTGATCCTTGCGGAACTCCCGATACTGCTGTATATGATTGAGAACGATAGCCTCCATATTCAACAAATTGATGTCTCCCAATTAAATAGGACTCAAATAAACAAATTAAAGAGTCAGAGAAACCAATTCCTCTCAGTTTTGATAGTAATAAAAAAGTGATCTATTTGATCAAATGCCTTCTGTATGTCTGTGTATATAACATCAACTTGACCTTGTGAATCTAAGGATTCTGATATACACTGAGATATCGAGGCTAGATTGGTAATTGTAGATCTCTTCTCCATGAAACCATGTTGAGAAGGCGATATTGTATTCTTAACAGACCAGTAAATGTATTCATACAGAATAATCTCTAATAATTTGCCAAAGTTACATAATATTGCTATTGGTCTATAATTATTTAAATTATATATCTGGATATTTACACGTAGTTAATGAGAGATTAAATAACAAAAGCAAGGGTTGAACAAACACTGTAGCACAATCTTTGATTAAAAAACTAGGAACTTTATCAACGCCGGCTGTCATTTTGTTTTTTAGTTTTTTTATGCCTTTAAGTATATCGTCCTCCGTTATATATTGGAAATTAATAAGATTGTTGTTTAGCAATATATTCTCTTTATTATTGTTGGGGTTTGAATTGATATAAACGTCCGAAAAATAGTTTGAAAAACCGTCAACGATGGATTGAGGAGTTTCGTAAGCTTTGTCATTGTAGTGGAGAATTCCAGGTATTCTTGACTTACCCCTTTTGACATTAAGAAATGACCAAAACTTTGATGGATCTTCTCCAATTGCGTCCTCAATGCTATGAACATAATCTTTATATGCAACGTTAATTTGAGTTTTTATTAGGGATCTGAGTGACCTAAATTCGTTTAAATAGTTTATAGTTTTGAATTTTTTTATAATTTTTGCGCGCCAGTTCTTTTTTTGCTGATGTTATTTTTAATCTCCCGGTTAAACCACGGTGGATAATTCCGTTTCGTATCGTTGCTCACCGGTACACATTCATCAAATACACTATTTAAGGTGTTATAAAAGCTATTGACGGCATCATCAACATTTGTAAAATCCTTTAAAAAACACCAATCGGTATGTAGCAACATGTTATACAATAACGGAAAGTTAGCTCGTAATAGATAATGAAGAAATGATAGTGAAGAAGTAAGAAGATTTAATAAAACTGCTTAATATGACCTCCATTTAGCTGAATACATTTTTGGCATCTACGCCTAACTGAGCTGATTATTCTTCTGAGACTATTGGCGTTTATTGTGCCGAAAATGTCTCTAACTCTGTCTTCCAAAATATCGATAGTTTCCGGGCTTTCAAAATTGTACACTTAAATTTTCACCGTACCCTACAAATAAAAATCAAGAGGGTTATATCACGCGATCGGGGAGGCCACAATATTGATCCTCTATTTGAAATTATGCGGCTACCAAAATTTTCCTGCAATATCCGTTCAATATTATTAGTATTCGTTTATTTCTTGTTCTGTAAAAAGCTGTCCTATCTTGGGTAAAACTTGATTTTCTAGAAGTTCACGATAGGCTGCTCCCGTTAAATTGTTGTGAAAAATGAATGGAACAATTAAATGGCGATCTAAAAATAATAATTACGTAAGGGTTATAGGCAGATCATAGAAGTGGAATAGGAAGAGAAGAAGTAATACTTGTCATGCCGCACCAAACATTGAATCCAACCTAGTGTGGAATCTTCTTCGCGCAGTATTATCTGTGGCCCAGTGGTGATAATTGTGCTTGTTAAAAAGTCCATAATTTGTAAAACGACTTTCACTGGTAACTCTCGATTGAAAATCAGGATGTTCTTCACATTTCTGTTTAAACCCATGACAAAATTCAAGTCTTCCACCAAAATCATTATTTGCAATAATCACACTCTTGAACAGTTGTAACGGTGTCTGTTCGGACGCCCAAAATATGTAGCGAAGTATGTTTGGGCGTCGTAACAGTGTTTGCGTTCGGATAGCTGGTTTGGAGAATTAATCCAGGATTCCTGTTAGTTGTAAATAAGAAAGCCCAAAGTATTCGTAACGGAGTTTATTTTATTAAAGTAACATTTATCCAAAACATGAAGTTAAATAAACATAAAATCAGATTCTTCAACAATAAAACCAAGTCAAGTACATTTAACAAATATTATTTACATCGGTGAAATTAATTCGGTGAAAGCACGGTGACGGTGGGCTTCAGTTCCAAGTACTGAAGTAAAACATCTAGGATTCGATGCGGCGGTAAGTTCGATAATTATTTAACGGCGGTGGGCCCAGCTCAACACGCTGAAGAGTCACGGCAATAAATAATTAGGGGACTGGTGACGGCGGCTGGTTTAGCAACTATTTACCAACAGTGGGTCCAGCTCAACTCGCTGAAGACTCACGGCGATAAATAATTACTAGACTGGTGACGGCGGTGCAGAGCGGCAAAATGGCTACCAACACCAGGAGGTCAAGCTCAGCACGCTTAAAACCCCAAGATGCTACCAGACATTCAGCCGGGCGACGTCGTCGTCGTCGGATTCTGATTTCTAACCAAATGGAGTCAAGCTCAACACGCTTAAGACTCCTCAACTACCCAGCTCAACACGCTGAAGGTAGTTGTCAGCAAAAAAACTGAATGCCATTCCTCGGCTACGGCCATACTATTTATACCAAAATCCTGGCCTTGGTGACGTCAATATTTCATGGCGGCAGGAAGTACGTGTTTATACCAAAATCCTGGCCTTGGTGACGTCAATATTTCATGGCGGCAGGAAGTACGTGGCAGCACCTGCCAAACGGTAATTGCAGAAACTTCTAGGAATGAACATCTGCGTGATTCATCATATGTCGGCAGGAAGTGCGCGACAGCACAAGACTAACGGGAATTTCCGAAACTATAGTAATGAACATGCGTATGATTCATTACACAGTAATAACAGGTATTTTTGAACAATTTACAATAATGCCACTATTATTTAGTGAACAACTGACTCTCAACTAACAGTAATGCTTATTATTGGTTTTAAACCACAGCTTACTAAATTTTACTGAAAGTTATGTGTGATTTTGGTCGTTTTTGGAAAAGCGTTTTTTTAAATTTTACTAATTACGAACTACTTTGCATGCAAGAATGTCCTTGATGAGGGGGACTTCTTTGTTAAAATTTTGAACACTTTATTGACAATTTTATGCCAAATAAAACCTTAATGATCATCTAAAAATTCATATTTTCAGAAAATTGTACAAATAAAGCAATTTACAATAGATTTTAAGTACATAGATAATAATTAGTCGCCGCTGTCTGAATAAGCCACTTCCTTGTCTCTAGCTTTACAAAAACTTTTTGATTTTCCTTGGCCTACTATTTTGTTTTGTTAAGCAATGGATGACTTTTCTTAAATTAGTTCCTTGAAAAACAATTTTTTCCTCGGCACGTGATACATCATTTGAAAGTTCTTTTTAAGCGAAATCTGAAAAACGAAAAATCCAATATGGCTGCCATAAGAAAAAAGAAACGTTACCTCGGATATCTCGAAGACAAAAGACTATCGAGCATTCATTTTTATACCAAAATATTAGTCTCCAAAAAGTGTCCTAATAATGTCTAAAATCTGTCTGATCAAGGATTGGCTACAGCCAAAAAAGAGAAATCATTTTTTTTTTTGGAAAATCTCAAAATCGGAGTTAGCCGTGATTTCTTAACGGATTTAGAATCAGCATAAAATTTGCTAAAACTGATCTCATTTAGACAACCTTGTAGCTCCTACCGTTTCCCAGATCCCAACGGTGAGCAACGAATTTGGGACACACGGTATACACAATTTAAAACACTTTTATAACTTTGGACCCCGCTATAAACGAGCTTTCTGATAAAAACAAGTGCAACACGTCTACATATCGAAAACAAAGCACTCGCTACGCTACTCCCGCATCATAACCATCCATTGTAATTTGCATCCTGCCTCTGACAGATTGATTTCGATTGTTCGCATTCGCAGAGAGCGATATAGAAAACACAACCAACAATCATATTGCGGTGTGTTGACTAAAAACAGCACTTCCAGACCACTTGATTTAGATTTGTTGTAGATTGGATGACCATTGACTGGTTTCATGCGGTCAGTCAGTGTACCAGATCAACTTGTTAATTTGGAATACTCCGATATCGATACTGCATCTCTCAAATGACAAACATCTCACAGACGTGCAAATAGCCAAGGGCTTCCATTTACAATTCAACAATGTGGCAACGCTGTATTGTTTACACATCATTAAAGCTGCAAATAGTTTCTGTGTATCATGGTCGTAGAGTACAGATATACTTACTATCGCCGGCATTCACCTTGACCGAGAAACTCTTTCTCCAGTCCATCTATTATTAGCTTTCGAGTTATGTACACGTTAAGTCACTTGGACGTATTGCATATTGTTTTTGTGTTTTTATTTTATTTGTTGTACTGTATTGTTGATATTAATTTAATAATAAAGCATGGTAGACGTACGCAGGGGTAGAAAACGGCCATTTGCTGACAAAGTGAACAAATTCATAGGTGAATTCCCGGATTTATTCTATCATGGTGCTAAAATAATTTGTAAAGTGTGCGAGAAAGATTTGATGTGCTGGGATAAGCGTGATTGTGGATTTCACGTAAATAGTGTACACCATAAAAATAAAAAAAATGGCGTGTCCTCGACAACACAGTTTATGTTTGATTTACTATTAACGCTGATTGCCTGTGATGTTCCGCTGCACATACTCGATAAACAACTATTTCGAGAGTTCTGGAATAAATACAATGCCCAGGTGAAGTTACCAAGTCGCACAACGTTATGTAACTATCTACCAACTGTACACGTAGACATGGTAAATAAGATGAAATGTGAATTAAAAAATACACGGCTGTGGTTATCTGTTGATGAGACAACAGATTGTAAAAAAAAAATCTATTTTAAATGTTATAGTACAAATACTGGACCCTCTTAAACCGACAGTTCCACTGTTATTAGCTAGCAAAAGACTAAGTCAGTGTACTAAGGAAACAATTACCAGGGTGGTGCCGGAGACGTTAGAAAAATTTGAACTGTCAAAAAGTCAAGTGTTGATGTTTGTGACTGATGGCGCCGTGACAATGCGTTCGGTAGGCCGTTCTTTGCAAGAACAAGGTTGTACGTTTATACATGTTACGTGTAAAGTGCATGCTTTACATCTTGTGGCAGAAACTATTCGAAAAGGTTTTCTAGAGGTGGATGCATTAATAACAAGTACGAACAAAGTGTTTCTTAAATCTCCTAAACGTCTCCGTGCATTTCATAGCAAGTGTCCCGGTATTCCTGAACCACCACAGCCGATTATTACACGTTGGGGAACATGGTGGCAGGCAGCTTTTTATTATGCTGAATATTTTCAACAAATAAAAGCTATGATACTACAATTCAATCCAGATGAGGATGCAGCTATTAAGGAAAACCAGACAAAATTCGAAGATATTTCAGTTGAAACAGCTTTAAAAAATATTGCGAAGAACTTTAAACCATTACATGAAAGCATAAAAAAATTAGAAAACAGTTCGTTGTCGTTAGCGGAGTCACTGCAAATAGTGGATGAAGTAAATCTACTGCTACACGCTATAGGTGACGCAACAAATGAGCGCGTTAAAGAAAAGTTCGCAAGTGTGTTAAATAAAGACACCGGTTTTACCAAATTAAGACAAATATGTGATGGTGAAGCCCCAGATCCGTTAAGTGCGTTCAAAGACTATTTTACGTATGCGTGTATTACATCAGTTGATGTCGAACGGTCGTTTTCAAAATATAAGAATATATTTTCACGAAAGCGAACATGACTCATGGAGACAACCGTAGAAACATACCTGATGCTGCAAAATGGCTACACATCTTTTCCAGTTTGTGATAAGCAAGCAGTTCATCAAACTAGTTAAGAGGGTAAGTTTTACATACATTGTTATAAATTGTAACAGTTTATTGTTTCTCGTGTAAGTTAATTTCGCGTACGCCACTGTCCCACGGAGCATTTTTGACAGCCCTACACATCATACTTGCAATTTCACGTAATTTAAAATTTTCAATGTGGCTTTCTTATCTCAATATAGTTAAACACCACCGTTCTTGACGCAGGCTATACTTTTACATACTGGGTGATTCCACGAAAATTCACAGTTTTTAAGTACAATTTTCGAACATGTACGACAATGGATGCCCAAAAGAATAACGGCCGGACAACCGGAAAATGTTTTGGTCCAGTTAGAAGAAAATCTAAAAATAATTATACGACGATTGTCTGCTACTACTGGAGTGTGATGTGAAACATGTGTCCATACCTTTAGTCCAGCATGTAGCTAACATCACATCAAGTGATCAGTGCCGGATTAAGCGGCTGGCGGACCTGGCGGCTGCCAGATGTCCCGACTCTCCAAGGGGCCCCGAGCTCTGCTCTTTTGCATCCACAAGATGAGGTGCAACCAATTTTGCAATCACAGGAGATCAATGTTAGCAAAGAGTCTGCAGCAGGGACTGGAGTGTTGTTAAAGATGTGACGAAGTATTTCACTTTTTTCCAACCCCAAGGTTCTGGATTCATTTCACATCCACGCCATTTTTGAATCTGATCTATACCATCACGAAAATAATGCTGTTGTGCTACAGCAGTGGGGGGTAATAAAGCTAAATTTGACTTATTTTTTCCAACTGATCAGGCGAAGAGTTTCTATCGATTTCGATCTTGATTTAAACTTTTTTTGTAAAGAATTTTATAAGCTTTATTTTTTATGTGAAGCATATTTTCGATATCGCTAATGGTTAGCGAGATATACGCAAAAAACTGAATCAGAGCACCATTTTTCCAAGATAGAGTCTCGAGCACAACAGATTGAGTTCGGGACTTTTGGTATGTTCACCTAAATGAATATCTTTGCGGTAAGTTTCATTTATTTCCATCAAACGTTAAAACGTGTTTCTATTTGACTGGAGTATTACATTATATTAAATCCAAAAAGTGTAGTCAGTAAAGTAAAAAATGAACGGCATTTGTATCATGGGAAATTGCAGGTATATTGAGGTTAAGAGGCACCGTTCACCACAGACTTATTTTTAAGATTATACGGTTTTACCGCCTATACGACATTAACAGTAGACTGAGCAGACGCTGGATCTACTGACTACACTTTTTGGCTCCAGTATACTACAGTATTATTTTTAGTTCCCCATAAATTCTCCTTAAAGAGGATAGGTATCACCCTGCATTACTAAGTAAGGCTGATATTCAAAATCCCTGACAAGATAATTTTCTGCATAAAAATAAGTGTGAGTTTAATTTCAAAAAGGCTAATTTTGTAGAACTGTATAACCAACTTGGGCTCATAGATTGGACTTTCCTGGAACATTTTAATAATGTAGATACAGCTGTGGATGTCCTTTATTTAAAATTATATGATGTTTCTGTTACATATGTACCTAAAAAACAAAAAAGTTGTGGATCTTATCCCACATGGTTTAATAGACAGATAATTCATGATATTAAGTAGAAGGAAAAAATATTAAACAAATATACAAAATCTTGTAACACTAAATATTACAATACATTTAAAACATTGAGAGCAAAAATTAAATCTGACATCGATAGTGCTTACAAGTTATATTTAGACAACATTGAAAATAACATGCAAACCAATCCAAACAATTTTTGGAGTTTTATTAGTTCAAAAAACAATACATCATCCATTCCTTCATTACTAATTTACGAGAATCAAATGATTGAAGACCCCCCAAGTAATAGTTGATAGTTTTGCGGACTTTTTCACTAAATCCTTTACGTCCCTTACACTCCGTAAATTTGACGACGTAAGTAGTCTGAATTTAAATAGCTTAAACTTATCTGTCATCACTGAGGAGGAATTATGCCAATCTATAAAGAAAATTAAAGCCACAGTGACCATGGGTCCTGATATACCTCCGGCATTTCTAATTAAAGATTGTTCAACTGTATTCGCTAAAGCCCTTCTAATAATTTTCAATTTAATTCTCAGTACTTCGAGATTTCCTCAAAAATGGAAAAATCACGCGTATGCCCACTGTACAAAAAGGGGGAAAAGAGTGACATAACAAGCTATAGGCCCATCATTATTATTTGTCACTTCGGGAAAATTTTTGAAATTTTTCTGCACGGTTCTATGTACACTCACGTATCTGGCTTAATATCTATTGATCAGCATGGCTTTATGAAGGGTCGATCTACAGTAACGAACCGTGTGTGCAAAACGCAATTTCTTTGCGAAGGTCTTGATCGAGGGAGTCAGGTAGATATTATCTACACAGCTTATTCTAAGACTTTTGACAGGATTGACCACGGTGCTTTGATCTCTAAACTTCACAAATTTGATCTCTAAAAATCGTCACTTCTTTTAATACGTCATATCTAGAGAATCGACATCAATTTGTTCAGTACCGTGGTCATAAATCGAATAGCTTCTTGCAAAGATCTGGCGTGCCACAGGGTTCGATACTAGGACCGCTCTTCTTTGTAATGTAGATTAATGGTATTTTTGAGAGCTTGGATACTAACGTTTACTTCCTCTTGTATGCAGACGACCTAAAAATGTACCGATTTATTGATAATGTCATGAACATTATCAATTGTCAAATTCTGCAAAAAACCTTGGATACCATCGATTCTTGGTGCATCAACAACTATCTACCCCTCAATGCTAGCAAGTGTAATGTCATGTCATTTGGCCGAAAGCATAATCTGTACGTGTACAATTATAATATCGATAATGTTGTTTTACAAAGACCGGATATTATTAAAGACCTTGGCGTGTATTTTGATCCTAAATTGTCATTCAATAAGCACGTGGAAATGGTAACTACTTCTGCTTTTAAGAGTCTTGGCTTTGTAATCAGGAACTGCAAAGATTTTAAAAATGTCAACACTCATCGTTTACTCTATGTAACATTTGTTAGATCTCGCCTTGAATATGCTTCAGTTGTGTGGAACCCAATTTATAATGTAAATATATTACAATTAGAGAATATTCAGCGTAAGTTCTTAAAATCTGCAGTATACACTCTTGAGAGCACTTATCCACCTATTGGATTTCCACAAAATATATTGTTAGAAAATTTTAACTTACCAAGTCTTGCCAAACGAAGAATATCTCAATCAATAATTTTTCTATATACAATTGCTAATAATCATCTGGATTGTATTTATCTATTAAATCAAATAAATTATAAAGTACCTAGAATTTCTGCTCGCCATAACAACTTACATATTTATTTCATACCAAGAACTAATATTCTCTTGGCCTCTCCAATACACCAAATGTATGTCAACTATGCTAAAATCTAAGATTGTGTTGATATATTTTTCTGCAATGAAAGTGTAATTAAAAACTCAGTTTTGCATCTTGATGTTTTGTAATCTACTGTATTCTTTATTTATCTGTATATGTATGTGTATACATATGTACAAGTGTATTATTTATATGTGTATATACAATTTTATATGGTTTGTTCGTATACAGTATATTTTTAATTAAGAAATTTTTTGTAACACTCAAAATTGTTTATTGTATATCTATCTATACATAATTTCAATGTACCTAATCCTGTAATTATTGGGCTCCTGCCTGTTGGATTTTGTATTTAAATAAATAAATAAATACTTTTCAAGCGATAGCTCACAACTCGATTTTATACAAGGATTCACACCTACAGCATTATGATAATAAAATACATAATTTTTAAAATGTTTCCTGCTTGGTCATTTTTAAAATATGAGTGAGAGTTCAGTACATTTGTATCGTGTTTTAGTTGTCCGTTCTTTTGTCCACTCGTATTGCGATATCGACAAGATATGTAATGATGTCACTGTCAAGTATGTGAGGTTTTTACCATAGATAAGAATTTCCTACGACAGCTAATTAGTAATTATTAATTTATTTTGTTTTAATTGTAATTATGTATTATAATCAATACAGTTAGGTATTCGTTTTAAATATATAATGCAGAAGTATTAAAACATGTATGTACATATAAGAGCATACGCATCATATCATTTTGAGCGAAAATATACAGGGAGTTTTTGCCTTTTTGCCACAACTGTTTTATTTAACATGTACCTAATTGTTTTCATATTTGAGGATTTAAGTTCCTTCCAATAACTAAGCCGTAAAATTAGAATGCCTTCTTAAATAATACACTCTGTACTACGTCGTATTAAATTTAAATGAGAATTAAAATTTGCTTATTCAGCATTCTTCAATTAGACATTTTGTATAAATTTAATTATTATACCTATTTTTTATTAACAAATGAATTATGCATTAGGCATGGCATAACATGACGCAATTAAGTATACAAAGAGAAATCTTCATATATCAACAATTTATTGTAATATAAGCCGTCAAATAAATAACTCGTAGTAGTTAATAGTTATTCTATAAGTAAATTTAAATTCTTCATTAGAATTATTAAAGTGTTATACAGAGTGTCCCATTTATAACGAAACATCCTGAATCGCTTAAAAAAAAGGGTTTTATGAAAAAACCAGTTTCGTTAAATTTTCTTAACAATAGGGAACTTGCCTATAATTTTAAAAATAAAAATAATACTAAAAAACATAGCGTAACGTTGTAATAAAACGTGCACTTCACAAAAAAATAAGATTTCTAATTCCACGCGATCAGTATGAAGGATCTAAACAGCGATAAAATTGAGGTGGCCCGAAACGAGCTACTATTGACTGTGACGTCACACCATACAATATTCGGTAGTCGTCGCGCCGGGAAGCAACACGATCAGATGTTTACCAATTCTAATTCAAATTTAAAATCTTTATTCACAATTAAGTAGATTATTTACAAATTGTATGGGGTACAGAGTAAGATTTATATTAATATACATATATACAGAAAAAAGAAAACTAAAAATCAATTCATTCATAAAATACTTAAAAATAATAATACAAACAAATTAACAAAGTATGACATTCTATATAAACATATGTACAATATGGTGTTATTAGACTGTGGTTGATTTGTTAGTGACTGTTCTGATATAAATATATAATTGTGTTTTATAGTACCGCTTATTGTAGTTGTACAGATATTTTAAAATGATTGATCAAGGTTTTTCAAAAGGCCAATCTGATAATTTGCCTAAAGTGGATATGTTTATGGTGGCATCTTTTATACAAAATAGTGAAAGTTTTTCCCTTGGAGAGGTCCGCGGAGTCAAGGCAGAGAAGTATGTATTTTTTTTAGCTTTTAGTAATAATTTATAAACATAAAATAGTTATGACTTGATCACGGAATAAAAAGAAATAACTACAAAATGTTTAGTCGCAACTAAGCATTTTTAGCAGACTTAGTCTTATGTTTGAAAGAATTTAGGGTAATTCTTTACAACAGCCACTTCTATATTTTTCGTGTTTTTTTTGTACACACGCGTAAAGTGTCTCTATAGAAGACATTTGCTGCAAAGGAAATGTTGCGCAAATGTATAATTACCTATCGTAGGTATTTTCGTACTATGTTTTGGGGCAAGGGAAATAAGTGATTGTGTCGTGTTATCATTCACATAATAGATAAATGTAAGATTTGAATAGAATAAATTAAAGGGCAAGGGAAAGGTATTTGCAATATACTATATATACTAGAGGTAAACATTTTACACTTCGCAGACAGTAGTGTTATTGAACTTTTATATAATTGTTGCACATTCTGTAGGACACTCTTCGCAGTTTTTTGAAAAGAATCTTGTGTTTGTCCTATAAACTTCATTCTTACAATACCTAATGTATTGACTACATATTTAATTTTCTCTCCCGATGGTGCCGACTGTATTGGCGAAACGCGTGGCAGTATATTTTATAGTATAAACTAAGATTCATTCTTACAATACCTAATATATTGATCACATATTTAATTTTCAATTTTTTTTCATCTCCCGATGATGCCGACTGCGTAGGGGAAATTTATGGTAGTATATTTTACAGCATTTTGGTGTCTATAGAAAATTACTTCAATTTTAGTAGCACATTGAAAATTGCAACCCTCTGTAGATTCATATTTTTAAATAAAATGTCCTATAACTTTTTTATTTACAATTTGATTTTTTTCAAAAACAATGGATTTCTTCCTCTAGCTAACACTAACTTATAGCCCAAATTTCAATTCGATCGGACTTTTCTTTCTTTAGTTATCGTGCTTACAAGAAACGTGACGGACGGACAGACGGACGGACATATGAACAGACGGACATTTTGAAAGTTGTTCAGAATTCGATGACGAACGAAATGATTTTTTCTCTGCGAGCGATATTAACGATTTTAGAAATGTCCCGATCAATATACTCTTCGTAATCGTATTTGCGAAGAGTATAATAATAAATAGCTATTTACTTTCGCATCAGGAAATTACCTTTACTTAGTATCACTAAATTACATTCTATCTACTAATCTTATTTTCTAACATTGTATGTATACACATTCTTTCTTTAATCCTACCCTAATTAAAATTCAATAATTCGGAATTCGGAATATTTTATTGCCCGCCTGCGAAAAACTAGTAGATAGACATATAGTATTTAATAATGTACTTACATTAAAATGATCTTCACACACATGTAGAGACCTACTGCTCTGAGAAATGTCTTTTTCATTTCTTCTACACGCTTTTAGCCATTTTGATCGACGAATCTTATCTTCTGGCAATATTATAAATGTTTTATCTGGCACAACGGTACAATGCAATATTTAAAATAAGGAGTTTTTGTTTCCATTTTAAGTATACACTTAAAATTTATGACGATGCTGGTATTTTTACGGCTGAAATCAAGCGGTCGAGTGCTGGGATCTCCGTCGTCGCTTGTAAATTGTATGGTGTGATATCACGACTACTCCCGCGCTTTTGAACCTGTTGGAAACGGTTCGGTCTCGCGCGAAACTTTAATAATTTATAACAAATTTATTATTGGGAATTAAGGCGTCATATTTTGCATATCTTATTTTTTAGTATTGTAGAACATTTTTATGAAGTAAAAAAAAAAGTGCAAGTTCCCTACTTGGTACGAACATTTTTATATACCAGGAAATCTTTCATTGAAAATCTGAGCAGAGGCTCTGGCGCTCATTATTGCGATAATACAATTTTAAAATTTCTTTCCTTTTGTCTAAAAAATTAATCATTATTAACAAATTATTATTATTAACAGAAATATCGAATATTAGATAGATATATAGATATTATTTAAACATTATGCAATATGATATTTTACACAAGTTGTTGGCTGTTAAAGTAGAAATTATTTCTTCAATAAAAAACAGAGAAAACTTTATTTCCTATTTTTATTTCTAGAGGACTTCCAGCCAGGTACATGAACAATTTATCCTATGTTTCGTCCGGGTTTTCGGACTTTTTTAGCTTTTTTAGCTTTTAACCTTGAAAAAGTCCGAAAACTCGGACGAAACGTAGGATAAATTGTTCCTGTACCTGGCTGGAAGTCCTCTAGAAATAAAAATAGGAAATAAAGTTTCTTCTGTTTTTTTATTGAAGAAATAATTATACAATACCGGGTGACACAGGAGACATGTAACACCCAGTAGCATGTTTATTTAAAAAAGATATTATTTCGAAATTTGGTACACTTATATAATGCGTGATTGTCCTTTTTTTAAATACAAAAAAATGTTTGTCCACCACTTCCGGTTTCACCGGAAGTGACATCTACTCTGTTATTTTAAATGGCACCCTGTATATTTTTTTTACCTATCTGATTCGTCTCTAGATTCTCTCTTCTACCATGTATCGGAACATGGCATTTGTTTTTAAAATGACAGTTAATATCAATTTTAGTTTGTTAAGTCTAGGTGGCCCTGATATGAACCTTGGCAGATATTGATGCGTAGTGTGCCGTGATATCGAAAGACCTCTGGCATGCAACTTTGTGCCTCATATTTTTTTGGGAATAACCAGTAGCTAAACAGACTAATAAGATCTAACTTATTTAAAAAAAAATATCTTTAAACAACCCACGATATCTTAAAAACCAAGATAGGAACCCCATTTTTTTACTTCACCTAGTTAAAAAATACTTATTTACCTTTTATTTTTGTCCAATACAATTGCTGTGCCTATCACATTTTACTTTCTTCATTAAAATTAGTATCGAATGTTATTGCATAGTAATGAATATTGTACTGCAACAAAAATATTTAGTAAGCAGGCGGTGGAAACAAATTAAAAGAAGGTAAAACGATTTTTTTAATAAATAAGAAACATCAGTAAAACACATTTGAACAAAATTGATGAAAAACCATTACACTATGTAATACATTTTTACAACGAATGAATGAAATTAAAATAAAATATTTACTGAAGTACTACATACAAAAAACATTTTTTTACTACAGATGTTCAAAATGTTGTCCGTTATTATCTCTGCACAATCTTGTTTTTGTGACGGTAGCCCTAAGCACGTTATCTAACTGTAATTCAGTAATCCCATCGATAGCTCTTCTGACTCTCATTTCCATATCTTCTCTGTTTGTTGGTGGAGTCCTATAAACGTTTTCCTTGAGGTGGCCCCATACAACAAAATCAAGCGGCGTAAGGTCTGGTGACCTTGCAGGCCATCGAACGGGCCCATTTGTTCCCATCCAGTTTTCTCCAAACCTTTCATTTAAATAATTCACCACAACTCTGCTGTTATGTGGTGGAGCCCCATCCTGTTGAAAAATTATTGGGTTAACATTAGGTGGCAGTTCTTCCAAAAAATCTTGTATCTGGTTTTGCAAAAAATCCCAAATATCTTTCTTCATTTAATGGACCATCAAAAATTAATGGCCCAATAATTCTTCTGCCAATTACTCCTAACCATACATTAAAACTAAATCGCTCCTGATATGCACTTTCTATCATATTTCTGGGATTTTCTTGTGCCCAATAACGGGTGTTGTTACGATTGAATAATCCCAAATTAGTGAACCTGGACTCGTCGGAAAATAAAATTTGTTCATGAAAATTATTATCCAAATTGTGTCTGTTCAGAAACCAATTGCTATAGTTCAATCTTCTTTGAAAATTATTTTCGTATAAATGCTGGTGTATTTGGTACTTGTATGATTTAAATTTATGTTTTTTCAAAATGCGTCGAGCTGATTCCCGATTTACACCGGTTTGGTCCTCAATCTGTCTTATCGAAATCGTGGGATCTACCTCGACAATTGCAAGTACATTGATTTCCGAGTCTTCATCGATAATGAAATTATTTTCCGGTACTTCTGGTTCACTTCTGAATTGCCGTTCAACTCTTACAAAATAGTTGTTTGGTGGATGAATTCTTTCGGTAAATCTTTCTTCATATAAGACAGCAGCCTGCCTGCTATTTTTTTTACATTCGCCATAGATTAGTAGCATATCTACTTTTTCATTTCGTGAATACATGGCAAAATAGAGTTAAAAACGTGATAACTTAGGTATAATTTAATGAAAAATACTTAAATTGCTGCCAAGTAAACAATTCTTAATTGTCAAATCAAAATGACGCGGCGTTTTACCTTCTTTTTTTTCCACCGCCTGCTTACTAAATATTTTTGTTGCAGTACAATAATCATTACTATGCAATAACATTCGATACTAATTTTAATGAAGAAAGTAAAATGTGATAGGCACAGCAATTGTATTGGACAAAAATAAAAGGTAAATAAGTATTTTTTAACTAGGTGAAGTAAAAAAAATGGGGTTCCTATCTTGGTTTTTAAGATATCGTGGGTTGTTTAAAGATATTTTTTTTAAATAAGTTAGATCTTATTAGTCTGTTCAGCTACTGGTTATTCCCAAAAAAATATGAGGCACAAAGTTGCATGCCAGAGGTCTTTCGATATCACGGCACACTACGCATCAATATCTGCCAAGGTTCATATCAGGGCCACCTAGACTTAACAAACTAAAATTGATATTAACTGTCATTTTAAAAACAATTGCCATGTTCCGATAGATGGTAGAAGAGAGAATCTAGAGACGAATCAGATAGGTAAAAAAAATATACAGGGTGCCATTTAAAATAACAGAGTAGATGTCACTTCCGGTGAAACCGGAAGTGGTGGACAAAAATTTTTTGTATTTAAAAAAAGGACAATCACGCATTATATAAGTGTACCAAATTTCGAAATAATATCTTTTTAAATAAACATGCTACGGGGTGTTACATGTCTCCTGTGTCACCCGGTATATTTCTTTCAATATTAATTTGATAAATTCCTTACATTCTCTTTGCTAGATATAAAAATAAGAACAAAAAAAATTGTATAAAGTGATGATGAACAGTTCAAGCAAATAAATTTGTAGGCTGAATTAATTTACGCATAATTTAATGGAATTACCAGGAATAGTTTGTAGTGATCAAGTTATCTTAAAAACAAACGAAGAACCAATTATTGATCAAATAATGTTTTGTCCATCTGTTTCATACTATGTTCTGAATTATGTATATTAAATAAATAAACCAAGACATGTTTTCAAGCTGTTAAAAATAGTTTAATTAATGACGTATGTACCTACTTGATTTTATTTTAAACGGTTGTAAACTATCTCATGGTGAGTAGTAAACATGTTTGTGTATGTAGGTATACAGCGTGTCCGTAAAATATGGAATAAATTCATTATTTCTTCAACCAAAAATATTTAGATCGAATCCTCGGGCACGTCGGTTTTTAATTTCAACTGCGCACCTTATTCCTTATTTATATTTTGGTTATGACGGCATAACTGTTATGATGTCATCGATGTATTTTTTAAACGGAACCTCTGGATATTTCTCCATTTTTGGATTCTGAATCAACAGCTCATTCCAACAATGTATCACACTTAGGGTCTAAAATTGATAAGTTGAAAGATACGGCCATTTTGAATATAAAAATTTACAAATTTTTCATGTTTTGTTTGAACAAATAACTAGAACCAACTAATAACTACTAGAACTAATGGTTAGTTAACAATGAAAACAGTTTATAGTAAGTGTTGGAACTGTGGGACAACATGACGTCACAACAAAAAAATAAAAGATAAGGTGATCAATTGAAATTAAAATCGACGTGTCCGAGGATTTTTCTAAATATTTTTGGTTTAATAAATAATGAATGTATTCCATACTTTCCGAACACACTGTATAACAAACATAATACTAATAATACTTTTTATTCGGTACTAGAATTCATAGGCGTAGTAATTTTTTTTTCTATTTCAATTTGCAAAACAAGGTGCGAAACATATATATGCAATGAACAAAATAAAGAAAACATTTTGATTTCAGCTCAAAAAGTGAAAAATTGCCAACTCTTTGTTTATGCAAATTCGATGGGATTACGGGATGTCTTAGAAATTACAATAGTCAGAAAAAGAGTGAAAGCACATTCTCGAACCCATTTTTCAAGACAAATTCAATGGCATAAACAGATTTTGATGAAACTGTTTTGTTTTTGAGCTGCGATGGTAAACTGATTTTTTCCAGATTTTCCAGTCTAAATAAATTAGTGTTATATCTTTTTATTTGGAACAGAATCTTCATTTTGTGAAATAACGTTTCTTAACCCTTTCGCGACGGGCTTAATTTTACATAGACTGGCAGTCAAAGCGGGATTATTAGATGAATGCGCAATCGTGCGTCTCCCGTTTCTGGCAGTTAAACGGGAGTTTTAGGGGCGTGCGCAATCGTGCGTCGTCTGTGTGTTTCTTATCACTTAAATTATTTTCCAACTCATACTGGTAAAAAAATATTGAATTGAGTAACAAATTAATATAAAATGCGTGTCTTCAGTCTCTTATCATTTAACTGGTGCAAACATCTCCCACTTTATATATTTGTTGTAAAAACATTAAATATTACGCATATCAGGATGACGTCGTGGGCGTCCCGATCTATAGCTGACCGGTTCCCGGAAATTAGAAGGGTTCTTTCGTTTCACATCACGAAAAAAGTTAAATTGGTATCCGGAATGTTTAGAAGTAATGATTGATTTATAATGGAAAGAAATATATGAAAGAAAAGATAAAAGAAAATAACAATGAATTAATAAGAACTAATGAAAAATTGTTCGATGTGCCGTTATCGTCACAAAATTGTAGTCCGTTAAAGAACATATGGAATTATGCGCCGCCCATAAATGTGCGCCAAATTCGAATAGAATTTTGCTATTGGTCGTATTCTTGAAACCCATATCACAAGATACACTTAACGTGATAGCTTCTTGACTGTCAAATACGAATATTTTTATCTATGCGAATACGTTTTGGTGTTTCGTGGAGATTACAGTTATTTGTTGCAATTCGTTGTTTCTATTTGCATTTACCTAATAAATAGTGATTTTTCATCGCTAAACAAACATCTTTATTTATATTAAGGTACGTAATGAAATCGATTCATATTAATTACATCTTATAACCACACTTTTTTCCAGGAATTAATACCAATCATGGCCCAAGCGGCTATTTCTCCACTGAAAAAACGGACATCCAGACATTTTTCAGTTGAAGACAAGCAACATATTTTGAACATTTATAAGACTTATATAGGAGACAACCCGGATACACCTAGGGCAGAAATCGTCGATTTTGTTGCAAAGGCATCAGGTAATTTTAATTTTTGTATTTTATGGGGTTGCTCATCAGTGCATCGAGGTATATTTTTACTATGAAGGTATTTTTAGATTGTTTATATTTATTATAGTTTATGTTTATATTATTATGCATATTAAATTTAGGTGTGTGTGCAAGTGTTTACAACATTCCTCGTGAATATAAAGAAACACACCAACTTCATCCACCAAAAGTGTACCACAGACAACGAACAATTTTCGATAACATGGAATTAAACGTGCTCTCAGACATTTGATTCATTCATTTTTTGAAAGGAATGAACCACCAACTCCGAATAAAATATTAACGTTGCGTTGGTGCATGAACATGAACATCTACCTTGATTAAAGCGGAGTACTTTGAGGACATTGATAACAGAAATTGGTTTTCGGCGAGTAAACCAAGGTTTTATTCCACATGCTGTAATGTAATGTGTTTGGCACTATAGGTTTGCAAAATGGTCACGCAATAGTGTCTTTAGGGAAATATTGATTCGTAATGTGCAAAGCCAAGAAGAAAAAATGCGGCAGCTTGACATTGTAATGGACATCGTAGTAGAGCCACTGTACATTTATATGGGGGATGACTTTTCTTCGTCCGTATCTGACTCGGACTAAGGCCCAGTTATACCTAATGGCATTCTAGTGGATTATTCGAAGATATTGTTACTACTATGTTTGATAAATATCCACGAAATAATTGGAACACAATTGACAGGCTTTAATTCGAAATTGGACGATGATATATTACAGGTATTTTAAATTTTAATAACATTTTATTTATAATATAAAAAAGCGTTTTTATTTCAGAAATCATTCATATTGCTACTGGTGGCTGAATAGAAGTCCAGTACTTAATAATAGAGGTTGAGGTTTAGCATTTATTTTCGTACAGGGTGCAGTATGCACATTTGTTATTGGTTATGTTTACTTCGATTATATTTTCTTATAATGTAGATTGATCTCTCGTAAGTTTCTTCTTGATTCTACTTACGAGCAGTAATCGAACCTTGTTCACCCTCCATTGCATGATTTAATTTTCCTTTTTTTTAACATTACAAAATTTTTTTTTAAAGATATGATATTTAAAGGTGTAAATAAAACATATAAAAACATTCAAAGACAAGCTTTTTATTTAAAATTAAGAAAATAAGTTCCCAATTGGGCACAGGCTTATAAGCTGCTTTTTAATACATATTTAATTTGTATGAAACTCTACAAGACAATTGCTTTTCGCATAAAAACACAGATGTATAGTTTGTACGAAGTCAATTGAAATCGTATAAAAACTAAAAACCTGCAAATACCGTCGGCATCTCTTTATTGTACATGGGCGGAGGTAAATAGAAATGCTTGTCATAAGAAAATGTTATACTTGTTTGAAAATTGTATTAATTTTTATTATTTTTTGTTTATTAGATAGGCTATTTTTGTTCATTTGGCCAATAAAATATTTTTGAAATATTATATCAGTTTTAGATATAAAGTCTAAATATTTAAATTTATTGGGTTTAGTTTTAAAGTTAACCCATACTATATTGAAATATGTTATTGCTCTGCAAGGACCAACGAGAAGATATGAACATATCCTTGCCAGGATGAGGGAATGGGACAGGTTAGATTAGCGAGGGGAAAGGATGTTATATAGTAAAAAATAAAATAAAAGTTTCTTCTAAAATAAAAATAAAAATGTAAGTTTCTTAACCAAAGCAAAGAATTAGTACCACAAAAATAAATATTTGTTTAGATAAAACATAAATAAAAACAAAATTAAAATATGTCTCTAGAATAAAGTAACTTAAATTAAAATTTCTTGTCAATTAAATAAAATATATTCCAAGAAATGTAACAATAAAAAAGTAAACTTCATACCTAATATAATATCTAAATATTTTGTTCTGAAAATATATGTATATTAAAAAAGTTAAAGCTAAAAGTTGACGCGTCCGAATCTTTCTGAAGAGGAATCATTACCAGGTTGAATTATAATCGGCGCATCTAGATACACTATATGCCTGTTTAGTTTACGATATTCTCTGATTTTTTCCACATAATCTACCCAAAGTGCTATTATACGTCGTGATTCCATAATTACCATACGACTGTCATGTTTTTTATGTTTAAAACTGCATTCTAATAAAACATTTCGTAGTGTATCTAAAGAACTATAATTATAATCAGGATAATCGCTTAATTTTTCTCGAATCATTTTTAACGTAGGAACTATATTTTTTTTCATACATATTATAAATTATACGCCGTATTACATCTTTGGTAGCATCATCAATATTTTTTAATTTCATATTTTTCCGTTTCCTATTTGTACCGTGATCTATAACATCTCCTTTTTTAATTACACGATAAATTGTTGATTTTGATATTTTAGTTAATTCGTTAATACGTTCTATTATTTCTTTCTCACATTTTCACGATTTTCGCTTTTTAAACGTTCATATATATTTAAAATAATGCGTTGACTTTGTACGTGTAAATCTTTATTTTGAAACTCTAAATTTATTTCGTCTTCCTCGACAATAACAGGCTCAACTATTTCGGGATTTTCGGGCGTTATTATATTATCTTCTGTTTCAAATGGTCTCCAGAAGGCCATGGTAAATTAGTAAATACCTAATATAATATCTTAAATACCTTTTATGTAGTAATAAATATTTACCAATACGAACACTAAGTATAATCCGAACCACCTTGATATTATAATAGGTATTTCTGCACTGCACTGGACAAAGTAATAAATAAATAGGTAATATCCGAGTCCACGTTGACTCCTGACTGATATAAACTCAAACACCCACCGACCAACCGGATTGACGAATATTCTGATCCCAGCCAATCGTCGCCCTTCGTCCTCAAAATATAGCCAATGCCGGCACATCTCACAAGTTTCCGTAATTGCGGAGAAACGATTTAATGAGTCCGTTTTATTATCTTTAAAACACGTGCAGTCGTAGATGGTTCGTTCAGGCTGATTACATTGCCAGTCTGGGACTCACCTGCACAATTTCAACTACCATTTGATTCTCGATACCATTGCTAAATACATAGGACAAAATATCAAGTTAAGTGCGCACAGTCCTGTGCTTTAACAATGACCAATTTCAATTGACCGTATAAACTATACTTTACATTGTTGACAGGTTACTCTGCTTTTGCCCTTGCATCTCACTTTTTTATGGGCCTAAAATTAGCAACAAGATCAACTCGTGTATTAGGGGGACCAATATCGCCTTGCATTTGGCTGTTTTATAATTGACATCCATATGGGGATACCCAAAAATCTGTCTAACTCTTCCTTCAATAAATACAGTGGCTGTTAGGCCGTATCACGTTACTGAATAAAACTGTTTGATAAACAATACTATCTAAAAAGATGACATCAAGAAAAACTTTAAAATTTTATAAGGAGTTGTCAACTGTAGGATTTCTGGAGGAAGAAGAGTATTTCCCTGAAACTGGGTACCTTCTGCATTGGTATTCGTAATGGAATTCTTCCATTTGACTTCAGATGCTTTACTTGTCGAAGGCACATTAGGAAGTAGGTCAACTAAAGGTACTTCATCATTACTAAAAAGTGTTTCAATAAGAATTTCCAAAATGGAATCCTCGCTGTCAGAGGGAAGATCTCTTATGTGGGTCGAGTTTTTTCCATAAAAGACTTTGGGTATCAATGCACTAAATTTCTCTAGGTCAATATCCATAATGAACACCTAAAAAAAGTAAACACCTAAAATCCATCAGCTATGCATACTGTTCCCCAATCGGGAACATATGTATTTGCAAAAAAAATTATTACATGCCTTCACAAATACATATTATCAGGCCATTCTACACGACAAACAGATATTAAGAGGTTAAACTAATATTTTTACAAAACAAAACTTACCTATATCGCCAGTTATCAAAATGATCGAAAATACGTCTAATAGTGCAGTCTGCCTATTTTTGGCCCCATGTTAATTTTTCACTTCGGAGATACAGTCAACAAAAATATGTAAAAAATCGGAAATTTTCCGTAGAATTCAATAAACCAAAATACAAACAACTGGCACCTCGGGGCCCATAGTAAATTGGGCCCAAAGTTGGCCAAAAACGGTTTTTTCCATTTTACTCTGTCATGGTGCCATAAAATGAAAAAAAGTTTTATACAAAAGTTGTAGAACTATTAAATACGGATCGATCTGTGGAAATCCGATGTCAAAAAATTCAAAAATAAATTATTTATTTGAAAAAAACCGTTAAAAATCGCGTTTTTTTGAAACGCTCATATCTTCGTGAAAACAAATCATTTTTTCACGAAACTTGGTAAAAGTGTAGCTCCCTACTAACTAAAAAAGATCGTTTTCAAAAAATTTAAAAATATAAATATTTTGCAAAAATAGATTTTTTCGAAAAAAAATCACGTTTTTTTAAAATCTCGATAGCTCATACACGCTTTCATATTTCTAGTCAATTTTGAGCTTAAAATTTGCTTGAAATGTTGTACTAACATGGTTATTTATTGCGCGCTTTTTTAAATTGATCGGTAATATGCGAAAAATCGGTTGAAAAATCGGGGTCCTCGGCAACTACACTTTGTGCGTCTGCTTCTTTCTCAACTGTATACTGTGCAGTGCAGATGGTGGTTTATATTCACTGTCAATATTTTGAACTTTCATGTAAAATAAATATTTTATTTTTATACTAAAAATGTTGCTTAACAATTATTATTTACCTGTCAACTCATATGTCTTAAAGAATCAACATAACGTTCAAGAGACATAATCGTATGAACGCTCTGTGTGCAGTTGAAACTACGATACGGTAGGTATGGTAAGAGAGTAGCCGGTAAATCGCAGAGATGGCTCTTTGTAATGCGCAAGCGCTTGCATTTGCAACCTTTGTCTGACAATTTTCATGAACCGCTAAAAAACTGTTAAATTAATTTACATTACAAAGCGAAATAAAAGATACATGCAACTATATTTTGCACTACGATTACAATAAAAGTATGAAGTTTCTTTATCTGATGTTTTAGATGTGTTGCTGATCACATATTACACATTATTTTCTTTTGAGTGTCCAGTCAACCAAATTTGAAATTCTAAAAATAAATCCACTTAGATAATTTAAAAAAAAATAACGATATTTTATTACCATCGAAATTCGCAACGGTCCACTTATTTGTTTTAAGAACAAATAAGTTTAAAATATTTGCTTCGTAGGAAATAATGGGTATTTCCTCTATTTTATGAACATTTTTTTTAATGGCGGTATAAGTTTTTTTCGAACTGTAAATACGGCCTCACAATATTTACAATGCACTGACATGGTTGTACGTGAAATTATCGAGGAAATTATGAAAAATCTTGACTTTGACTTGAACAATGACTTCATTTCTGAAGTCATTGGACTTGAAACAGAGACAACCTTGAAACCACAGGCACAGATTAAAGATATAAGTATCTTGAAAGTTAAAACTTCAAACCAAATGAAACAATATAGAGGCAAAATAATATTGCGCTTGCGCATTACAACGAGCCATCTCTGCGATTTACCGGCTCCTGATAAGAGCATACAGTTTTACAGATGTATCCACGTTAACACCGTCCCGCACCCCCACGACTCCGCTCGGCGCTCGAGCGAACGAACGTATGAGCCGGGGTGTGCTCCGCTTGCCATTAAATTTCCAAAGAATAGAGAGCGAATATGTCATTGTAGTATTTTTTTTATGTAAAATACAAGTATTGAACTACAAACACTGTAAATTTCAGCCCTTAATATTAAAAGATAGCGTCACTAGATTTTTTCCAAAAAAAAAATTATCTCGGCTCCAAAGGGTCGTAGATAAAATTTTTTTTTTGTAAATTTATAAAAAAATACCAGCTATTCAATGCTGCTAACAAAAAAAGAAAAAAATTGTTTCGTGAAAAAAAATCGATTTTTTTTGTTAAAAAAAAAAAAACGAATTTTCAACCGATTTTTCGCATATTACCGATCAATTTAAAAAGCGCGCAATAAATAACCATGTTAGTACAACATTTCAAGCAAATTTTTAAGCTCAAAATTGACTAGAAATATGAAAGCGTGTATGAGCTATCGAGATTTTAAAAAAACGTGATTTTTTCGAAAAAATCAATTTTTGCAAAACGTTTATAATATTTTTAAATTTTTTGAAAACGGTCTTTTTTTAGTTAGTAGGGAGCTACACTTTTACCAAGTTTCGTGAAAAAATGATTTGTTTTCACGAAGATATGATCGTTTCAAAAAAACGCGATTTTTAACAGTTTTTTTCAAATAAATAATTTATTTTTGAATTTTTTTGACATCGGATTTCCACAGATCGATCCATATTTAATAGTTCTACAACTTTTGTATAAAACTCATTTTATGGCACCATGACAGAGTAAAATGGAAAAAACCGTTTTTGGCCAACTTTTGGGCCCAATTTACTATGGGTCCCCGATGTGTCAGTTGTTTGTATTTTGGTTTATTGAATTCTACGGAAAATTTCCGATTTTTTGCATATTTTTGTTTACTGTATCTTCACTTAAGGGTCCAAATCCGTAGGCAGACCGCGCTATAAATTACAACGGCTGATCGTTAGGTTATGTCACAGAATACTTAATTTCAATTCTGTCAAGTGCCGCCTTCTGTCGACAATTGAACATTATAATGGATATAAATGGCACACGAATATTCCTAGTTTAAAAACATATTAATTATCTTTAATCTAAAAAAAATATTTTTATCCTACAAAACTTATTAAAATAAATCCTACCAGTTATACGAAATGCGCCGTCGTGGTGGATTTACGTTCCAATAATATTTGTATTTTTTATGATGTTATATACCTATTTGTTTTTTTTTTTTGTTACAAATAATAAATAATTTTAACCTGTCACCTAACCTAACCTAATTATTTTAATTCTCCAAAAAACAAAAAAATTATTTGTAGTGTGTGAAACGGGGTTTTGCAACCGGAAATTCAATAGGCTCCTCCCCAATTCTATCTGTTCATTAAACGGACTATAGTTTCCAAGATACCTTGTAAACCCATCGAATTTGTCTCACCCTGTACATACTAAAATATGTACATACATTAATATTGCGTTTTCTGTTCTTGATTGAAAATCAAT
The DNA here is from genome assembly GCA_029963845.1 of Rhamnusium bicolor. Classification (NCBI taxonomy): domain Eukaryota; kingdom Metazoa; phylum Arthropoda; class Insecta; order Coleoptera; family Cerambycidae; genus Rhamnusium; species Rhamnusium bicolor. The sequence continues at coordinate 59,658 of JANEYF010000235.1, forward strand.
GGATTTACCATTAGTTATTTTTTATTTATGACTATGACTCGGCTGAGAATATACTTCTGTTCGTCCATTAACATTAATTCTCGTTTTATTGCACAAGCCAATAAATATAAAAATTTCACAACTCGAGTGTTTGATACTGTGTCCAATAACACTAGATAACACTATTCTTGGAGCTCGAGTACGGTTTTTATTAGAGCTATTTAAAGAACTTCGAATGAGGTACATTGCAGGTCCAATAAATTTTCTTAAGAGTCGGACTGGGAATGAAATCGTGTTCCGAAATTTATCTTAATGTTGTTCTTGACATTGTGAAAAGTGTTTGTTTCTGTAGTAATAATAATAATAATACACTGAACTGATTCTGCGGTTGGCTCCTTGTGAAACATTATTAAATATTTTAAATATATGAAAGAAAATTGCTTTTTAATGTTTCAAAAATATTTTATTAGAAACTCAACACGTGTTTCGGCTTTTTAGGCCTTTGTCAAGAGTACAGGGAATACTGAACAGTAAAATTTGTGTCCATTGCTTATATAACCACATCTGGTACCTACTATAAAACTATTGTAAAATATGGTTTTATAAGTTGAATATTACTTTATTTTTTAAAATCTAAATTATTTTATTTAAAATATGGTGGCCGGTAAGAATTTGTTGTTCATTCGTTACATTTTTCTTATTCTTAACAGCCTTACTTATTTCTAATTGTTCTAATAGATCAAGTATCTTTCCTTTCTTTTCCGAATGGAGCAATTTGACATTATTTAAATCTATAAAATGACTATTTTCTATACAATGTGTTGACATGCCCGTACTATATACATTGTTTACAATAGATTTCCTGTGTTCATCGAATCGCTTTTTTACATTTCGTCCAGCTTGTCCAATGTATATACCATCACAGTCACTACATTTTAACTCATATACTCCTGTTCCATTCTTAGAATGGAAAAATTAATTTGTGAAAGAATTTGAGGACAGTCAATTTTATTATGTAATAATTTGTATAGAAAAAGTAGCATAGAACAATTCGCTGATACTCTAAACTTACAAAATGAAATGTGCTTAGAAGATAATTGTTATCTATGCGCCTCTCAGGATATATTCCTGTATCTCTAAATGATAAAAATTTTTCTCGAACTTGCTCTAATGCGTCTTTTGTAAAATAGATAGTAAGGGTTTCCAGATTATGGATCCGTACTCAAGTTTTGATCGTACATAAGAAAAATATAATGATTTTAAACAATTTAAATTAGTAAATGATTTACAGTTTCTTATGATAAAGATAAATCCTAACATTTTGGTTGCCGCTTTAGATTTGATATGTATATGTTCGACAAAACTTACAAGGAGACCCTACGGCTTTAGGGAAACGGATGTTTATGATTTTTAGTAGAAAGGTAGTACACCATGTGAGTGTACTACCTGTAAAATAGTAAAGTGCCATACTCAACTAAAGCCGAGAAAAATGGACTTAAAGTTTTTAGTGCACGTTATATATCAGTTTTGTGGATCATCGACTGAGTATGCTGTGGCGTAGTGGTAACGCTCATGTTTCATAGGCACCCGTGCTTGGGTTCGAGTCTCGTGTTGTGTATAATTTCTTTTTCTTTTTTTTAAACTGTTATTTATATTATTCATTAGAAAAATAAATAAATTATTTATTTATTCGTACATTTAAGTATTTTTTTTAATGAATAATATAAATAACAATTTAAAAAAGAAAAAAAATTACACGAGACTCGAACCCAAGCACGGATGCCTATGAAACAATCTAATTTCCAATTTAAAACATTTATTTGACATTAATTACATTATAAAAAACTTAAATAAGGCACCACTGAGCGTTACCACTACGCCACAGCACACTCAGTCGATGATCCACAAAACTGATATATAACGTGCACTAAAAACTTTAAGTCCATTTTTCTCGGCTTTAGTTGAGTATGGCACTTTTACTATTTACAGGTAGTACACTCACATGGTGTACTACCTTTCTACTAAAAATCATAAACATCCGTTTCCCCAAAGCCGTAGGGTCTCTTTGTTAGTTCAGAATCAAAATATACACCTAAATCTTTATTTGTTTGTATGCGCTCTAAAACAGTGTCATTAATGCTGTAGTTGTAGTTAAAGCAATTTTTCCTTTTTGTGTAAGACACTACTTTACATTTAGCAACAATGACAGCAACTTTATTTAGGCCGCACCACTTGCTGACTATATTAAGGTTTTCTTGAAGATATACAGGGTGGGGCAATAGTGCGTCGGACCTCGATATCTCGATAGCTAGAAATTTTTTAAAAAATTGCAAGTAAACTAGATAAAAAAGTCTATAACTGGAAATTATCTTCGAACATACAGGGCGAACCAAGACGAAATTACAGGACCAAGTGCCTTTTTTTTAAATGGAATGCTATGTATATCAGTACATTTTTTGAAGCCTCTTTCTAGGCTCTATTCATTCCTATATTATTATTGGCTATCTCCCAACCACTTTGATGTAATGAATTTTTTTGTTGAAATAATGCCATCTGCAGATGGATATTAAAAAAATCACCACAGTCACAATTATGGGTTTTAAGAAAAACTTATGTGAATACCAGTTACGAGACATCTAATTAATGTTTTTGAATAATTTTCATTTCCTAAAAATGTACAGGATGGCCAAAAATTAGTATTCAATTAAGAACTTTTTAAATTGAATTTTTCTCAATTTTTTTCAAATGGAACACTGTATATTTTTCAACGATGTGATGTAAAAATGAAAAACGAACATTTTTTATAAGTACTTCCTATGGCTAATTGCAACAATTTTCGTTTTATTGAGCAATAATTACAACATTCAAAAATAAACTTAAAAAAAGAGGTTTCTTCAAATAACTCAGTAGAAAAAATTATAATAAATGTTTCACATGTTGGCCATTTTGATTGACACACATCTCTATGCGCTTTTGAAATGAGGTTCCCACTGTTCCTAAAACTGCCGGTGTGATAGATCTAAAGGCAGTTATTATTCTTTCCTTCATATTTTGTACTGTTGTTGGTGTGTCTCTATAAACAATTTCCTTCACGTATCCCCATAAAAAGAAATCCATTTTTGTAAGATCTGGGGATCTAGCAGGCCATTTAGTGGGTCCATTTCTTCCAATCCATTGATGAGGGTAGGTATTATTTAAGTGGTCTCTAACTGCATTTAAATAATGTGGTGGAGCACCATCTTGCTGAAACCACATCCTATTTCGAATTCTTCCAGGGAGATTTACCAATAATTGTGGCAGATAATTTTTCCAAAAAATGAAGATAAATAGCTCCAGTCAATGTACCATCAAAGAAATGTGACCCTATTACATGTTCTCCAATAATTCCTCCCCAAACGTTTATAGACCATCTGTGTTGGTTATCAACTTGCATAAAAAAGTGAGGATTTTCCGAAGCATAATAATGGAAATTGTGCCTATTAACAAATCCATTTTTATGAAAAGTTGCCTCATCAGTGAATAAAACATTATTGAAGAAGTTGACATCAACTTGCATTTTACCTCTGGCTCAATTACAAAATTGTAGGCGCTTTTGAAAATCGTCATCAGATAATTTCTGGTGCATTTGAATATGATATGCATGCAACTTATTTGTTTTTAAGATTCGACCCACAAACCGTCTACTTATTCCTACCAATGAGGTCACTTCTCTTTGACTAACATGGGGATTCTCAACCGTTGCCAGCACCACATAAAACTCATTTTCTTCGTTCACAACACGTTTTATTCTTTCACTTTTTTTATGTTCGACATTTCCAGTTTCCAGAAATCTATCGAGAAGGTTTTGGAAGCTGCTAACATCAGGAAGCCTTCTTTCAGGATAACGTTGGTGATAAATTCTATTGGCAAGTAAACAATTTCTGTCTGACTCGCCCAAGACAAAAGTCATGTCTACAAGTTCCACTTTATTAAAATTCATATTGTAAAATTCCAAATATTTTAAATTCAATACAAATTGTAACTAACGACCGATAAGTGTGATAAATACTCCTTTGTACACGACAATTTATACCAAACTGAGGTTTTATTGCTTGTCGAATAACGAAAACAGCAAAAAAATGTACAAAAAAACATTACAGTAAAGGACTGATTAAATACTATTTACTCATTTCAATGGAAATGGTCCCACTAAATGGCCTCATTTCAAATTTGCATAAAGACGTGTCCATCAAAATGAGCAACACGTCGAACACCTATTATAAATTTTTCTAATGAATTATTTGAGGGAACTTCTTTTTTTAAAGTTTATTCTTGAATTTGACATTTATTTATAAAACGAAAATGCTTGCAATTAGCCATAGGGAAGTACTTACAAAAAATGTTCGTTTTTCATTTCTACATCACATCGTCGAAAAATATACAGGGTGTTTCATTTGAAAAAATTGAGAAAATTCAATTTAAGAAGTTCTTAATTGAAAAATAAACAGTTATTTATTTATAAAACGAAAATGGTTGCAATTAGCCATAGGGAAGTACTTACAAAAAATGTTCGTTTTTAATTTTTACATCACATCGTTGAAAATATACAGGGCGTTCCATTTGAGAAAATTGAGAGAATTCAGTTTAAAAAAATTCTTAATTGAATACTAATTTTTGGCCACCCTGTACATTTTTAGGAAATGGAAATGATTCAAAAACATTAATTAGATGTCTCGTAACTGGTATTCACATAAGTTTTTCTTAAAACCCATAATTGTGACTGTAGTGATTTTTTTTAATACCCATCTGCAGATGGCATTATTTCAACAAAAAAAGTCATTACATTAAAGTGGTTGGGAGATAGCCAATAATAATATAGGAATGAATAGAGCCTAGAAAGAGGCTTCAAAAAATGTACTGATATACATAGCATTCCATTTAAAAAAAAAGGCACTTGGTCCTGTAATTTCGTCTTGGCTCGCCCTGTATGTTCGAAAATAATTTCCAGTTATAGACTTTTTTATCTAGTTTACTTGGAATTTTTTAAAAAATTTCTAGCTATCGTAGAACTCGAGATATCGAGGTCCGACGCACTATTGCCCCACCCTGTATAGTTAAGCCATTTATTATGTATTAAAGATATTGAATTCTTCATATATTTGTTTTTATTTGTCTTAATGTAAAATACTTTACTGTTAATAAAAAATTTTAAACATGACGTTTCAATAATCATTTCCGCATAAAAAGAAATAAATACTAAATAATATAATCTCAGTAACCACCAAATTATGGGCCTGTACTGGGGTTTTATTCAGCTAGCATCTCCAGTAAAGGCCCGGTAAACAACCAGCGTTTGGTGTTTATTGGGATATAACTAAAAAAATCATTTATTTAACTACTAAATGAACTAATTAAAATTTATTACGTCAATTAGAAGATGAATAAGTGTAATATGTTATGGTTAATAATTAAATTAGATTGACTTCTACACTATTTAGCTATTTTATATATTGGTATACAAGTTTTTTTGGTAATATTTCCTAAATATTTAATTGGTGAAATGGGATAGGTCCATTTAATTGTCCCCTTTCCTTTTACATAATATTTATAAAGGACTATGGGTTATTTACAAAACTGATATAAGTGCTTGGTTAGGACAAGGTGATCCCTATAAGTACATCGGAAAATTCAGGAGATGATTCTTGGACCTGTATATTTTGAGATATTGTCTATAGTTATTTATTTGTGGCATTCTATAACGTTTTTTTTCTTACCTTCTTTGACTATTAAGCCACTGTCCTATTTTGAGATGAAGAGCTCAATGAAGTTTTGCCCATACTGCTTCGTTTCGGAGATAGTGTGTTGATTAAAAAAAAAAACTCCTGAAGATCTCTGAAATGCTTGAGGATTCTTTATCAAACTTGCTGTGCATAATGAGTAAGCCTGGCCAAGGTCATTAATCCTACAGACTGGGTATGCATCATATCATAATACTTGAATAAGTACAATAATAAAAACAAAAATATTTTATATATTGTGATGTATGTTTTTGTACTATTTCGTTCAATTTAAATTCTTTTTTATGTATTTCCATATATTTTGTAAGCTTAGTGCTGCACATTATTATTAAACTGTTAAATGACGTTCACACATGTACATTGTATATCTAAGTGATAACTCATAATAAATAAATAAATAAATAAAATAAATGGAAATAAATTTTATTAATACTGGTACACTTTATAAAAATATGTACAAAACTCACCTTCTTAAGCAGATTTATGATGTAGCTTGGTTGTCGTTATTACAAACTGGAGCACTTCTATAATAACTGTGTAGCATCAGATATGTTTCTACAGTTGTCTCAGTAAGCGATGTTCGCTGTGGTGAAAAACTATGTCTGTATTTTGAAAAAGACCGTTCGACATCTACAGAAGTAATACAGGCATAAGTAAAACACTCTGTGAACTCACTTAACGCAGCTATAGATGCACCATCACAAATTTGAAATTTGTCTTAATTTGGTAAAATCAGGATCTTTCCGTAATACACTCTCGAATTTTTCAATAACGGGCTTATTTTTTGCGTCATTTATAGTCTAGCTGTGTATTTACGTCGTCCACTATTTGCAGTGATTCCACTAACGACAACGAAGTATTTTGCAATTTTTCTATTGCGTCGTATAGTCCTCTGTAATTGTTATAAATAGTTTTTACATCTGTTTCAAGGGAAACATCATGAAAGCTTGTCTGGCTTTCCTTAATAGCTGCAGTCTCGTTAGGGTTGAACTGTAGTATCACAGCTTTTCTTTGTTAAAAATATTCAGTACAATAAAAAGCTGCCTTCAACCACGTTCCCCAACGTGTAAGAATCGGCTCTGGTGGTTCCGGAATACCAGGACAGTGTGTGAAATGCTCGATGCCGTTTAGGAGATTTAAGAAATAGTTTTTTTGTATTTGCTATTAATGCATCTACCTCTGAAAAACATTTTCGAATCGTTTCTGCTACAAGATGGAATGCATGCACTTTACACGTAACATGTAAAAACCTACAATCGTCTCTTTGAAGAAAACGGCCCACCAAACGCATTGTCGCAGCACCGTCGGTCACAAACATCAACACTTGACTTGTTGACAGTTCAAATTTTTCGAAAGTCTCCAACACCACCCGCGTAATTGTTTCGCCAGTACACGCAGTTAGTCTTTTGCTAGCTAGTAAAAGTGGAACTGTTGGTTTAACAGGGTCGAGTACACGTTAAACATTTAAAATAGATTTTTTTACAATCTGTCGTCTCGTCAACACATAACCACAGCCGTGTATTTTTTAATGCACATTTAATCCTATTCACAATGTCTTCACGAACACTTGGTACATATCTACGTAACGATGAACGACTTGGTAAATTCACCTGGGGATTGTATTTATTCCAGAACTCCCCGAAATGCTGGTTTATCCAATATGCGCAGGGGAACATCACAGGCAATCAGCATTAACAGTAAATCAAACATAAACTGAGGTTCCAAAGAAGACACGCCATTTTTTTATTTTTATGCCGGTTACTATTGACATGAATTTTGCAGCCGTATTTATTCCAGCACATTAAAAGTCTTGATCACAAACTTTACAAATTATTTTACATCCATCATAGAATAAATCCGGAAATTCACCGATAAATTTATTCACTTTATCAACGTACGGTCGTTTTCTACTCTTTACGCCCAACATTATTTATTATTTATTAGTACTCTATGCATCGACCGACAGATAACAACGGAAGTGTGTCGTGTCATCGTCATCGTAAACAAGCGTGCGATGGCATTGGTATTGCGCTCGACCCTGAATCTACCATAGCTTGGCCAGGCTTATTAATAAGTGTTACTTACGATTTTTCAATTAGTTATCAAAGAACTTGTGTATTTGGGTTAATATCAGTCCGATTTTCGATTTGACGGTAAGGATTTGTTGTGAAAATTTGTATTTTAATACTGGGAATCTGGAAGATGTTGCCATTTGTGAAAAAAATGTACTTCTTTAAAAATTAGTAATTTCATACATTTTGGATAGTCGTAAGTACTTCGAGTAATTCGAAAAAAGTCACGATTATATTTTTCTCTTATCCGTTTAGGCCATTAGATTGATGTGAGTGTGTTCGATGTACTTTACGAGGTATTTAATCTTCGTGGAAGCACACTATTAGTCGCCTTACCGACAGTGGATTCTAATATATTCATTTTCATTCAGATGCCATGTGCTATTGACTTAGACATTATTTTTTTTATAACCTGAATAATCAATATTAGAGTCTTGAGTCTTGCATTTTAATTGTTAATTAAAACTAAAGTTTGGTTAATACGTTGTGGGTTGTGGTGTAACTACGCAGAGCAGTTCTGATTCATAGTTAGAAAAAAAAACGCACGCCACGTAGTACCTTGTCCCAAGTTTTTAAATTATGGACCTTAAATTGTATAGCCGGGGAAATGTTTATGCTATCATAAGAATATCTAACAAAAAAAGTTCTTTGCATATTTTCTCATGTACCTAATTACCACAACAACATGCGATCTGCGCTTTCTCGTTACTCGCTTGTATGGTGAATTTTCTATTTTTACACGACTCGCGAAGATGTCTGATAAGTTATCAGTTATAACTAGAGTCCGGATCCGATTATTAGATTCCAGGAACGGATGTGCTCGCAACAGGAATTATCGCGTATTTTAATCCAAAATAAAGTGGTATAAATTTTAGTCAATTAACTTAATTTTTGATGTTCGGTATTCTGGATCTGCCCCTGAATTGACGTCATGTAATATTCGGATCCGAACTCGACAATAATAACAGTCCCAAGGGTTACCGCGATTACTGTTATAGTTAAAACTAGCAATTTTTCTACACGTGACATGGTTATTAATATTTTACGACCACGAGGCACAGTACTGATGATATTTGTTACGGAGGACTGATGTATTCTTCGTGTTTCATCCGTCATTTTTCCAAGATGGTGGACTTATCACAGTCCAGATTGGTGAGAATTTGTTATGGATTTTTTAAAAAGACCATTATAACAATCTTGAGATGCGTAGTGTGTCCGTAATGTAAGAAATAAATTCATTATTTCTTAAACCGAAAATATTTAGAAAAAATCCTCGGACACGTCGATTTTTAATTTCAATTGCGCACCTTATCCTTTATTTATTTGGTTATGTAAAACATAACATAGAACAATTGTAAAACATACTGAGAACCAACCCTTCTATCTGGGTGATTTCTATTGAATATACGCTCCGTAGCTCTAGCACAATTATCATTTTTAAAATAAATGCTGACAATTTCTATTCTCTCCTGAAGGGTATAAACGATTTTGAGAGCTCACTCTGGTAAAATGTATCACGATTTAAAATTGGTTGTGAACAAATTAATGTTCAAGGACTATCAAATACTTATGAGTCTTTTATTATTCTAAAACTAAACGGACAAGGAAAGTGTTTTTTGTCGAAAAAACTCGTGTTGATTTGAGAGCACTAAAAAATGTAGTTTTTTTATAACTTCCAATACCCAGTGCCGTGTATTTTAGATTTTTTAAACGATTTCGATTGTGTGTAATCATCAAAATTAAAATTATTTCCCTTAAGAACGAATCGATAAAAGTTAAAAAAAATACAGTTATGTAGGGAATTGAGAGACCCTTGAAAAGATGTATCACTCGACCCCCCTTGCAATTTGAATTTTTTGAGGGGTGGCCGTGTAGGGTAGAGCGAGTATGATAGGTATACAAATATGTCCCCCTTGGAAACAGGGTCGATGTGTTTCACCAATTTTTCAAAAAAATGTTTATCTCCAACGAGGTCTATAATAAACATTCTACGTCACAAAGAATTTATAAAGAATATTTATTGTATTTTTGCCTCACTTTGTAGTTCAACGAATAAAGGCCTTTGGATAATCATCAGTTGGGAGCGAATAAGGTACCTATGTATATGTTTTATCATAAATTATTTGCTGTTGTCGGTTAACAAACAGAACACGCTAACAAATAGTATGCCTTTAAAAAGAACGATTTATTGATTGTTTTATTATTTATTGTACATTTTTATAAACCGAAAAGGAAAATGAAACCATTACATGATTATTTTTAGCGGATAGGTATATAAAAAACATAATTTATCATGTCTTGTAAATATTGAGAATATACACCCGTTTCTCCATTCATACGACATCGTTTATGTAAAAATGTTTATTTACACGTCAGGCGAACTTGGAGCTTCTTTTCATCTATTTTGTATTTTATTTCTTTTTTGTAAATCAGAGCCGGCTTCTACTTAAGATGCTTAAAAGTTTATAACGTGCTTTTTTATCAAATTTTTGTGTTGGAGATTTCATTATCCCTGAATTTGCAGCAAGTACTTTACAAGGTCGTATAAGTATAATTTATTGAAAATTTTTTTAAAATATTTAATTTTATACAGTAATAATGTTTTTCTACATCCGAGCGAAAAGTGCAACTTTGCGCTTCCAAAAGAAAGCGCAAGTTGCACTTTTCCGAGGAGCGAGCGTTTTTTTACTTTGTTGCTCTCCGAGCTTAGTTACCATGGAAACCATAATAAAGAAACATCTAGTGTATCTGCGACTGTTGACACAAAAGTGAGCATTGAGGGTTTTTTGACAGATGTCGAAAAATTTGTGACCAGCGCGTGATTTTAAGTAAATACAAACTACCAACTTTAGTTACGGAAAACAGTTCAAAAATTGCTTGGTAGTAACTCATCTTTTATTTTTTAACAATTTTGTGCTACTAAAGGTGGTAGAAATAGCTATTTTTACCAATTCAATGAACTTATAAAGCTTTCGCATAGCACAGACGAATATTATGTTTTGGACATAGGAGGCCATGCTTGCCGCTGCTGTTAGCAAAAATAAACAAATAATTATTTAAAAGTTGATTGTAGATGAAGTTACTTTGTGAAAATCCATTTTGATTTAAAAAATTATAAACACTTTTTTTACTTGTCTAATTTTCACTTTATTTGTTATTTTACAACTAGTTTCATCCTATTCGGACATTTTCAAGTAAACTAAATTATACACAGATTTTACTTTAATTTAAATATAAACTGACCTGAATAGAGGGATGGGTCAGCGTACCTCTATCTGAGACAGATTTAAAAAGAAGAATTAGACACAATAAGACTTATTGCACATAATAACGGGTACCCTCAAAATATAATCAACAATCTAATCTACAAAAAACAAAGTAAGTCCCTCTTGAAAGAACTTTATCCCACTATTAACGAGAAAAAAGTTCAAACATACATTTCATTACCATATTCAGGTCAACTCTCCTATTCAATTAGCAATACTTTTTTCCAAATTTAATATTAAAACATCTTTTAGTTCTAACAAAAAATATAGGCAGATATCTTTTCAATGCAAAACAAAAAACTGATATCTCTAAAAAATGTGATGTATATCGGTTAGATTGCCCAGAATGTAACGCCTCATAATATGTAGGCCAAACAGGGAGATCGTTCGGAGTAAGATATAGAGAACATATTCACGCACGAAAAACAACATTCCAACTTTTATAAACATCTAACAGATTCTGGTCATACAATAACTAACGACCATCAACCTAAAATATTACATATTTGTGGGAAAAGTAAAAAACTTAATTTATTAGAAGTGTTAGAAATTAATAAATTAAATAGGAATAAAAATTACAACATATTAAACGACCAAATAGATTTAAATAATTCTCCGTTATTAAACTTATTCAGATAAACTACTGCTAATAAAAATCACACCATAATATAATTTACTAGCTTGAAAAAACCCCTACATTTAAAAACATAACATCTGTACAAATTTGAATTATATTATCAACCATAAAGTGACCCATCCCTCTATTCAGGTCAATTTATATTTAAATTAAAGTAAAATCTGTGTATAATTTAGTTTACTTGAAAATGTCCGAATAGGATGAAACTAGTTGTAAAATAACAAATAAAGTGAAAATTAGACAAGTAAAAAAGTGTTTATAATTTTTTAAATAATTATTTGATGTGTCAAACCGTTCTTAACTTAAAACAGCTATTTGTGTCAAATAAATTTATTCTTATAATTATCAGATAATGGAAAGTTTTGAAAAGTATAATTTATGTGATACTTGTAAAGAATTGTGCCATGTTCAAATACGCCATTCCAGTTTAATATACTTAACTGCTCTAATTGAAAACTGCGACCAAGACATGTCAAAGAATGGTTTGTTGAAGAATATTCAAAGAAGTCTACTATAAATGTCGACCAAATATAATTATTTTCCCAGAAGACGACTGAATACAATCGTTTCAAATTATTTTATTTTGCAGTAAATAACATTTTAGCAAACATTTCTACAAAAACATGTGTAGCGCAAATTGATGCTCACATTTTGAAATCTGAACTGTCAAATTTGAGGTTATCAATAATTATTAATTTTTGCCAAACATTTTTATAAAAACACCGGTTGTAGAAAAAATCCTGTGTGTAACTCGAGCGCAAAGTGCCATTGCCACTCTCGTCAGATAGATAATATTTCTCGCTCAGAGCGACAATATATCACTTTGCGCTCTTAATACACAAATAACTATTTGTGCATGAGGCCTATTATGATTATTTGCCACAAGAAACTTACCTGTACCGATTTTCAGCTTCATACATCAAGTAATTTTCAAGTTACGCCTAAAAAGTCATTTAAAAAAACGTAGTTTAACGCTCTGTATCTCATTAACTAGGGACGTTTTACTGTTTCATATTTTGAGCCAAAGAATCTCCAATTACTCTATGCCCCATTTATGAGTCTTATTTAATTTTGTACGTACTCCGTATTCCATGTTAATGTGATTAAATTTATGCATTCTTTTGAGTAGATATTGCAATTTCCTGAATATATTGTGTGTACTTATGTAAATAAGAATTTTGCATAGACGGTGCTTTTAAAAGGTGTATCATTAAATGGAACATCAAAAGGATTGAGGACGACAAGGATGTGATTTAACACCCGAATGGAGTCTTTTTTTCCCCAGATAAAGAACGGCGAAGAAGATGGAATCCGTTTTCACGGTAGACGACATAAAGCAAATTACTGCGAGAAAACGTACATTTAGGAAACTTATTTCGTCCGTTAGGTTTAAATGCATTATGCATAGGGGAACTCCAGTGTGAGGGACTGCTGGTTTTTATTAAAGTGTGCCAGGAATTTTGGTTGAATTAGAAAAAAAAAGTTCGCACCGCATCAACGCATTTATTTTTCTAATTTCGTTTTTGTATAAATTTCATTTAGTAAAGGATGATTCGTTTATGTCGTCCTGATGATTTACGCAGAAATTTATAGAAAAAGAAAAAAATATACCTGGTGTCAACGGAGTCATTAAACAAATCGTAGTTTCCATAATTTTCAAGATACAGGGTGTCCCAACCAAAACTAGGCACCTTGAATAACTTTGGAGATAAAAATTTGTTAAAAAATTGGTGAAACACGTCGACCTTGTTTCCAAGGGGGGACATATTTTAATGTAATACTTGTATACCTATCATCATCCCTCTACCCTACACGGCCACCCCTCAAAAAATTCAAATGGCAAAGTAGGTCGTGTGACACATCTTTTGAAAGGTCTTTCAATTCTCTGCATAACTGTGTTTTTTTTAAAACTTTTATCGATTCGTTCCTGAGAAATAATTGTTTCATTATTTTAAGTTAGGGAAATAAAAATAAAAGAAGCAGTTTAAATTATCGTAGGTATTGTTCAAAATGACCCCCACCGACTTCCATACAGTAGTATAATCTGTCTTGAAATTCTGTACGAATATTTCTGAACATATCTGGAGTCAATAAACGGCATTCTTGAACAGTTCTTTCACGTAACTCTTCCAGAGATGCGGGTTTTGTTGCAAATACCTTCGATTTCAAATGTCCCCATAGAAAGAAATCCAAGGAAGTTAAATTGGGTGACCTAGCGGGCCACTCCACAGGACCTCTTCTTCCAATCCATCGCTCAGGAAACCGATTATCCAAAAATTGCCCGACTGCTATAGCAAAATGTGGGGTGCCCCATCCTGTTGAAAAAAACAGTTCGCCCTCTAAAAGATTATGGTCTTCTTCGAGGGTTTGGGTAATCATTGGGTCGATGTTATTTTCTAACAGATCGAGGTACCTTTCGCCATCTAAATTGTCAGGAATAATAAACGTCCCGACAATGTGATTCCCTAAGATGCCAGTCCAAACATTTAACTTCTGAGGCCTTTGGGTATGAGTTTCCATGAACAAATGTGGATAGGTTTCACTCCAATACCTACAATTGTGCCTGTTTACCTCCCCATTTAACTGAAATGTCGATTCATCAGAAAAACACGTATTGTACAGTAGATGGGCATTACCGTTTAATTGTTCACTAAAAATCTCACAGAATTCAAGCCGACGATCGGGATCATCTTCGTTTAATTCGTGTACCAATTTAAATTTATATGGATGAAATTTGTGGGCCTTTACAATTCGATAAACACTGCTTCGTGATACACCGGAAGCCTCAGCTACTTTCCTGATCGATTGAGTATTATCCATCTGCAAATGACCCAGAACTGCCACTTCGACTGCTACAACCAATTTTAAATCGAGATACATTTTTACCAGAGTGAGTTCTCAAAATGGTTTATTTTAAAAACGATAATTGTGCTAGAGCTACGGAGCGCATATTCAATAGAAATCACCCAGATAGAATGGTTGGTTCTCAGTATGTTTTACAATTATTGACAAAATTTCTGTCCGAAATAAAAAGCATGAAGCTGAGGTTCATGCTTTTTGTTTCGTACAGAACCTGTTTCCATAAATTTTGTCAATAATTGTAAAACATACTGAGAAGCAACCATTCTATCTGGGTGATTTCTATTGATTGTGCGTCTCCGTAGCTCTAGCACAATTATCGTTTTTAAAATAAACCATTTTGAGAACTCACTCTAGTAATATGTATCTCGATTTAAAATTGGTTGTGAACAAATTAATGTTCAAGGACTATCAAATACTTTTATTACTCTAAAACTAAACGGACAAGGAAAGTGTTTTTTGTCGAAAAAACTCGTGTTGATTTGAGAGCACTAAAAATGTAGTTTTTTTATAAATTTCAAGGCCCAGTGCCGTTTATTTTAGATTTTTTAAACGATTTCGATTGTGTGTAATCATCAAAAATAAAATTATTTTCCTTAAGAACGAATCGATAAAAGTTAAAAAAAAAAATACACAGGTATGTACGGAATTGAAAGACCTTTTAAGAGATGTATCACTCGACCTCCCTTGCCATTTGAGGGGGTGGCCGGCCGTGTAGGGTAGAGGGATGATGATAGGTATACAAGTATTACATTAAAATATGTCCCCCTTGGAAACAAGGTCGACGTGTTTCACCAATTTTTCAAAAAAATGTTATCTCCAAAGTTATTCAGGGTGCCTACTTTTAGTTGGGACACCCTATATAAGACTAAAACGTAGATGGGGCAATATATATTAAAAATGGTCATTTTAAATGGAACACCTTGTATATCTTTACATTTTTGGATTCTTGAGACGATTTTAAGTACGACTGCACTGTTTTTTAAAAAGTTTAAATGTATTTGATTTTGTCAGAGCCATTTTTATTTTTGCATCTAGAGTGCGCACTCCCCAGTAAGCATGCGAGTTACAAACGTTCTGGAAAATTCTAAAATAGATCATCATAAGAACTATTTCTGTAAACGTATATAAATTCTCTTCAAGACGTTATTTTCCGACGTCAGATAGCCAGAAAAAGTCTAAAGATATAATTTACAAATGACGTTACTTAGAGGTTTATAAATTATAACTTGCATAAATGAGAGTACTTAGGAAAAGTTTTATCGAACGCTGACAGAAGTTGCAAAAAAGAGGTTTTATTGTTTCTAAAAAAATTATTAATTGATGGGATATTTATAAGTATCACAAAAATCGTACAATTAGCGGTGCAAAAAATATTTGTAAATAATTGTTTTTGAGCAATTTGCCATCAAAGTGGCGAAAAATGGATCAAAATTTTAAATATTGATAAAAAATAGTTAGAATTAAACGTCTGCCCAGCCATGTTTTTTTAATATTTATAAGAAAAAAGTACAGACACGAAAAACTGAAAATAAAGTTTTACTAAGGGGTGGTTTACGCCGACCGCAGCCTTGGAAATACTGCTGGGCCTACCTCCAATACACCTAGTGGTGGAGAATGAGGCACTAATGGCAGCATACAGGCTGAAAACAACTGGGTATGGGACCATCTCAAGGGAGAGGATACCATACTGAAGTATTCCAATATGTAGGAAAAAATCGGCTACTCGATATGCAGTCAGACAGAATCAGCACAACCTACAACTTTACAAAAACTTTCAGGGTAAAAATACCTGAAAGGGATGGAGAAGGAGGTAGGATGCAGAGACAACAAAATGACACCATCTGGTATACTGACGGATCAAAAACGTCAAGCAGTACCGGAGCAGGAGTTGCGGGAGAACAACCAGGGACAGACATCAGCCTGAACCTCGGAAGTATCGCAACAGTGTTCCAAGCCGAAATCACAGCAATAGACGTCTGTGCACAAAAAATGATACGGAGGGCATACAAAAATAAGAGAATCCGCATCATCACTGACAGCCAAGCAGCCCTCAGAGCTCTGGAAGCAGTAGAATTACGATCTAAAACAGTAAAGACTGCCTGGAGTCCCTGGAGAAACTTACAGAACACAACAGTGTACAACTGGAGTGGACACGAGGACACCAGGGAAATACGGGAAACGGAAAAGCAGACATGCTAGCCAGAAAAGGCGCTAAATCAATTCTAACAGGTCCCGAACCGACCTGCGGGGTATCTTACAGCACCGCAAAAGGATCGGTAAAGGAACTATTAAGACAGAAACACGACTCGCACTGGATAGAGATCCGGGAATGAGGCAGTCACGCTTGTTCATCGGAGAAATATCTAGAGCAAGGAGCAACGAAATGCTAAAGCTGAGCAGAAAACAGTGGGAATATTAACAGGACACTGCACAGTGCACACTAAACAAACACCTAACCAATATAAGGGTGAAAGACAATCCAGATTGCAGGATGTGTGGTGAAGAGGAAGAAACTCCCCACCACATCTTATGCGAATGCCCAGCCCTAACGGCAATGAGACTAACACACTTCGAGGGACCACTTTTAACCCCGGAAGAGATAGCCAGAGCTCCCATAAACTGTATACTCGCCTTCTGGAATAGAACGGGTCTTATGGAGTAATGAAACTATGGGGTACAATAAGCTTAAGCTTCAGTACAGCGGGTAGTTTAAACCGCAACCCGTAAGGAAAAAAAGGGATGGTTTAGAGGGTTAAATTTGGCAAATATGCTTACCAGCTCAGGTTAGGGTTTTTTAGTGCTTTGTGAACCATAAGCTGGCTGGGCAGACGTTTTTTTTTAATTTTTTTATCAACATTTTAAATTTTAATCCATTTTTTGCTACTTTGACGGCAAATTGCTCAAAAACCGACCGATAGAAATATCTGCCACTACAGTAGTACTGTACAGGCTGGGCAAATTTCGATATTTGTATAGGGTAACTCGGTAACTGAGATAAAAAAAATCCATCTCTTTTTTTGAGAAAAATTCAATGGCGAAAACAAAAATTTGCTATCGTCTTTTTGTTTTCGAGTTATAAACAAAAGTTCGATTTTTCGACTTTCAGACACACGTCAATATCTTGGTTGTCTGTAAAGTTATGAAAAAACAACTTATACATTCTTCAGGCACTCTTTCTGTATAATACAGTGGTGTCGAGAAAATTAAAACAAAAGATGCAATTTCGAATTATGGCATAAAGTTTAATTTTTTTTAAATGGGAATCATAGTTGTGATATGGTTTAATTAAATAGGAAATTTTTTTCTCTTTCAAATTATATATCATATGTGTAGTTGCTTTTGATGTGTAAGTATTTAGTAGCGAAAATAATCTTTTGGTGGATTACTTATTGCGTTTTTTTATATTTATTCCAAGCGAGCGTGTGTCATCTATGACAGTGTTTATCCGTTTGTCAGTAAATTGCATATTAATAATTTTGTTTCCGTCATAATTACACCCCATTTAATCGTAAAAGTGAAGATGTCTTATGAAAATTACGAGAAATATGATATGCTAGAATGCTTTATTCAAACTAATAACCATTGTGATATTGCATCCGAAATATGCTTCAATCGTTATCCAGAAAGAAGACAACCTAATAAAGCTATTTTTAGTAGCTTAAAAAAAATTTTCATTAATTGTGGGTCCTTCAACAAGCCGTGACCAAAACATTACGACATTGAAGATGCTGAAGAAACTTCTATAACTATAATTGGAATGGTGGTTGCAAATCATTCAATTTCAAGTCGTCAAATAGAAGCTGATTCTGGTATTTCAAAACGTCGAGCTTTAGGTATTTTGAAGACACAGAAATTCAGGCCTTATGCAATAAGGAAACAATATCACCTGCAGCCAACTGATCCTCAGCGACGATTGGGGTTTTGCATATGGTATCGTCAAAAAAGTCAACAAGATCCATTCTTCTCTAGAAATGTAATTTGGGAAGATGAACCCTACATTAGCAGTGCAGGAATTTTCAACAGGCATAACGAGCACTATTGGTCTAATATGATCCCTCACCGTACCATTAACGTGCGATCTCAGGAACGCTTTGGTTTTAGTGTTTGGTGTGCTCTTAATGGTCAACGGTACTACGAAATCTTAAACCAGAAAATTATTGAGGAATTAATGGAAAATCTACCTTTAATTGAGGCAAGAAATCAGTTCTTCCAACAAGATGGTGCGCCACCTCTTAATATCACGACCGTTTCAGAATTATTATATGCCAGTTTTAGAAATAACAGGATGGGAAGTAACGGACCAGTGAGGTCGCCACCACGATCACCTGACTTAACGCCACTGGGTTTTTTCTTTTAAAGACAAATTATACAAGAAAACCAGTACCGACATAAATGAACATAAAAATTTTATAGACTGTGTGAATTCCATTTCAAATCTTCATATTTATAATGCAGTTCAGAGTGTTGTGAAGAGGTGTAATTTATGTTTCGAACATAACGGACGTCAGTTTAAACATTTACTTTAATTTGAATTTTTATTTTGTAATTGTAATGTATTATAAAATTACATATTTATAAATATCTGATTTTTTGGTCTTGGCTTGTTGAAGGACCCATAATTAATAAGATTTTCTCTTAACCTCTTAAAAATAGTATTATTAGGTTGTCGTCTTAGTGAATAACGATTGAAATATATTTCGGATGCAATATCATAGTTGTTATTACTGTGAATAAAGCATTCTAGCATATCATATTTCTCATAATTTTCATAAGACATCTTCACTTTTACGATTAAATTGGGTGTAATTATGACGAACACAAAATTATTAATACGCAATTTACTGACAAACGGATAACCACTGTCATAGATGACACACGCCTACTTGGAATAAATATAAAAAGACGCAAAAAGTAATCTACTAAAAGATTATTTTTGCTATTAAATACTTACACATCAAAAGAGAAAAGATTTCCTTTTTAACTAAACCATAGCTAACTATGATTCCCATTTAAAGAAATACAATTTTATGCCATAACTCGAAATTGCACCTTTCTTAATTTTCTCGACGCCACTGTATTATACAGAAAAAAGTGCCTGAAGAATGTAAAAGTTGTTTTTTCATAACTTTACAAACAACCAAGATATTGACATATGTCTAAAAGTTGATAAATCGAACTTTTGTTATAACTAGAAAACAAAAGACGATAGCAAATTTTTGTTTTCGCCAGTGTATTTGTCTCAAAAAAAAAAGATAGCGAGATTGTGTCTTCCATTTTTTTATATCTCTTACAGTTACCGAGTTACCCTACACAGACTTCGAAATTTATCCACCCCGTACACACCAAAACAAACATTTTGCGCAAGGTTTGGTCCGGTAATTAAATTTATTTTTTCAATTTCTTGTTACCGCACGCCGACCGGAAGTTTTGTCTGCCAGCGTAATTGGGGTATGTGGAGTATATACCGGGTGACCACGAGATGACGCTCGCCCCCTATATCTTCTTAATCTTTCAAGATATGAATTTCAAATTTGGGCACGTCAAATAACGACTAAATGTGGATTAATTTCACCGATTTTCATTTTCTGTCGCTTCCGGTTTCACCGGAAATTATACCAACTTTGGATTTTTAAATGGAACACCCTGTATATTTTTACATTTTTGGATTCAGGAGGTCATTTTGCATACAACTATGGCATACTGAAATAAAAATATTAATGACTGACATTTTTATGAGCAAATTTAATTTCTCATGTAGACGGCCGTGACCCCCAAAAAATGTTTTGTTTTGCTTCAATAAATAATCAAAAAATACAATTATGACATTATGTCATATGACATTTGTGTTATAGGCTCCTAAACATTTCGGAAATCGTTTTTCCAGAATAACTCATTTCTTTTAAATGGCACCATGGTGGCTCATTACCTTATTTTAATAAAGCATTTTATTACCGATAACTTGGTACCAAACACTCCATTATTTATTCATAACAATAATACATGTGATAAATGATAACAAATGAACGAATTAAGAAACAAACGAATTGAAACTAAGTAATTATTTTATCACATTATCTAAAAAATTATAACAATTGTTCAAAATGTTGACCACCGACATCTACACAATGTCTTGCTCTTATCAAAGTTTCTCTCACCACATTGGTGAAATGTTCTTTTGTTATAGAATTTATTGCCCTCCTAACTCGATCTCTGAAATTTTCTAATCTAGTTGGTACTGTTGACTATACACGTTCTTTAATGTGGCCCCAAAAATAAAAATCGACGTTAACGACGTTAGATCAGGTGATCGCGCTGGCCACCTGACTGGTCCATTAGATCCTATCCAATGATCCCCGAAACGACCATTTAAATAGTCTGCAACTACTCTAGCGTTATGGGGCGGGGCGCCATCCTGCTGGAAATACCCCAACTGGTACTGATTTAAGGGTAAATGTTTCAAAAACTCAAATTTCATTTCTCAGAAAACTTAAATATCTTTCTCCTGTCAGTGGACCATCAAAAATATGAGATCTATGATCCTGTTACCCATAATGCCTGCACAAACGTTAAAACCAAACCGTTCTTGAAAATTGCCTTGCCTCAAAAGTCTTGGATTTTGTTGCGCCCAGTACCTCAAATTGTTTCTATTGAACATACCATTGTTTGTAAAACGGGATTCGTCAGAAAATAATATTTTATAATGAAAGTTTGAGATCTAATTTCATTGTCTAAAAGCCATCTGCAATACTGAAACCTCCGCATAAAATCATTTTCATATAATGCTTGGTGAAGTTGGTATTGGTAACTCTTAAATTTGTGTTTTTAAAGAATTTTTCTTACAGTTTCTCTTCCTATGTCTAACTCACTTGCAATTTCTCGTATTGAGATAATAGGATTGATTTCCACTGACGCTAATACATTAATTTCGGTGTCTTCATTGATAATTGGTCTTTGGTGTTCTTGAGCTACTCTCTCCTGTCTCAGCTCCCGTTCTACTCTAAGAAAATAATGTCTGCCAGGATGATTTCTTAGTGGATACCGCTCTGCATATAAATTGCGGGCCGCCCGGCTATTTCTGCGACAATCCCCGTATATCATCAGCATATCCACTTTGTCACTTTTTGAATAAACTATGATTTTTTAATACACACCACAATAATATCGGATTCTCATAGAACGAAATATCATTTTAGCTGTCAGATTAATTCATTTGTTTCTTTTGTTACATTTCAAAGGCACCTACTTGATAGAGATCCAATGTTAAATATTATGAGTTTATTTTCATTTATATCTTGTTGGATACCATTATTATGTATTTTTATGTATTATAATATGAATAAATAGTGGAGTGTTTGGTACCAAGTTATCGGTAATAAAATGCTTTATTGAAATAACGTAATGAGCCACTATGATGCCATTTAAAAGAAATGAGTTATTCTGGAAAAACGATTTCCGAAATGTTTATTAGCCTATAACACAAATGTCATATGACATAATGTCATAATTGTATTTTTTGATTATTTATTGAAGCAAAACAAAACATTTTTTGGGGTCACGGCCGCCTAGATGAGAAATTAAATTTGCTCATAAAAATGTCAGTCATTAATATTTTTATTTCAGTATGCCATAGTTGTATGCAAAATGACCTCCTGAATCCAAAAAATGTAAAAATATACAGGGTGTTCCATTTAAAAAATCCAAAGTTGGCACCAATTTCGGTGAAACCGGAAGCGACAGAAAATGATAAATAGGTCGAGTTAATCCATATTTAGCCGTTATTTGACGTGCCCAAATTTTAGAATCATATCTTGAAAGACCAAGAAGATATAGGGGCGAGCGTCATCTCGTGGTCAACCGGTATACTAACTACCTATGCAGACAAAAATATCTGCCACCGTATCTGGCCGCCATACCAAAAAAATTTCAAAAGAGAAAAGAGTACGGTACTCATATGCTATCTTTGGTTACCGACTGGTAGACGATAAACCTTTCATCGTCGAATTTGCCCAATATTGTCTGGACTATTCATGTTCCTACAAAATTTCGTTCATTACGTATTATTCTGATTTTTTTTCTAATTTTCCTAGGACTGTCTGAAGTATTTTTACTTGCATCCTTAAAACATGGATCTTACAATAGATATTTTTTATATTTAAAAATCT
Source organism: Rhamnusium bicolor (assembly GCA_029963845.1). Lineage (NCBI taxonomy): Eukaryota > Metazoa > Arthropoda > Insecta > Coleoptera > Cerambycidae > Rhamnusium > Rhamnusium bicolor. The sequence continues at coordinate 82,413 of JANEYF010000235.1, forward strand.
TTATCAATATGCTCCTCCACTGAGAAATGCACATGAATAAATGTCTAATATAAATTTAAATATTCCCACCCACGTTGATTACTGACAAGTTAACATCGCCAAATAATAATAATTGCAATATATGTATATTAAACTTTATAATATTAACATTTCCGTTCCAAAAATAGACACACCGATTAGGTAGGTGTAACACTATAAACTATAATAATTAATTACATGTGACACCTTAAAAATATTTCGTGATTCTCGTCAAGGTGAGCCTTGATTCGAAAAACGTAATAGTTCTTTAATCAATCAAAACCCCGAGCGCTTTGGTGGACAAACTTGATATATGTTACTGGACTTTTAATAAAACTCGTTCCTAATCGGAAAAAATGTTTTATGCCATAGATATGTTACATTTGTCGGGGTAAAAAGGGCCTATATTAAGCATTCACGATGTTTTTGCAATAAAGTTGGTCGTGATATATTTTTGTACCACCTGGTTGTCAATCTGACATCAGTTGATAGTATGCCGTTGCCAATCCTAGTTCAATATTTGTTTAGTATTTCTATTAACTCCACGAAACAAAAACAGCGCTGATAACGGTTGTGGGGAAGTGAAGAATTTTAGGCACCTTTAGATTTAATAAGTAAATTTGTGTATAATATACAAGTGCGTCAATAGTGCGTCTGACTTCGATAACACAATAGCTAGAAATTTAATTAAAAAACATAAATAAACTAGATAAAAAGGTCTTATTTCAACAAAAAAAAAAAATCATTACATCCAAGTGGTTGGGAGATGGCTAGTAATAGTATAGGGATGGAAGGAGACTAGAAAGAGGCTTCAAACAATGTACTGAAATACATGGTATTCCATTTAAAAAAAAGTCACTTGATCCAGTAGGATCGTCTTGGTTAGTTCTATATACAGGGTGAGCCACGGTGGGTGGAGTATTAGAAGTATATGGAGAATGGATCAACCGATTGCTTTGAAATTTTGGTTACCAAGATAATCGAGTATGATCTCTCCAATTAAAATATTTTCGAAAGTGCGGTGTTGCCACTTATACGTAAAACTGGCAATATCTTCGTTATTTTAAATGGAATACCCTGTATATATTTACGTTTTTTGGATCGTCGTCTCTTTCTGAGTAACTTTTATTAATATTTCCCTATACCTATCTCAAGCCGTTTTCGAGATAATAATTCTTTTCTGAATTTATTGCCAAAAATTTGACTTTCTGTAAATCGTGTTTTCTCCTACCTACGCAGCTATTAAAAGATAATTTTTTATTTGCGGCTAGGCAAGGCCTGGGGGCATCTCCTCCATTAATCAAATGTTTCGAATATCATACAGGGTGAGTTAGAGAACGCTTTCTACAAGTGAAAAAATGCACGAAAGTAAATTTTTTTAAAATGGAATGCCCTGTATATTATTACTGATTCGGAAAGGCGATACATTTACCTATTTAAAAAGGTAAAATACTCTATATCTAATGCACACCGTTTTCGATTTATGGGCACTTTTCTGTTACCTTACCAAGAATATTAGTCTTTTGATGTATCATAACGAGTGAGCCATGGAATTTTTGTTTTGTCATTTTGTAATAACAGATGTTATTTTTCTAAATAAATTTGACGTTAGTGATATTTGCACCTAATTTGAATAGCTATGTAGCACAAATATGGCAGAAAATAATTATACAAACACGGTTTTAATTGATTTGTTTATTATCCATGGAAAGTGCAATAAGATTATCAGCAGAAGATTTAATGAGAAATATCCGAATTTGCCGCAGATGAACAACAGAAAGTTTTTACGAATTCAGAGGAATTTTATAAATTTTGGTTCGTCATTAAGAGAAGCAAGAAATTTACCTAAACCTGTGACATCTGACGAGGTAAATGAAGTCAATGTGCTAGCATATTTTCATGCAAATCCCCAGTATTCCATACGTTGTGGTGAGCGGGATTTAGTATTGCCATATTCATCCATTCGAAGAATACTAGCATACATAAAATGCATAATTACAAATTTACAAGAGTCCAATTTCTCATGCCTCAGGATTATCTACAGAGAATAGAATTTTATGAAATGTTACTTGTACGTATGCAAGAGGACTCCAATTTTTTAAAGAAAATTATATGGACTGATGAATCAAAATTTTCTAGGGAAGGGATTTGTAACATACGAAATCGTCACCCTTGGGCCACAGACAACCCCACGTTACTAGAGAGGCTGGCTTTCAAGTCAAATTTAGTTTCAATGTGTTTTGTATGTTAATGGATGACAAAATAAAATATTACATATACGACGAAAAATTGAATTCCAGAGAATATTTAGATATAATTAGAACAGTTGTGGAAGACTTCCTTGATATTATGTCAATTGAAAAATATATAACTTGTTGGTATTAACTCGACGGGGCTCCTGCACATTGTACACACGAAATTAGTATGGAGTTGGACCGCTTTTTCGATGATCGTTGGATTAGACGTTTGGGACAGTGGAATTGGCCTCCGAGGTCCCCTGACCTTACCCCGTTAGATCTTTATCTTTGGGGTACTCTTAAAGATAGAGTTTATAAAACTCCAGTCCACAACAGGGAAGAATTAGAACGTCGAGTGATTCAAGAGATTGAAAACTTGGACCCCGCTGAAATAAGAGCTGCTACAACAAACATCGTCCATCGTCGTATACAAAAGTGTCTGGAAGTTAACGGTCTACATTTCGAACAATTATAACAATATTTCTAAGATTTTTATATTTATTACTGTTATTGGTATTATTTGTTATTGCTACTTAGACTTTGTTACTGTTGTTGCTGCTTAGTTATTATTTTTTCTTAATACTGACACTGTTATTGTTCTCTTAATGATGAACCAAAATTTATAAAATTCCTCTGATCTGCGGCAAATTCGGATATTTCTCATTAAATCTTCTACAAGTTCTGCTGATAATCTTATTGCACTGTCCATGGATAATAAACAAATCAATTAAAACCGTGTTTGTATATCTATTCAAATTAGGTGCAAATATCACTAACGTCAAATTTATTTAGAAAAATAACATCTGTTGTCATTACAAAATGACAAAATAAAAATTTCATGGCCCACCCGTTATGATATACCAAAAGACTAATATTCTTGGTAAGGTTACAGAAAAGTGCCCATAAATCGAAAACGGTATGCATTAGGTATAGAGTATATTACCTTTTTTAAAGAGGTAAATGTATCGCCTTTCCGAATCAGTAATAATATACAGGGCATTCCATTTAAAAAAAATTGACTTTCGTGCATTTTTCCAAGTCACTTGTAGAAAGCGTTCTCTAACTCACCCTGTATGATATTCGAAATATTTGATTAATGGAGGAGATGCCCCCAGGCCTTGCCTAGCCGCAACTAAAAAATTATCTTTTAATTGCTGCGTAGGTAGGAGAAAACACGATTTACTGAAAGTCAAATTTTTGGCAATATATTCAGAAAAGAATTATTATCTCGAAAACAGCTTGAGATAGGTATAGGGAAATGTTAATAAAAGTTACTCAGAAAGAGACGACGATCCAAAAAACGCAAAAATATACAGGGTATTTTATTTAAAATAACGAAGATGTTGTCAGTTTTACGTATAAGTGGCAACACCGCACTTTCGAAAATATTTTAGTTGGAGAGATCATACTCGATTATCTTGGTAACCAAAATTTCAAAGCAATCGGTTGATCCATTCTCCATATACTTCTAATACTCCACCCACCGTGGCTCACCCTGTATATGAAAGTAATTCCGGTTATAGATTTTTTCATCTAGTTTACATATGTTTTTAATCTAATTTCTAGCTTACGTTATTAAAGTCGGACGCACTATTATCTCATCCTGTATATATTTGTGAGATATGTTTTATTGCGTTCTAGCAATATACTGTGACGACCCAACCCCCCCTCGTCTATTTAGTAATTAATTTCCCTTTTTCTAAGTCTCACCTGTAGTAAAGCGACAGGTAATACTTAATCAATTAATTAGCCTTTTTCGTGATCGTCTAGTTTTAGTGGTAGGACCCCAAATTTGTTGTGTTATTGTAACCTCACAGGTACGTTTATAAAGTTTGGTATTGCTGTGTTTCATTTATGAGATTTAACTTGCTTTAATATGATTACATAATTTTTTTACCAATTATTATGAACACTAATCTGCACTGCACTGATATATGTTTTAAAAAATGACTAGTATGAGTAAGATTTGGCTTTAGATTTATGATTACCGATTTACTTAGAATTCACTTTCCACCTGAAAGTAGAAATAAGTCAAGGAAACTCAAATGACGTTTTAACACATTTATTTCTGTCATTAGACAACTGTCTATAAGAAATACATGGATATTTAGCTAGTTGAACCTGCAAAGCAACCAAACCTTATAATGAGCTGGTTTTCTCTTGCTATTTTAATTCCCTTACTCTAATGATTCAAATGAAACGACAACATAAAAAAACATAAATATATTCGGAATATAAAACACAAGAAGGTCAGGGCGTGGTTAGCAAATAATAAACTAAGTACATACAAAAAGGAAACATACATGAAGGTAAAACGTAAGATAAGAGATAACGTAAATAATTCCACGAAACAAGTTTGTTTTAGGGCGCCACCCGCCTTTCTTTTTCGTTTTGATAGTTCATTTTTAAAAGTCTAAAAAAGGTTAAACGCACTAATGCCGTTGAAAGGGGGAAAGAACGGTTATTCTTCACTAAAGTGTCTTGCACAGCTCAATAGCAAGTTAAAAAAAGTCTAGGAGGCTTTTTCCCACTCTAGTTCGGTGGACAGGCACATCAGCCCGTTGATGCAAATTGAATTTCAAATTTCCAGCTCGCACTCAGAGCGGAAGCTGGCTGTTTACTATTTAATAGGTACCTATGTGACAATAATTAGAAGTAAGATAACCTTACCAGCTCATAGAATATCTTTCTTAGGCTACATACTTAGTAGCTTCAGAACCATAACTTTCAGCCAGACCAAATCTCGAACGTAATGCCAGCAACGCACACAACTAACTCACTCAAAGCCCCGGTCTTGTCGTCACATAAGAAATAAGATAACGTACTCTAACTTAAAAAACCACAAGGTAACGTACAATGAAGACACAGATCCTCTCTCGGCCGTGGCTCGGCAGAGAGTTCTCGAAACCTAACCGTCTTAGTACAAGCGTCCCCCCTTTGTCCCCACACACCGCAGTGTTCGCGCTAGTGCACTAAAAGGTCCAGTGGTCGCTTAGATTATCAAAGATTTACAATTTGGTTACGTCAGTTCTAGAATTTTTAAGGTTGACCTCAAACCAAATTATGCAATTAGCATTAAATAAAACGCAAGTTAATTATATCTAAAAATGGACCGTTACAACCTGGTTACCTGCGCGGAAACTTCCGCGTCGTAGTTGAAATAACATATGTAAAACCTTACATATGGTTGCAAGAGAAACTTCCCTTGTATGAGGTACCAGAACGTCCTCTGCCAAAGAAGATGGACATTTGCAGATACCAATGCTTTAATTTAATTCGCGGACTCGTCACCGTACAACAGTACCATAAATACAACTAAAGCTACCAATTAATATTCGTTAGGACAATTGTCCTTTTATTTGTGGGCTTCGTCGAGTGCACCCCGCCTTTACGACTTAAACCAAGGTGAAACGAACTACCCCGTAGAGTTTTGTGTCGTGGCTGGCAGGCGCTAACTGCATTTAGGCCACGCGTACCGTAGCTATGGCCATAAAACACAGAACGATATTCACTGGATGCCGGCCACTGGGCCCTCTGTCGAGAGATAAGACCCACTGGTCAAAACACTCAGAGAGTTCAAAAGGCTGCATGTGGTGGTATCGGCACCTGACCATACTAATCTGCCAGCTGATCGCTCAAGATCCTCGCATAAGAAGTGAAATTTGATAAAGTTACAGATATTGCAGATTCAACTGGACACTATGTATTTTGTACTAGGTATATCTTATTTTGACCTAACTTGATTTGGAAAAATGAATGAAAGTTCCAACTACTATTAATATAGGCTGTACTAATTATTAGTAAAAATTGTATCGAGCAGTGCATTATAACAGGAATACCCTATCTGGAAATCATTTAGTACCACCGGTCAAATATTGTTAAAAACCGCGAAACCCAAGCATATAGAGTCGTACTTTGATTAGCGTTGCCATTCCACTCGTAACAGAGAAATTGAATTAGTTTAATGAATTATAGTGAGCTGGAGTACGTAGAAAATGGCAACGCAGTATAAAAAATATTTAAATGCCGTCCTTACCAATTCTTGTATACACGGAGAGTTCCGCGGGGCCCACTCCCCCGGATTCTGGAGTAACGCCTGAGTTACTCGCCTCCATGTCGACGGCGGCGTCGGTGGCTAGTGCACGCTAATGAAGCGCGGCTTCCAATGCTGGTGGCTAGTTATAACTCCGAGACAGGGCCACTCTCTTATATCTCGATCCCGTAGAACCAAAGCGTAAAGCTTGGGGCTGTCAGAGAATTGACCTGGAGCACAAGTATATTACAGAGAGTCGTACAATCTCTCCGTACCCAATTCCTTAGAACCAAAGCGTAAAGCTTGGGGTTGTCAGAGATGTGGCACGACTCTGCCATGGAGAACTGGACAATCTCTTCGTACCCGATTCCTTAGAACCAAAGCGTATAGCTTGGGGCTGTCAGAGATGTCCCCAGATCGTATGAAATCTCGCGTATTTATATGATTTCCCGTGAGTGAGTTCGTTGTCCAAGCCTGCAAGCTTGACGGAGATAGTCAAACGCTAACTTGTGTTCTTCCAACTAAAATTTAACTCAAGATGCTTTTGGTGAAAAGTGATATAATGACTATGTTTATTAGCCTTTGACCCTATTCTCAGTAAGACTCTTACAACTCAACGTGTTTATGTTCGTTTGTTTATGTTATCAGTTCTCGGCTGGAGAATGCTTTGAGATTTTGTACAGTTTTGTCAATGTTTTAAAATATTAAATGAATACTGTGCGTTCTTTTACTTAGCTGAATAATTTAGACTCTATAGTTTAAATGCACACGTTTTCTGCCAAAATTCTAAGAAAATGGTTTAACCTTTTTATGTAATAATTAATCTGGAATTTAATGATATAAATGCTTGGAAATAATTTAGTTTTATGTAAAAATTATAGGAAATTTATTCGCGATGAAGCAGCCCAGGGCTGAGGTGCTTCAATACATAGTGTTATACATAATTATATCTACAAAGAGAATACAAAGGATTTTATACTTTGCGTTATGTATTTCGAGGAATAGTTAGTTGGCTATGGACTCTTCACTTTGTGAAATAACGTGTCTTATATTTATTTATTTATTTATTTAGTTACACCACTCCACAGTAAAAACCAATTACGGGGTGGGAAAATACACATTATTTACATAACATACATAAAATATATATAAAAAATGGAATATATAAAAAAAAATACATTAAGAACAGTTAAAAAAATACATTAAAATGACTAAGTGAATATACATTTTATTTTTGCAATACTGCAATAAAATATATCAAGCTGATCCTCAATGGACATATAAGTCTCGCACATTAAGTACAAAGGCGAGAACTTAAGTACGTTTGTTCGCGGGGTAGGTAGATAAAGTGTTCTCTGATAACGTGTTTCAAATGCAGGGGCATGGAAATTCAACATATTTAAAATATTTGGGCAGTCAACTAGATTGTGAATTAGTTTGTGTAAAAACAAAAGAGAACAGAGTTTCCTGCGGTCGAGTAAGCTAAGAAAGGAGAACCTATTTAACAACTGACCATGTTCAATGCCAATAACAGGATATACATTATCAATTTTAAATGACACGAATTTTAGATAACGACGTTGAATATTCTCAATACTATTACAATATTTGTTATAGCCGGGATTCCAAATAAGTGAGGCGTATTCAAGTTTGGATTTAACAAATGCTGTATACAGAAGGTTTAACAGCTGAATGTCATCAAAACCACTTGAATTTCTAATTATGAAACCCAAACTTTTATAAGCAGACAGAACAATATTTTCTATATGTTTATTGAAATTCATTTTCGAATCAAAAAAGAACTCCCAGGTCAGTAAACTCATCTGATCTGTTTAAGACAGTACCGTTCAATTGATAATTGAATATTAATGGTTGGTTCTTTTTACTGAAGGATAAGACATTGCACTTGGTAATATTTAAAGGCAAGTTATTTAGAAGGCACCAATCATTAACATTATTTAGATTTCTTTGGAGCAGTTCACAATCCTCGTCGGTATCAGTAGTGCAAAATAATTTCATGTCATCAGCATATAGCAAACAGTTAACATCAACACGGTCAACCATATCGTTTATGAACAATATAAATAATAAAGGTCCCAATATTGAACCTTGGGGCACTCCAGATGTAACTAAGAATTGATCAGACTTAAAACCACGATATTCTATATATTGATTCCTGTCAGTTAGATATGAGGATAATAGCGACGGCAACAAGTCCGAAAAGCTGAATGCATTTAACTTATGAAGAAGAATACCATGGTCAAGTCTGTCAAAGGCTTTAGAAAAATCTGTGTATATAACGTCAACTTATTTGCCTGAATCAATTGCCTCGGATAAGTATATATTGAGTGACAGAAAATAAATTTGTAATTGTGAGCGACTCTTTACAAAGCCATGCTGAAAGCTACTGATCTGCCCTCGTATATTGTGATAGATTCCGTCATATAATGTGATTTCGAAAACTTTAGCGAAATTGCAAATTATTGTAATAGGGCGATAATTCTCAACGTTAATCTTATCTCCTTTTTTGAAAATTGGACACACTCTAGATAATTTCCAACGATCTGGAAATACCCCAGATTTTAATGATAAATTAAAAATGATCATCAGAGGGTAGACAAATGCGTAGACACAATCTCTAATAATGAACGCTGGTATATCATCAGGACCCTTAGTGAATTTAGGCTTCAGTCTTAATAAGGCGTCCAACATATTTTTTTCACTGAACACATTTATATGCAGGCAATTTGTTGAACTAAGTGCATTATGTAAGTTAACGTTAAAATTATTCGAGGTATACGCAGTTTTAAAAAATGAAGCAAAAGCGTTCACAATATTTGAAGGATTACTATATTCAAGGTCATTATATGTTACGTAATCTGGTATAGAACCACTATTTCTTTTGGAGTTTACATAGCTCCAGAATTGTTTAGTATTCGATTTAATTTTATTTTGTAACCCATTAAGATAATTTCTATAAGAAGTATTAACATCATTTTTTATTTTTGCTCTTAGCTGTTTAAAATCATGATAAGAATTTGCATTATTATGTTTTTTATAATCTCTCCAGAGGATTGCTTTTTTCTTGATATCCAAGATAATATTTTTTGTATACCAGGGTGGATACTTTCTAGGGCGTGATACAGATTTAGGGACATACAGTTCAAAAACAAAAATAAGTTCACACTAAATTACAATCCTGAATTTCAGATAAACAGCCCCAATCAAGTAAATTTAGATGATTATATAAGCCTAAATAGTCCGCTTTACGAAAATTAAAAGTTTCAGTATTATTTAAAGGAAATACATTATTTACCTCAGAAACATCTAAAGATATACCTATGGTAAGTGCAGGATGATAAGGATCCTCAGGGAGTAGTACGTCTTAAGATTTAGCTACTGCGCAGTCTTGATCCAGTAACCTGTTATTTATGTTAACTGAGCAATTGCGTTGGTTCAATTTATAAAAATTAGAGAAAGAATTTAATAACAGTGTTAGATCAGTAAAAATGTTACGTAAGCAGCAATCATGATACTCGGGGATATTGAAATCTTCGATAAAAAAATATTTTACCTTCACAAATATATCCCAGTTTCAAGGCATTCAAATAATTGATTGTAAATGGTTATATTCGAACCAGGTGGAATATAAATCACAAAAACAAAAAAAGTATTGAAATTTGATTTCAGTTTAGCGCCCACTATATCTATACAGGGGACGGTATCGTGAACAAAGTCTAAATTAATTTCACTCAGTTTAATTGCTTTAATCGCAGCTAGTAAGACACCTCCGCCTCTTTTGACGTGAGTATGTAAAATGTTTCTATCATCCCTTACAACAGAGTAATCGCCACTAATAAGTTCAGAATTTAAAATATAAGGCTGAAGCCAAGTTTCACTAAGGGCCATAATGTCATATTGACAGGTGTATATCGCGTTGTAAAGATCATGTGTTTTGGTATTCAGTCCTCGAACATTCTGATAATACATATCTAAAGTGGGAATAGCTAAAGTCTGATTAGAAATTTGAATCTGAGTATTATTAATTACACTGTCATCTTGGTAACATGGTAATTGCTAATTAGCAAATTGCAATTTTGATTTAAATTCAGTTATCTTCTGTTTATACACAAAACATTCATTAGAGTTCCATGCTGCATGATTGATGCAGATATTGGTGTTGTTTTCCTCGTTATATTTAATACAGTTAATACATTTCAAATCGGAAGCTTTACAATCTTTCACCAAATGATTATCAGAGCATCGAGGACAGCAAATATCACTAGTACAATTCTTGGAAAAATGGTGAAAACCACTACAATTAAAGCATCTTTTAATTTCAATAGAATCATACACATCACAGAGATTATACCCCACAAACAACTTACCCTTTCCAGTTGACATTATTTTATTATAGGAATCTACATCTATCTGCAGAACAGCCTGATATATATTTTTATTCTTTTTTATGGATGATATATTCAAAACTTTGCACTCAAACTTATCACTCATAACGGACTTGTTTTGAAATTTCACAAAATTCACAATATCTTCAGCACTAAATTCAGCGGTCATGCCAACAAGCCTAATTCTTGGATTAAAATTAGACACATCCTTGATTTCGTATTTATCGCCCAATTTTTGATTAGCTAATTGTTTAAATTTAGAAACTCCTGCATCGTCATGACAACCAATGAGAATACCTCCATTTTTAATATTTTTTACGCCTGATATTTCAATATCAGAAACAACGGGGTTGATATGTTGAAGAACCTCAGCCTTGGTTACATAATTCTTTTGTTGCTGATTTTTAGGTTTTACTAATACGGCTGATTTCGATTCGACAACAGCAGAATACAACTTAGGAGTATCCGGTTTATTATTATTATTTTTATTTAATTCATCGAATTTTTTTGTCAGCCCAATTCATAAAATCGTTTTTCATGAAGTTAAACATTTCATCAACCTCCTTCAGGATGGCTTTAAATTGTTCTTCATTAGACTTCGCAACATTGAAACAAGAGGGACATTTCCAGGATAAACCAGATATTTTATTTAAATTTTTCAAGACATCAGCTGATAAATTAGAACACTCGGCATGATAAAGTTTACCACAAAACCCATCACAAGTAACCGTTTTTTGCACGGCGTGCTATCGCTTGGTCACAAAAACTGCAAATCGACTCTTCCATTTAATTACAGTACACTTGACAAATATTATTCAAATTCAAATTACGAAGAAATTACACAATATTTCCAACAATAAATTTGGCTAGTACAAACACTAGATCTCAATGTATATAACATACAAGAAATCGTAATTTTATTTTGACTTCTGAATATTGAACAAAAAATGTTTGTCTTTAAACTACTACTAGAAATGTGTATCGAAAGGAATGAATCTGAAAACTAACTAATCTCATCCAATTTGCCTCACTGTTGGCTTTTATACAGTGCATTTCAATGAAAACTATCCACCCTAAATAAATTTGATATTGAAGTTTGCAAAAAAACGCAAAAAACACTCCAAAAAGAGAAAAGAGGTAGACACATTTTCTTATAAATAGATCTAGGATTAGTTCCACCCCCCTTACCCCCAGAGTCACCCCTACATTTTTTTTTAAATGGAACACCCATATTTTTTCAGGTCATTAGTCTCTCCTCGAAGAGCTCATTACAAAAATTATTTACGTTAGACCCACAAATTATACATTTTTGTAATGAGCTCTTCGAGGAAAAACCAGATACCTGAAGAAATATAGGGTGGTCCATTTAAAAAAATGTAGGGGTGGCTCTGGGGGTGAGGGTGTGGAATTAATCCTAGGCCTAGTTATAAGAAAATGTGTCCCCCTCTTTATCTATTTGACGTGTTTTTGCAAAAATTAATATATCCAAATTTATTTAGGATTAATAGTTTTCATTAAAATGCACTGTATATTAAAAGCGAAAACAAAAACATAACACAAAGATAAAATAATAACGACCACACCGAACAAGACTAGTGGATTTTCTGACGTGCGATACATAATATATACATCTGTCAATCAGAGCACACTATTACTGAATTACCACTTGTACATGTAATATTGCGGTACGCTTGGTGCTAACACTCACCCTGTATAATAAAAATAACTTGCCGCTTGGATTTAATATCTAGTAACCTAGTAAACATATAAAAACCACAGAAAATACTGTGGACAAAACATTACAGAAAAGAACTTCCCATTGATTAAGAATTTTAAGGCTGTGGGTAGGCCTAAAAACCCAGTTACGTAAAACGTGCGGAGTCAATTGATTTGCGCCATTGCGATGTAAATACCGCTAGGTCGGAGTTCATCAGCATTCACTGTGGCAATATTGCCCCTTGCGCTCCCTGCCAACCCTTCTGTGTCCTTATTAAATCCACAAGAGTCCTCGACGTCTAATAACAATTCGCTTTGAATGCCGACGAAGTTGTTTTTCCGAAAGGGAATTCAAAGTGGATTTGTTTTAAAGATATATTAAACAAAACCACCTGCGAGGTATTATTGGTTGTGAACAGGTTGTGGGCCAATATAAGTACTAATATAGCGTTTTTTTTATGCCCAGAGAGGGAGAGAGGGAGACGAGAGATGCTGGCAACGAGGGTTTTATGAACTGCCTGAACGCTCTTTCATCCCCCTTTTAAACAAGTGAAGTAGGGATGATGAAAATTAATAATTTATTATATCATATTAATTTAAGTATTAAATACTTAATAATGTACAGGGTGTTTCAAAAATACGTAGAGGCCAAAATAAGAGCGATGAAGCAGTCAGTAAATTAGTACGGGCCGTGGGCTACTACCATGTTGAATCTTGAATTAACTCTTGGTACATGATATAAAATTCTTGCTGTAATTGGCACAGAACTTATTGTATTGTTGATAATTTTGTGCAGAGGGTAAATACCGCAGACAGAGGGTAAATACCATAAGTAATAAAGTGTACAGTTTTGAGGTATCTACGCTGCACTTTCTCTAACTGATTGTGAGTCGTATGACTAATAGATAATAGATAAGTAATTTGAGGTTTTTGCACTACAAATGTCTTTAGCATTACGCAATACAAAACCCAAATTCTCGGTGGTTACACGAATATATTCCTTGAATGACAATTTAGAGTCAAAGGTAACACCAAGATCTTTAAATTGCGTAACCCTATTCAAAACGATATTGTCAAGCTTACAATGAAAGCTTCCAATACTTCAGTGTATAGGAAACAAGATTCAGCAGTTGGAAATATTTTTAAGTGGTCATGATACAGATGTGTTATTATTAAGCGAACACTGGCAATCGGATGATGAAATGGACTTAATCAGCCTCCAAGATTTTAATTTCTGTGCGTCATATTGTCGACCTAAACAAAAATATGGTGGTGTAGCAATTTTTTGCAGAAATAGTATGAAAATTAAGCGTATACCTCACTGTGATGAGTTGTCTTTGGTTAATATTTTTGCGTGTTGTGGTGTTGAAATTAACGGATATAATATTGTTGTGATAGTTGTATACCACCCTCCAAATGGTGATGTCAATATATTTCTTGAACAGTTTGGTAAACTGTTAGATATGTTCTTACAACTTACACATCGTAGCATGACCCCTTAGATTTAAATGCGCAATGGATTTGGCATCTACTGTCTCTACCGCATACTGGCCGCTTCTTTCTAACTTGTGCGCAATTCGGGGGCCACTCTACGATGCGTGACCTGTACATAGTAATAAGTTTTTAATAATAGGTGATGATTTTAATATTGATTTTAATGCAAATAATCCTGCCTTACGTGAACTCTTAAATGTCCTAAACTGCAACAATATGTGTTCGACCATTCGCGAGCCAACTCGTGTTACTTCTACATCTAGTAAATGTATTAATAATATTATAGTTAATGACAAAGTAATCTCTGAAGCAAATATAATTAAAAATAATTTGTCAGATCATTTTGCCCAGTATATTAAATTTTCTTTAAATAAAGTGGTTGAGAATGAAATTCACTATAAACTTTTTTTAATGACAACAACATAGCAAACTATTGTACATATTTAAAAAATTCAAGTTGGGATGATGTTTGGGCCACTCACGACTGTAACAATGCTTTTAATTCATTCATAGACACTATTTCACATTATTTTGAAATTTGCTTTCCTATATCTAAAATTAATAATAAAAAAATGAATAAAACACAAGCATGCATAAAAAACCCTGAAATAATCGCTACCAGAAGTAGAGTACAACTTTTTGCTGACCTTAGTAGGAAATATGAACAATTTAAAGCACAATTTAAAATTGTGAATAATGAATATCGGCAATTATTATCAGCAACTTATATAAAACAAAATGATCAGCTAATATCAGAAGCAAAAAACAAAAGTAAAGCCATGTGGGATATAATATATAACAGTTTAGGTAAATCCAAAAAAAGTAACTTACATATCGAAATAGAGGATAATGGCAAAATTCTGAATTCGGCTGAATGTGCTGAGGTTTTCAATGATTTTTTTTATATCTGCCTCTAAAAATTTAACCACAAATCTGTCAAAAGATATAGATCATCAGTTTCTAGGATCATGTGTAAAGCCCTCTAAGAATTCGTTATTTCTTAGAGTCCTAACAGAGGAGGATGTTCTAGAACAAATAAAAAAAGTTAAAAAACTCAAATTCTTCTGGAGTTGATGAGATCTCTAACACTCTGCTAAAAATTATTGGTGTGTATATAGTTCAACCTCTCACATATATAATCAATCTCTCGCTAGAACAAGGCATATATCCAGAAAAACTGAAAATATCCAATGTAATACCTCTTTTTAAAAGGGTGACCCAATCTTAGTTATCAACTATAGAGGAATCAGTCTATCTCCTAGAATCAGTATGAATCTGCAATTAACATACAGCTTGTAAATTTTCTTACAATTAATAAGATGCTCTCCCAAAGTCAACATTGTTTCAACAATTGTATCGCTGAGTTATCATCTATCAAAATGGTTAACAGAGGAGTTCGAAAGTTTACTCAATGAACCACCTAGTTTCTCTGGGATTAATTCCAATGATTTCATTAATAAGATGAAAAATATCCGTGACAAGAAGGTGAAATTTTGAACTTTCACTCTTTCCAAGTGTTACAACACCACAAACCTTGGACGGCCTTAGAGGATCTACTCGAATAAAATGAGTAACTTTTTGTCACCATTCACTGTCAGTCTCTTCATGAACAGATTCGAGACGGAAGCAAAAAAAGAATTCGAGTAATTCCCCAGGGTTTAACTTAGGTATGTGGATGATATTTTTGCAGTGTGTGATACAAAATGCACTAAACTTCCTTCTATTTCGATACAAATATAATAACGAATTTAGACACAGAACGAAGGAGGAGGAGGGGGGTGTATTTGGAAGTGGGTTGGGAATTTAGGACACATACTAACATGAATCTCCTAAGTCAATTTGCAAAATTACAAAAATTCTAGTTAAGAAAGTTTGCAAAAAAATGTCGAACACCCCTAAATTTATTACCCCAACTCGAACTACACTCAAACATGTTTTCTAATAAGTAGAGACTATGACTAACATTAGAAATCCAAGATTTCTCATATAAATTAGTTATGAGCAAAACTAGAGGATGTCACATACCAAGTGGTAATATCTCCCGGTATCAGCATACGGGAGATTTCGGTGTGTTTTTGAAACACCCTGTGTAGATATATGATTATGATTACTTGTTAAGTTATAATGCAATGTACCCCATCCCTGTTAACTGTTTTAATTATTATGTAGGGCGAGGGAAGACGCCAAAGCAGTCCTGGAGAAGAGCTGACAGACACGCACGAGAGGATCCAAGGACGCCTTGAAATCGATAAATGACAGTCAGCTGTTGTCATGGCTGCCCTTCAACATGGTATGTTTTTTTATATTTGGCTGAGATCATTCCAACAGGTGCCTGTTTTATGTCACCGCAATGGCGCGGTCGCAACATTTTTAATAAAATCCATAAATTAAAAATTTCCCAAGCATATCCAATTCTCCAATTTTTTTTCGTTGCTTGGACGCGGACATTTTCTAACATAAAAAATTTGGACGTGCTGGAAAAGATTCAGTGTTCACTAAATTAATTAAAATTAATTACGGAAAGAAACAACAAAAGAATTTTCGTAATTAACACAACCTCTGAACATTACCGCGTAAAATCATTGACGAAAGATTTATCTTCTGACACATCATCTTAAAGGGCATGAAAAGTCCTATCTTTCTACAAAAAAAAAAAAAAATAAATCGGTTCATCCGCTTTTGGGATAAAGCCAAAAATAGATCATTTAATGAATAATGATATTACAGTTACGTATATAGACAATTATTTTATTAAATACACATTCAAAATGTGCTACATTGTTTGCTAAAGACAATTTCACACATGTTTTTTAACTAAAATGTGTATTATCTCTAGTGTCACCATGGCAACCCAGGTATTTTTTTGGAATTTTTCCTGTACTGGGGTATCCTGGAGAGAATTATAGTGGACAGTTTTTGACATAATAATATTTGTCATAAGTTTATTGCATAAAGATTTAAAAATAAGAGCATACGTTATTTTTATTAAATTTCTTAAATGTTATGTTATGTTTTTTTAAGTAATGACCAAACTCTGTATTTTACCAACTGTAGTTACACATATACAGGGTGGGGCAATAGTGCGTCGGATTTCGATATCTCGAGTTCTACGACAGCTAGAAATTAAAAAAAAAAAATACAATTAAACTAGATAAAAAAGTCTATAACCTGAAATTATTTTCAAATATACAGGGCAAGTCAAGACGAAATTACAGGATGAAGTACCTTTTTTTTTAAACGGAATGCTATATATATATCAGTACATTTTTTGAAGCCTCTTTCTTGACTCTATTCGTTCCGTTTTATTATTGGCTACCTCCCAACCACTTGGATGTATTGAATTTTTTTGTTGAAATAATGCCATCTGCAGATGCATATTGAAAAAATCACCAAAGTCACAATTATGGGTTTTAAGAAAAACTTATGTGGATACTAGTTACGAGACATCTAATCAATGTTTTTAAATGGCTCCGTGGTCTAGAGGTAACGTACTTGCCTCGAAACTTCGGGGTCCCGGGTTCGATTCCCGGTCGAGGAACTGGGATTTTTCTGTGAGAGAGATTAATCGTAGTATACTCGGATATTGGATGTGTGTCCATTGTCTCTAAATGTGTAGCCCTCTCCCACACAAGGTCATTCCAGACCTTCAGGGATAAAAGGGGGTTGTAATTTCATGTGGTGTTATTATTATTATTATTAATCATTTTACTTCCTAAAAATGTACAGGGTGGCCAAAAAAGATTTTTTAATTAAGAAATTTTTAAATTAAATTTTCTCAATTTTTTCAAATGTAACACCCTGTATATTTTTCAACGATGTGCTGTAGAAATGAAAAACGAAATTTTTTTTTGTAAGTACTTCCCTATGGCTAATTGCAACCATTTTCGTTTTATTGAGCAATAAGTACAAAATTCAAGAATAAACTTAAAAAATAGAGGTTTCCTCAAATATTTCATTAGAAGAAATTATAATAAGTGCTCCACATGTTGCTCATTTTGAGTGACACACGTCTCTATGCATGCGCTTTTGATATGAGGTCATTTAGTGGGGCCATTTCTTCCAATCCATTGAAATTGGTAAATAGTACTTAACTGGTCCCTTACTGCAATAGTTTTTTTTGTAAATTTTTTCGTTTTGCTGTTTTCGTTATTTGACAAACAAGAAAACCTCAGTTTAGTATAAATTGTCTTGTACAAACGACCATTTATCGCACTTATCGGTTGTCAGTTATCATTTCTATTAAATTTAAAGTATTTCGAGTTTTACAAAATGAATTTTAATAAAGCGGAACTTGTAGACAAGACTTTTGTTTTGGGCGAGCCAGACAGAAATTGTTTGCTTGCCAATAGAATTTATAAGCAAAGGTATCCTAAAAGAAAAATTCCTGGTGTTAGCAGCTTCCAAAACTTTCTCGATAGATTTGTGGAAACTGGAAATGTCGAATATAAAAAAAGTGAAAGAATAAAACGTGTTGTGAACTGTTGTAGTTTATATTATTAATAATTGTAGTTAATAATGATACACAATTACTTTATAATAGTATTATATTTACTCATCAGTATACTACAGCTGGTGTCGTCTTGTCGGCTACCATGACATTGCTGCCAACCTCTATACCGCTAGCTACTAGTAATGGCAACCAACTTCTAGACAATCAGTATACAACATGAACGAAGAAAATGAGTTTTCTGTGGTGCTGGCAACGGTTGAGAATGCCCATATTAGTCAGAGAGAAGTGACCTCATTAGTAGGAATAAGTAGACGGTCTGTTGGTCGAATCTTAAAAACAAATAAGTTTCATGCATATCATATTCAAATGCACTAGGAACTTATCTGATGACGATTTTCAAAGGCGTCTACAGTTTTGTAATTTCTATTATTATGCATCGGAAAATCCTCACTTTCTTAGGCAAGTGGATAACCAGCACAGATGGTCTATAAACGTTTGGGGAGGAATTATTGTAGAACATGTAATAGGGCCACATTTCTTTGATGGTACATTGACTGGAGCTATGTATCTTAATTTTCTGGAAAACTATTTGCCACAATTATTGATTAATCTTCCTGAAAGGATTCGAAATAGGAAGTGGTTTCAGTAAGATGGTGTTCCACCATATTAATTAAATGCAGTTAGAGACCACTTCAATGAATTGGAAGAAATGGACCCACTAAATGGCCTGCTAGATCCCCAGATCTTACAAAAATGGACTTCTTTTTACGGGGAAACGTGAAGGAAATTGTTTATAAAGACACACCAACAACAGTACAAAATATGAAGGAAAGGATAATAACTGCTTTTAGATCCATCACACCGGCAATTTTAGGAACAGTAGAGATCTCATTTCAAAAGCGCATAGAGACGTATGTCAATCAAAATGGGCAACATGTGGAGCACTTATTATAACTTGTTATAATGAATTATTTGAAGAAATCACTATTTTCTAAGTTTATTCTTGCATTTTGTACTTAGTGCTCAATAAAACGAAAATGGTTGCAATTGGCCATGGAGAGTACTTACAAAAAATGTCCGTTTTTCATTTCTACATCACATCGTGGAAAAATATACAGTGTGTTCCATTTGAAAAAATTGAGAAAATTCAATTTAAAAAGTTCTTAATTGAAAAATAATTTTTGGCCACACTGTACATTTTTAGGAAGTAAAAATGATTCAAAAACATTAATTAGATGTCTCGTAACTAGTATTCACATGTTTTTCTTAAAACCCATAATTGTGATTTTGGTGATTTTTTTCAATATACATCTGCAGACGGCATTATTTCACCAATAAAATTCATTACATTCAAGTGATTGGGACATAGTCAATAATAATATAGGAATGAATAGAATCTAGAAAGAGGCTTAAAAAATGTACTGATATACATAGCATTCCATTTAAAAAAGGACTTCATCCTGTAATTTCCTCTTGGCTCGCCCTGTATAATCGAAAATAATTTCCGGTTATAGACTTTTTGTCTAGTTTATTTATGTTTCTAAATCAAGTTTCTAGATATCATAGAACTCGACATATCGAAGTCGGATGAACTATTGCCCCACCCTGTATAATACAGGGTGTCGCAGATTTAAACGGACATACTCTAGTGGAAGGTAGAGCACACTCAGCTGAGTTCAAAACACCCTATACTTACCGTTGAATGGGAACCGTTTTTGATATCCGGGGTGTTTTATGGTTTTTGATCAGAACTTTAGTCCGCCATATTTTTGAAATGACTGCACATATTTAGATAAAATTTGGTATACATATTATACTCTTTTAGGTTAATAAATAACTTAAGTAATTTTTTTAATATGGTTCTTAGGGTCGTTAACATCACACTGTATATTATTTTTAGGTAAATGTTAGTACATTTTTAAAAGCCTATGGACCAGTTTATGAAATAATGTCATAATATTTGATGACATGTTTATGGTTATTCTTCAATAAATTTTCAAAAGTATTGACAGACCAAATTTGACATTCTACAAATAACACAATCCAGTTGCTAACATCATTATTTTATTAATTTTAGCTAAATACCCCGCAGAAGACGTTGTTATTTGTTTTTGTTTTGACAATTAGTGTTTCTAAGCTTTTTTTAGTTTAAATTTCATCCAAAATAATACACATTCCATTTCTTTCATGAAAGAAAAATAATGTTAGTGAAGAGGCTTGAATTAACAAGCACAATTTAAAAAAAATATTAAACACCTTTTGAGAATAACTTGAAAATATTAAAGACAAAGGTTTGCAATTTTATTTTGACAAAATAAATTTATTTAGAACTTTAAATAATTGAAAAAAAAATCAAAAACTGTGCAAATAATTAAAACTATAACAGGTTTTCAAAATGAATGCCCCCAGCGTCAATACATTTTCGAGAACGTTTTAATATGTTTTTCACTTCCGGGTTACTTCAAATGTTATCACATACAGTAATAATTTTTTCTAGAAGCTGTTCTCGTGTATTGAACTCTTCATTGTACACCTCTGACTTGAGATGACCCCATAAAAAATAATCCAGAGGTGTAAGATCAGGAGATCTCGGTGGTTAGTTTACCGGACCTCCGCGACCAATCCATCTGTTGGTGTAATGCTGATTCAGATAATCCCGGACTGGTACAGAAAAATGGGGTCCAGCACCATCGTGCTGAAACCACAAACCCCTAGTATTGACGCCTTCTATTAAATCTGGCAAGATATCTCTAAGGAAGTTTAAATAAATTTCACCAGTTAGCCTTTCGTGAAACATGTGGGGCCCTATTAGATGATTTTCATAAATAACACACCGCACATTAATATTAAATTTGTATTGGGAATGTTTCTGAATCACTGCATGTGGATTTTCGCTTACCCAAACATGCTGATTTCTACAGTTGTTAATTCCGGCACGTGTGAATTGGGCTTCATCCGTGAATAGAACTCTCGATATTGTTCTTCTGTGAGCCAAAATCCACCTACAAAATGTTAAGCGGGGAACGTCGTCGCCATCTTCTAGACGTTGAACTGTTTCAACATGAAATGGATACAGATTTTCCTTCTTTAATGTTCGCTATACTCTTGTCTTAGGTACTGCTAACTCATTACTTATTTTTCTAACACTTATGGATGGATTATTTTCCACCTGTAATATTTGCTCTTCTTGTGGAAAAGCTCTGGGAACATGTTCATGCTTTGGCATTGACGGAAATTGTCCATGTTCCCTACTAAATGGGTATACCTCTGAAAACGTTTTATGATTTGGTACACGGCGATTTGAAAAACGCTTTTGATACTCTCTTTTACTTATTTTTTATTCGTGAAATAAATGGGATGTGCTTTATTTTGGACGGAAAACACTGAATGTCAAAAAAAAACAAATAACAACCTCTTCTGCGGGGTATTTAGCTAAAATTAATAAAATAATGATGTTAGCAACTGGATTGTGTTATTTGTAGAATGTCAAATTTGGTCTTTCAACACTTTTGAAAATTTATTGAAGAATAACCCATAAACGTGTCATCAAATATTATGACATTATTTCATAAACTGGTCCATAGGCTTTTTAAAAGTTTACTAACATTTACCAAAAAATAATATATAGTGCGATGTTAACGACCCTAAGAGCCATATTAAAAAAATGGAGGTCGTTCTGGAATTTTTCCAAAATTACTTAAGCTATTTATTAACCTAAAAGATTATAACATGTATACCAAATTTTATCTAAATATGTGCAGTCATTTCAAGAATATGGCGGACTAAAGTTCTGGTCAAAAACCATAAAAAAACGGTTCACATTCAACGGTAAGTATAGGGGTGTTTTGAACTCAGCTGAGTGTGCTCTACCTTCCACTAGAGTATGTCCGTTTAAATCTGGGACACCCTTGTATACCGTAATTTTTTTGTATATTTATATGAAGTAATATTCTTAAGTAAATAAATACCATATTACATAAATGAGACAAACGATACGAATCGTTTTTGGCTCTATCTCGGAAACGGATGAAACGATTTCAATTTTTTTTAGTAGGATAGAACTTTTTATAGCCTTTAAATTGATGTGGAGTTTCATTTGAAATTCCAAGGTTCGACTGGTTGTGCGTGAAGTGGTATAACATAAATTTCAATCAACAGTGGTTTCAAACTTACCCTCGAAAGTTAAATCGATGTTTTTTCTTAAATCGTGTCTACTTCAGATCCAGACTTGTTCTAGGTGGCTAATTTTGAAATGAAGGCATTGTATAATATAACTGAATAGTGAATGTATTAATAATTCATATTAATTTTAATACTTAGCCGCAAGCTTTAATCCATACACAAGCCTGTAATTAAATAAAGCCGTATTAGAGCGACAAATAATAAGCAGACACCTACGGTACTTTCTAATTTTTCCTTTGAATTTTTCAAGTTGGCGATCTGTGTGATTATGTTGTAAGTACCAGGAATATTTCTTAATACATTATATAGGTATTGTACAGTTAATAATACTAATTGAATTTAAATTTGAAAGTCATTGTGTTACTCTCATCATAGGTCAATGGTTTTCTCATGTCCCAAATTTTAAGATACCGGGAGTCAACGAGATGTTGTCATATTTTTAAAAATTGATAAAATTTTCAAATTTAAGTCACATGTATGAGAAGTAAATGGGCTTATTTTGACGACCATGTATTATCAATATCCGGTTTCACCGGAAGTGTCATCGATTTTAAATATTTAACTGGAACACCCTGTATATTTTAACATATTCTGATTATGCATGAACTTTTCTATACAGGGTGGGGCAATAGTGCGTCGGACCTCGATATCTCGAGTTCTACGATAGCTAGAAATTTTTAAAAAAATAGCAAGTAAACTAGATAAAAAAAGTCTATAACTGGAAATTATTTTCGAACATACAGGGCGAGCCAAGACGAAATTACAGGACCAAGTGCCTTTTTTTTAAATGGAATGCTATGTATATCAGTACATTTTCTGAAGCCTCTTTCTAGGCTCTATTCATCCCTATATTATTATTGGCCTCCCAACCACTTTGATGAAATAATGCCATCTGCAGATGGATATTAAAAAAAATCACCACAGTCCCAATTATGGGTTTTAAGAAAAACTTATGTGAATACCAGTTACGAGACATCTAATTAATGTTTTTGAATCATTTTCATTTCCTAAAAATGTACAGGGTGGCCAAAAATTAGTATTCAATTAAGAACTTTTTGAATTGAATTTTTTCAATTTTTTTCAAATGGAACACCCTGTATATTTTTCGACGATGTGATGTAGAAATGAAAAACGAACATTTTTTGTAAGTACTCCCCTATGGCTAATTGCAACCATTTTCGTTTTATAAATAAATAATTGTCAAATTCAAGAATAAACTTAAAAAAAGAGGTTCCCTCAAATAATTTATTAGAAAAATTTATAATAGGTGTTCGACGTGTTGCCCATTTTGATTGACACACGTCTTTATGTAATTTTGAAATGAGGCCATTTAGTAGGACCATTTCCATTGAAATGAGTAAATAGTATTTAACCAGTCCTTTATTGTAATGTTTTTTTTGTACATTTTTTTTGCTGTTTTCGTTATTCGACAAGCAATAAAACCTTAGTTGGTACAAATTGTCGTGTACAAAGGAGCATTTATCACACTTATCGGTCGTTAGTTACAATTTGTATTGAATTTAAAATATTTGGAATTTTACAATACGAATTTTAATAAAGCGGAACTTGCAGACATGATTTTTGTTTTGGGCGAGTCAGACAGAAATTGTTTACTTGCCAATAGAATTTATCACCAACGTTATCCTGAAAGAAGGCTTCCTGATGTTAGCAGCTTCCAAAACCTTCTCGATAGATTTCTGGAAACTGGAAATGTCGAATATAAAAAAAGTGAAAGAATAGAACGTGTTGTGAACGAAGAAAATGAGTTTTCTGTGGTGCTGGCAACGGTTGAGAATCCCCATGTTAGTCAAAAAGAAGTGACCTCATTAGTAGAAATAAGTAGACGGTCTGTGGGTCGAATCTTAAAAATAAATAAGTTGCATGCATATCATATTCAAATGCACCAGGAATTGTCTGATGACGATTTTCAAAAGCGCCTACAATTTTGTAATTGGGCCAAAGGTAAAATGCAAGTTGATGTCAACTTCTTCAATAATGTTTTATTCACTGATGAGACAACTTTTCATAAAAATGGATTTGTTAATAGGCACAATTTGCATTATTATGCTTCAGAAAATCCTCACTTTTTGATGCAAGTTGATAACCAACACAGATGATCTATAAACGTTTGGGGAGGAATTATTGGAGAACATGTAATAGGGCCACATTTCTTTGATAGTACATTGACTGGAGCTATTTATCTTCATTTTTTGGAAAACTATCTGCCACAATTATTGTTAAATCTCCCTGGAAGAATTCGAAATAGGATGTGGTTTCAGCAAGATGGTGCTCCACCACATTATTTAAATGCAGTTAGAGACCACTTAAATAATACCTACCCTCATCAATGGATTGGAAGAAATGGACCCACTAAATGGCCTGCTAGATCCCCAGATCTTACAAAAAATGGATTTCTTTTTATGGGGATACGTGAAGGAAATTGTTTATAGAGATACACCAACAACAGTACAAAATATGAAGGAAAGAATAATAACTGCCTTTAGATCTATCACACCGGCAGTTTTAAGAACAGTGGGAACCTAATTTCAAAAGCGCATAGAGATGTGTGTCAATCAAAATGGCCAACATGTGGAACATTTATTATAATTTTTTCTACTGAGTTATTTGAAGAAACCTCCTTTTTTTAGGTTAATTTTTGAATGTTGTAATTATTGCTCAATAAAACGAAAATGGTTGCAATTAGCCATAGGGTTACAAAAAATGTTCGATTTTCATTTTTACATCACATCGTTGAAAAATATACAGGGTGTTCCATTTGAGAAAATTGAGAAAATTCAATTTAAAAAAGATCTTAATTGAATACTAATTTTTGGCAACCCTGTACATTTTTAGGAAATAAAAATGATTCAAAAATATTAATTAGATGTCTCGTAACTGGTATTCACATAAGTTTTTCTTAAAACTCATAATTGTGACTGTGGTGATTTTTTTTAATATCCATCTGCAGATGGCATTATTTCAACAAGAAAATTCATTACATCAAAGTGGTTGGGAGATAATAATAATATAGGGATGAATAGAGCCTAGAAAGGGGCTTCAAAAAATATACTGATATACATAGCATTCCATTTAAAAAAAAAGGCACTTGGTCCTGTAATTTCGTCTTGGCTCGCCCTGTATGTTCGAAAATAATTTCCAGTATAGACTTTTTTATCTAGTTTACTTGCAATTTTTTAAAAATTTCTAGCTATCGTAGAACTCAAGATATCGAGGTCCGACGCACTATTGCCCCACCCTGTATAATGAATCCAAATTTTTGACATTACCCCAAATATGGCCGAATTATTTAAATTTTTTATAGAATTCAAAATTAATAATTGAAACTCTGTTTATAACGAAAAATGTCCAAGTAGGCGTTGGATATCAGAATATGGTTCATTTTTGATATTTGTATGCAATATGAAGAGAATATTTTTTCATTATAATGAAATTATTTGAAAAAATTGAAAATAGATTTTTCCTCACTTTTGGGCGACAATTACTAATTTTTTTCAAATAGTAACCCCTATTTTTCCTTCCCCTTCCCTATAGAAATCGTCATAATTTAAGCTTTAAATTGTAGGTATAACAGATTTCATTGAATAATGAATTGTGGTAAATTTAAAGCTTTTGGTCTCGTTTGAAAGCTATTAATCTAAAGCATTAAAATAATTTACAAATAAACTATTTTGCCATGAGAAACCCATAATATGTCAGTTTTTAAATAACTTTGATTGTTGCTCTTTTACGCTTACTGTTTCAATATCCATTAAAAATGTATACACAAAATGAAAAAGTCCTGAAAAAGTCCAGAGCTGCTGCAACGTTTTCCAAACAGAAGATACCCGTCGCAAAATTATTTCATAAGAGTAAAAGCTCAATTTAGAAAAATTGACCTGGTAAAGTGAAAGGTACTTTATCACTTTCAGGAATTCCACATTTACTATTTGCACAATAATTCATGGTGTAAAAGGATCCCCAGAATTTTTAGATCCGGATCTGTCATAAGCATATAAAATTACACACAAGTTAGTTTTTGTAGTAAGCCTGGCCAAGGTCATTAATCCTACAGAGACGTACTGGGTATGCATCATATCATAATACTTGAATAAGTACAATAATAAAAACAAAAATATTTTATATATTGTGATGTATGTTTTTGTACTATTTCCGTTCGCTTTACATTCTTTTTTTATGTATTTCCTTATATTTTGTAAGCTTAGTGCTGCACATTATTATTAAACTGTTAAATGACGTTCACACATGTACATTGTGTATCTAAGTGATAACTAATAATAAATAAATAAAATAAATGGAAATAAATTTTATTAATACTGGTACACTTTATAAAAATATGTACAAAACTCACCTTCTTAAGCAGATTTATGAAGTAGCTTGGTTGTCGTTATCACAAACTGGAGCACTTCTGTAATAACTGTGTAGCATCAGATATGTTTCTACAGTTGTCTCAGTAAGCGATGTTCGCTGTGGTGAAAAAATATGTTTGTATTTTGAAAAAAGACCGTTCGACATCTACGGAAATAATAGAGGCATAAGTAAGACACTCTGTGAACTCACTTAACGCAGCTGTAGATGCACCATCACAAATTTGTCTTAATTTGGTAAAATCAGGATTTTTCCGTAATACACTCTCGAATTTTTCAATAACGGGCTTATTTTTTTCGTCATTTATAGTCTGTAGCTTTGTATTTACGTCGTCCACTATTTGCAGCGATTCCACTGACGACAACGAAGTATTTTGCAATTTTTCTATTGCGTCGTGTAGTCCTCTATAATTGTTATAAATAGTTTTTAAATCTGGTTCAAGGGAAACATCTAGAAAGCTTGTCTGGCTTTCCTTAATAGCTGCAGCCTCGTTAGGGTTGAACTGTAGTGTAACAGCTTTTATTTATTGAAAATATTCAGCATAATAAAAAGCTACCTTCAACCACGTTCCCCAACGTGTAAGAATCGGCTCTGGTGGTTCCGAAATACCATGACACAGTTTGTGAAATGCTCGAAGTCGTTTAGGAGATTTGAGAAATACTTTTTTTGTATTTGCTATTAATGCATCTACCTCTGGAAAACATTTTCGAATCGTTTCTGCTACAAGATGGAATGCATGCACTTTACACGTAACATGTAAAAACCCACAATCGTCTCTATGAAGAAAACGGCCCACCAAACGCATTGTCGCAGCACCGTCGGTCACAAACATCAACACTTGACTTGTTGACAGTTCAAATTTTTCGAAAGTCTCCAACACCACCCGCGTAATTTCGCCTGTACACGCAATTAGTCTTTTGCTAGCTAGTAAAAGTGGAAATGTTGGTTTAACAGGGTCGAGTACACGTATTATAACATTTAAAATAGAATTGTTTTTACAATTTATTGTCTCGTCAACAGATAACCACAGCCGTGTATTTTTTAATGCACATTTAATCCTATTTACAATGTCTTCACGAACACTTGGTACATATCTACGTAACGATGAACGACTTGGTAAATTCACCTGGGAATTGTATTTATTCCAGAACTCCCGAAATGCTGGTTTATCCAATATGCGCAGGGGAACATCACAGGCAATCAGCATTAACAGTAAATCAAACATGAACTGAGATTCCAAAGAAGACACGTCATTTTTTTTAATTTTTATGCCGGTTACTATTTACATGAATTTTGCAGCCGTATTTATTCCAGCACATTAAGTCTTGATCATAAACTTTACAAATTATTTCACATCCATCATAGAATAAATCCGGAAATTCACCGATAAATTTATTCACTTTATCAGCGTACAGTCGTTTTCTACTCTTTACGCTCAACATTATTTATTATTTATTAGTACTCTATGCATCGACCGACAGATAACAACTGAAGTGTGTCGTGTCATCGTCATCGTAAACAAGCGCGCGATGGCATTGGTATTGCGCCCGACCCTGAATCTACCATCGCTTGGCCAGGCTTAATAATATATGTTCGTCAATATAAGCCGATTTACTTATCATAAGTGAGTTTTAAATTTGAAACTTTTATTCCATTTTCAAAAAAAAATGGCGGACAGATAAATGATCTCGTTGACACCCGATAGATAAGAATATACAAATAAAAAATTACAATTCATGTATGGACTGTATAATATAAATAAAGAAATAAAACATCGTGGATAGGTACTATTTCCATTCCCATTACGTTAACAAGTGTAATTTGTTCAAATTTAACATTATGTTTTTTGTGTGCACTAAAAGAACACCAGTAAATTAAAATTGAAACCGTGTAAGAACTGTAAAAAGCAAACTCCTTGTAATATCCAACCTTGCAACATAAAGAGTCGTTTTACGCTTTCAACATAAGTAAGAACGGGACTCGTTACCTTAAACAAAAGTACAACTCTCCTATTTCAAAGCACCCCCTGTTAATTATTTGACAGGTTCTTTCTCGACTGACGTCCTTCTTGAGCTAACTCGCCGTTCTCTTGTTCTGAATTCACGTTATGATCATACCTCCAAGAAACAGCTCGCACTTTATTAAGCAGCTCGTAAATGTCCTGAAGGGTTCAAATTAAGTTCTCCTTAATTTTCTTTCCTTTTTTAATACTGTTTGTTTCGGCAGATATGAACTTTTTATCTTTCTAATTTTCATGGATATTCGCGTCTTCAATTATGTTTAAAAGTAAAAGTGCTTTAATAAGACTGTTTTCTTTTAAACGTTGAAAAATTGTTTTTTCTAAACAATAATATTGTATTGACATACCCAGCTGTTGCTTTTTAAACAACTAAACGAAAGACAGGTATTTACAGTTTCGTCAGGATGATCTGCATGCTGTTACTATAGCCACAAATCTGATTTCACCAGTGGCGGTTCGTGGGTCAAGAGACAGGGAGGTCAATTAGAAAGTTTACTGTATTACCTACCTTTAAAGTGATTTAAATTCCAAGTCGATCCTCCGGTCTTTTTGAGATGCAAAGTGGTCAATTACTTTTCATTAAAGTCTTTTATCTTCTTTATTAATGCTCTTTCTATGGTAAGCATAGCTAAAGAAGATAACCTTTCCTGACCCATGGTATTTCTGAAAAATGTCTTTATTCTTTTTAAGGTGGAAAAACAACGTTCACTTTCGACGGTAGTCATAGGGAGAGTACACAAGATTTTTAACAGTTTGACACTTTCAGAAAAAGTATTGCACAAATTATTGTTAATAAAAAGCTGTAACAAAGCAACTGCACCTTCACTATTGGAAAAATCTTCTCGGCTATATAATACTTCTAATTCAGTTTTAAGTTTCAAATGATTTATGACTGGATACTCCGTTTTAACCAATTTAAACATATCTTGAGGAAAATTTTTTTTATAATCTTTAAATCGGTCTGCGTGAAATAACTGAGACACTGCTAAATGATTACAGAAGCCAAACCTGTTTTTTGATCTCAGATGTAATTATATCACAAACTTCTAATGAAATTCTCCTTTTTGATTCTTCCGTTTTACATCTCTGGGCAGACTGCATGGATGTCTCCTCCAAATAGTTATTCAAAATTTTATTTCTGATGTCTTCAATTTTACTATTAAAAACGCCAATACACTTATTTACTGTTATGATATCGATATTACATTTTTATAATTGATTGAACAATATATCACAATGAGGCATAACTAAATGAAAAAATTAACCAGTAAAGAAAATATTCATTTTGTAAGTAGTTTTTTAAACCAACAGCTTGGTTTAGAGTGTTGTTTTCTGATTCATTCATTCTGATTTTTTTCTAAACAATCTAATAATTCTGTTCGATGGGTATAAATAGTCTCTATGCACTTTGTATTAAAAATTCCATCGTGTTGGAGCCGCTTTAGGTAATTTCACCTTAACAACATTATCTAACACGGCTGTTCTTTTTGGCGATTTTCCAAAGAATGAAGAAAAGCTATGTAAATTAGCAAATTTAATTGTTATGCTTTTATCCTGACTTGATGCTTTTTGTAAAATTAAATTTAGTTGATGAGCATAACAATGAATAAAATTTGCTGAAGAATAACTTTTTTAATTTTGGCTTGTACACCTCCAAAAGCACCACTCATTACTGATGCTCCATCGTAACTTTGTGCTATCAATTTTTCAGGACTCATTAATTTTCAGACATTCTAACTCTTTTAAAAGTACATCTGTCAAATGCTGCGATGTCGTTCCTTGAGGCTGAATGAATTTCCAAAATCTCTCACATACAACACCGTCTAAAAAGTATCTAAACTCAAAAACTACTTGTACTTTATTCATAGCCCAACTTATGTCCATCTTTCAGTTTTAATATATTTTGTACAACACTCATATTTAATAGTAAACACCAAAAACAATGTTTTATTTAATTTCACGACAAGTAGAGATTTACAAATAAAAACATTAAAAACAACGCGGCAGAATTTACCGACCAACGCATACCTAGTCAGCATTAAAACTGACTCACTGCTCTACTGAACTTAGTGAACTTCGAGCGTTACCGTTTCCGTAAAATATGTCAGGGACATTGTCCCCGCCAGTGTTTTTTGTCTCTTTTGCTTTCTGACGATTCGCGCATAAGTCTATTTCACTTTAATTCGTTGTAAATACGGTCCTTAGCTAGCTTTGAGGACACGTTGTGGATTGACCCAAGATTTTTAAATTCTATAAATGAATAATGTAATGAATAGAGGCTCGGTACTCGAAGGTGATACGAAATCCTGCGATCTAGATATTTGAATAGTATTATGCATAGAATGAACTAGAAACTTTAATATATTTTTTAAGAATATTAAAAATATATATTATATATTTTTAAACTTCAGAAAATAAATAGCTCTATTTTTTTATTTGTATGTGGGAGGTCATTGACCAAATGACCCTATAGAAGAACCGCGCCAGTGGATTTCACCAGGATAGAACAAGAGTTCACAATGTTCGTGTTGCTGTAATTACAATAATCACGGAATTTACAAAATTGTAATAAGCATCATAATACTGCATTCGAAGCGAAATGACTAAAATTTATGTTGATATGCTAACTATCCTAACAGTGTATCCTCTGTTAGCGTAGGGTTAGTTTCAATTTAATATCCAGATGATGCCAACTTGGTTGGCGATCCGCGCGTCGAGTCTTGTTGTGGAAAACCACGTCAGTATTAGCTTCACATCAAATGTTCCAACCCACTTCAGGAAAAATGATTAAACAAAATCATACAACGCAACGGTTTTGTTTATTTTTCCACATCTCTAAACATAATCCTACGAAATTGGTTAATTATCGCCCTTTTAATCGATCTTAATAATGGTTGGTTGGTTGTGACGAAATGAGCGTATACTATACAATGAGTGATTTTTTTACACCCTCGGTCTCGTTCACCAATCATAACTCTCTGCCCCACCCCCGTATTATACACATACGGAAAACGTTAATCAGCATGTTATATTTTAATAGTAAATTCGGTGGATCCGCATACAAGTCGCATGACTGAACTCTGTTAACTAGATTAAAATTTTATTTATTCAAGTTCTAGGGTGGAATGATACGAATTTGTGTTTTTCATTTAAAAGCCCTCCTGCAAATCAAATTGCGTCGTAATTTATTGTTCGCGGTGGATTAAATGTGGAATTCGTACATAACGGGGATTAGTACGGATATTATTTTTTACTGCGGCATGGCAGACGCTTCGTACCCACGAAATTAAGTACATATCTGCCTGTATGGAAATGAATTTTTGGAAAGCGGTTCGCAATTTTAAACAATAACGAATGATGATGAGAAATATTAATACCTCTTACAGAAGGAACCCGGAGAAGGCGCGTCGCGTCGATTTGCCCAGATATTTCTTACAATTCTACACTGGCCTACTTGAACTCGATGTATTTTATTAGGCCAGTGAAATTGGAGTTGAACCTGGTTGAACAAATTTATGACAAACTACTTCTCCACAAATGTCATCCTTATAGTGCAAATAACTTCTGGCTAAAAATTCAGTTTTAATCATCTCCAGATGATGCCAACGTCTACATCTTACTGCGTTTGTGAAAATGAGAGTGGTAGTGATTATATTGATAAAGAAAATCAAAGTTCATCAGTAAGAAAAAATCGGCTATATTTGAACGAGCAAGCAAAACAAATTTGCTTCAATGCTTACAAGAATCTTTTGAAGCGACGAGCAAATGACCCTAATTTGAACTGGCGATTCTTCTATAGGGTCATTTGGTCAATGACCTCCCACATACAAATAAAAAAATTGAGCTATTCATTTTCTAAAGTTTAAAAATATATAATATATATATATTTTTAATATTCTTAAAAAAATTTATTACAGTTTCTAGTTCATTTTATGCACAATACTATTCAAATATCTAGATCGCAGGATTTCGTATCCCCTCCGAGCACCGAGCCTCTACATTCATATTCATTACATTATTCATTTATAGAATTTAAAAATCTTGGGTCAATCCAAAACTTGTCCTCAAAGCTAGCTACGGACCGAATATACAACGAATTAAAGTGAAATAGACTTATGCGCGAATCGTCAGAAAGCAAAAGAGACAGAAAACACTGACGGGGACGATCTCCCTAACACATTTTACGGTAACGCACGAAGTTCAGTAGAGCAGTGAGCAAGCAGTCAGTCTTAATGCTGATTAGGTACGCGTTGGTCGGTAAATTCTGTCGCGTTGTTTTTAATATTTTTATTTGTGAACATTTTATTAGTAAATCTCTACTTGTCGTGAAATTAAGTAAAACAGTGTTTTTGGTGTTTACTATTAAATATGAGTGTTGCACAAAATATATTTTATTCATTGTTACGCTCGTCAACTAAATTTAATTTTACAAAAACATCAAGTCAGGATAAAAGCATAACAATTTTTTTGCTAATTTACATAGCTTTTCTTCATTCTTTGGAAAATCACCAAAAAGAACAGCCGTGTTAGATAATGTTGTTAAGGTGAGATTACCTAAAGCGGCTCCAACACGATGGAATTTTAATACAAAGTGCATAGAGACTGTTTATACCTATCGAACAGAATTATTAGATTGTTTAGAAAAAATCATTGATAATAAATTAGAAAACAACACTCTAAACCAAGCTATTGGCTTAAAAAACTACTTACAAAATGAACATTTTCTTTACTGGTTAAATTTTTTTCATTTAGTTATGCCTCATTGTGATATATTGTTCAATCAATTACAAAAATGTAATATCGATGTCATAACAGTAAATAAGTGTATTGGCGTTTTTAATAGTAAAATTGAAGACATCAGAAAAAAAATTTTGAATAACTATTTGGAGGAGACATCTATGCAGTCTGCCCAGGAGATGTAAAACGGAAGAATCAAAAAAGGAGAATTTCACTAGAAGTTTGTGATATAATTACATCTGTGATCAAAAACAGGTTTGGCTTCAGTAATCATTTAGCAGTGTCTCAGTTATTTCACGCAGATTGATTAAAAGATTATAAAAAAAGCTTTCCTCAAGATATGTTTAATTTAGTTAAAACCGAGTATCCAGTCATAAATCATTTGAAACTAAAACTGAATTAGAAGTATTATATAGCCGAGAAGATTTTTCCAATAGTGAAGGTGCAGTTGCTTTGTTACAGCTTTTTATTAACAGTAATTTGTGCAATACTTTTTCTGAAAGTGTCAAACTGTTAAAAGTCTTGTGTACTCTCCCTATGACTACCGTCGAAAGTGAACGTTGTTTTTCCATCTTAAAAAGAATAAAGACATTTTAAGAAATACCATGGGTCAGGAAAGGTTATCTTCTTTAGCTATGCTTACCATAGAAAGGGCATTAAGAAAGAAGATAAAAGATTTTAGTGAAAAAAGTAATTGACCATTTTACATCTCAAAAAGACCGGAGGATCGACTTGGAATTTAAATCACTTTAAAAGGTAGGTAATACAGTAAACTTTTCTAATTGACCTCCCTATCTCTTGACCCACGAACCGCCACTGCTCATCCGAAAATACTCTACCCGTCATAAGAATTGTGGATTGGTGTTGCATCGATTCATCATAATTTCGGAGAATTCAATTCTGTGATAAAATCCATCTTCATTTAGATCGTGACCTGTAAGGATGCGATTTGTTCTTTTCCATATATTTCAGAACCGAGGTCTGACTAATTTCTATCTCTGATGCAATTTCTCGACTAGATTTATGAGGATTTTCTAGTAATGTCAACAAAATATTTAACTGAACGTCTTCTCAAACTACAGGACGACCTCTTACATAACCTCGAGGGTTGGTGAGGATAAAATTTTTCGGGACCCAACCCAGTCCGTCACTGATCCTGACATTCATATTCATTTATCTGAAATTTATGTAAAGTGCGGGTACTTCATTTTTGGCGCAGCCAGTCCTAGCTTTCAGGTAAATATTCAAATGTTACAAAGGGAAATCTCGCTGCGCGAGTGCTCGGGAGGGCGGCACGGGGTTATTTAATTTCCACGGCACTTTACTTTGAGCATGAATTCCACCAGCTTAATTTTCTGCCTCTAATAATATTCACTGTTTTAATTCAAACAAACTATCGCCTTCCACTGGAGCTAATGCGTTGCCCAGTGCCGTAGAAAGGAGACTTCTCTTTATTAGAGCGACAATATACTGGTGTCATCGAGATCATGTATCATCCCGCCATTTTTTTTTAATTAGAATGAAATGTTCAGATTCAAAACTCACGTACGAGAATGGGCTTATTTTGAAGAACATTTATCAATACTACTTTCGGCATGAAATTTTCTGCATAATAAATCAAAATGTTTGACATTACCTTCAAATATAGCGAACATTTCAATTTTTTATGAAATTCAAAATTAATAATTGAAACTCTTTGTATAATGATAATTTTCCAAGTAGGCATTGGATATCATATTATGGTTCATTTTTGATATTTGGGTGCAATATGAAGCGAATATTTTTCATTATAATATTATTTGAAAAAATTCGAAATGATTTTTTCCTGACTTTTGGGAGACAATTACTATTTTTTTTTCAAATAGAACCCCCATTTTACCTTCCTGGAATCTGTAAGTATAACGGATTTCATTTTAAATGGATTGTGGCAAATTTAAAACTGTTGACCCGCCAAAGAATATTTGATATTAAAATATGTATGTGAGCAAATTGTAGATGACATACATGTCAAATAAATTAATTGTAAATGTCAAAATTTTCTCTTCATATTTTTAGTAATTTTTGAACTGTGGGATACAGTTTTCGAAAAAAAATGTTGTTTGATACTCGATTGCGAAATTCTTTTGTATTCTCGAATGCAAAAATGGAATTTCGCAATCTAGCATCAAAAATAACTTGTTAATTTTCATTTTACCGTTTCAAAAACTGTTTATGAATAAATTTTAAAAATTATAATAAATGCTCGAATTGCGCATATATTTGCCCCATACAATGATAAAATCTGTTTGTAAATTCCTTGCGTCCAATTTCCAACATCTGATCTGCGTGATTCGCCGAGACCTATCGACTATGCGCCGTTGAAGTTCATCTAAAGTAGCAGGTTGAAGAATATCAGTTTTCAAATGACCTCATAAAAAAAATCTACTGGGGTTAAATATGGTGATCGAGGAGGCCAGCCACTAGCAACCTTTCTTTCTCAGGATATTGCCGATTGAGATTTCACGTGCTATATCGATTCGCTGAGATTCTTGATTAAAATCTGGCCCACCCTGTATAATGTTTATGTTTATACTAAGCTTAAATATTTAAATTCAAATTATATAAATATAGTTTTCAATGTAAAAGATGAAGGTCTCTAATCAGTGGCGTGCTCAGGAGGGACCAGCCCGGCCCCAGTCTATTATTGTCGCTTTCAAAACGTAAGTTCCAAAATATACGGTGCCAAAAATGCACGGTGTCAAAACGCACGGTGTCAAAAACGTCTGAAATAAATTAAGAACAAAGATTATTTAAAGTTAACCTTCAAACATGTCGTTAATAAAAAATTATAAATTGTAACTTACTCAGCAAATCTAGAAGTTTAGTTTGCCAATAAATCCGATTTACAAATCGAAAGCAATCAATTCTTGCGGATAAAATTGTCTATTACTTCATTTGTTAATTAATACAGAAGTATTGATTAATAAATGAGGTAATAGACAATTTTATCCGAAACTATACCTTTTTAAGATGTTAAAAGAAAATCCTATTAATTGTAGGTTCTTCAACAAGCCAAGACCAAAAAATCAGATATTTATGTCTAATTTTATAATACATTACAATTACAGAATAAAAATGTAAATGAAAGTAAATGTTCAAACTGATGTCCGTTATGTTCGATACATAAATTACACCTCTTCATAACACTCTGAACTGCATTATAAATATGAAGATTTGAAATAGAACTCACACAGTTTATAAAATTTTGTCTGATTTCATTTATATGGTACTGGCTTTCTTGTATAATTTGCCTTTAATGTGGCCCCAAAAGAAAAAATCCAGTGGCGGTAAGTCAGGTGATCGTGGTGGCCACCCCACTGGTCCGTTACTTTCCATCCAGTTATTTCCAAAATTGGTATTTAATAATTCTGAAACGGTCCTGATATTATGAGGTGGTACACCATCTTGTTGGAAGAACTGATTTCTTGCCTCAATTAAGGGTAGATTGTCCATAAATTCCTCAATAATTATCTGATTTAAGATTTCGTAGTAGCGTTGGCCATTAAGATTTTCTTGATATATGTGATATGTTAGAACACGATTGACACATAGAGCACACCAAACACTAAAACCAAAGCGTCCCTGAGATCGCATGTCAACGGTACGGTGAGTGTTTATATCAGACTAATAGTGCTCATTATGCCTGTTGAAAATTACTGCACTTGCTAATGTAGGCTTTATCTGTCCAAATTTTTTGTTTTCGCCATTTTTTTGTACCTCTTACAGTTACCGAGTTACCCTACACAAACATCGAAATTTGCCCACCCTGTACAGGGTGGACCAAATTAGATGGGATTTGGGGTTTTCCCTAAAACTATGGTAGATAGACAAAAACCAATATAGGTGTCCTGAGCTCGATCTTCGAGAAACAAACAATGGCACAAACTGCAATCGTCTATCTTTTTCGACTACCGAGCTACAGAGCGTTTTTTGGAAAATTGGCATTTTTGGATGACCTCTATATCTCAATTACAAGGTGTTGAATCGAAAATCGAGTAACACATTCTTAAGGCACTTTGTAATTGAATTTTCTCAATTTTTTCAAATGAAACACCCTGTATATTTTTCGACGATGTGATGTAGAAATGTACTTCCCTATGGCTAATTGCAACCATTTTCGGTTTATTGAGCAATAATTTGAATTTGAAAAATTGAGAAAATTCAATTTAAAAAGTTCTTAATTGAATACTAATTTTTGGCCACCCTGTACATTTTTAGGAAATGAAAATGATTCAAAAACATTAATTAGATGTCTCGTAACTGGTATTCACATAAGTTTTTCTTAAAACCCATAATTGTGACTGTGGTGATTTTTTTAATATCCATCTGCAGATGGCATTATTTCAACAAAAAAATTCATTACATCAAAGTGGTTGGGAGATAGCCAATAATAATATAGGAATGAATGGAGTATAGAAAGAGGCTTAAAAAAATTTACTGATATACATAGCATTCCATTTAAAAAAAAGGCACTTGGTCCTGTAATTTCGTCTTGGCTCGCCCTGTATGTTCGAAAATAATTTCCAGTTATAGACTTTTTAATCTAGTTTACTTGCAATTTTTTTAAAAATTTTTAGCTATCGTAGAACTCGAGATATCGAGGTCCGACGCACTATTGCCCCACCCTGTATATCACTCAAGACTAATTTATCAATATCTAGTTGGCTAAGTTAAGTAAATTGATAACTAACAATTAATTTAGCTAACTGGACATTAATAAACAACAAAGTAGTTTAAATATTATTAAATTTTTAGGAGATAATGGTCCTATTTTGTGGCCAGCGATATAATTCCTGCCGAATTTTGACTTTGGGGTAATTTACAAAACATTATATATAGAAAACGTTCTAATAACATAGAAGAAATGAAAAACAAAACATTAGCTGTGTTTCGGACAATAACTCCTCTCATGATTAGAAATGCAGTAAATGCTGGAAGGAGAAGGTGTCAAAAATGTATAGATGTCAATAGAAGACAATTTGAACATTTATTGTAGTTTAGTTTTTTCAATTCTTGTCAAAATTATTTTTATTATAAGAAGTGTTGTTGCTGTTAATAGTTTTCCATGGCCTCCTCAGAAATATATTTAATTTTTCGAAAATTAACCAATTTTTCTAGAGACAAGTATGGCATATGATATATCGTTGGAAAGCTGTTGTGATCGAATAATGAAATAATTTATAGGGTGTTCCATTTAAAAAAACACAAGTTATGTCTATATCTCGAAAACTGTGGCATGCATAATTTTCTTATTATCAGCAACAGAATCTACTCAAAAATGTGCCTTAAGAATGTGTTACTCGATTTTCGATTCGACAGGTGGTAATTGAGATATGTCATCCAAAAATTCTAATTTTCCAAAAACATTCTGTAGTTCGGTAGTCGAATAAGATAGACGATCGCGGTTTGCGCCATTGTTTATTTCTCTAAAATCAAGCTCCGGACACTTACATTGGTTTTTGTCGATCTGCCATAGTTTTAGAGAAAACCCCAAATGCCATCTAATTTGGTCCACCCTGTACAGGGTATTAACGTAGCAATAATTTCTAATTTTCTCAACATTTTTGGCCCCTCAGTCGTGTTGTAATTTGGATTCTAAGTGAGGGCTTAATACTTTTGAAGAAACGCATATAGTTAGAATATTTTTCACTTTATTGTCCTGTTATTCGTTTTGCCATATTCATCAATTAAACGAGTAAAAATTGTGTCACAGAATCATATTTGTGACTCTGTGCGGAAAATGTAAGGGCTGATCTTCCTGGCAGCAGCGGACACTCTGGTATTTGCTCAGATAGAAAGGATTTCTGTTGCACATTTTTATTTAGGTCCCAGTGGCTGGTTATTTAATTACATAAGTTTTAGCAAAGTCGTTAAGCATTGTCCCAATGTTTCCGGCACTCGTATATCAATTCCAATAATAAAAATAATTTATATAATTATTAATTAATAATTATTATTAATTATGTACCGACTGACTATGACGCAAATTACTTATCTGCAAGCGAGGTAGTGACGTATTATCAGAAAAGGAACTAAACACGCAGCATTGCGATGAAGTCGTTTGTAAAATAGGCACGTATTCAGGTAGAGGTGACAGATAAATTGTAAGCGATGTAAGATAATAATAAATTATTCCGTATGGAAATATCATTAGCAGCAGGCCAAACCGTAACTAACTTCGAATTTGACATGTTCTTGAAAAAATTGCCACAATCGTTGCCTTAAATAACATAGAACTTATACTTTGTTTAATGTTCAACAGCATGGAAAAAAATATTAACACTACTCTTACATTATACTGACGTAGTTTTCCCCGAAACACCAAAACAGTGTACACTGCACTCGACGTGCGGTTTGTCAACCAAGTTGGCATCATCTGGAGGTGATTAAAACTAACCTTATGCTAACAGTGTATCCTATTTACAGCTAAACTATTGATTAAGCGGGCTACTTGGGATAGGCCTTCTGTCACTATTCATATTATTTTTACGCTTTGTAATTTCCAACCTTTCAAATGCATCCAGCTGACTTTTAATATTTGTTGTATTCCTGTTGTAACTGCTAATATCTATTTTATGGTTGTTCTCAAACACATTGGGCAACGCTAGACTTATCTGTTCCACCATATTTGCGATGAGCCATATTCTCTTTGAATCTAGTTTGAATTGATCGTCTAGTTTGTTCAACATACTTTTGATTATAGTCAGCTAATTTCGTAAATCTCCAACTTTTCGTTTGTTTCAGTTTCGTCTTTTGGATTGCCCAAAAATTGTTGTAGTTTATTTCCCGATGAAAGAACCACTGTCATATCTATATTTTTAAAAATCTTACCAATACTACGGGTGAATCGAGGATCGAATGGAATCGCTACAAATTTTGGATATTCTCTTTAATTTTTAAAAGGTTGAGGAATTTCGATGTGACTTTAAATTTTCATTTCCTAATTATTTTATAAATTAAACTTACAGACATCCATTACTCGCAACTATATCCTTAATTAATGCCTTTTCTTTTTCAAACCTCTCCTTATGAGGGGGAAGCTTAATAGTTGATGGTTGCCATTTTCTTTTGGGGCCACATTAAAGACAAATTATACAAGAAAACCAGTACCGGCATAAACGAAAATTTTTTAGACTGAATTCCATTTCAAATCTTCATATTTATAATGCAGTTCAGAGTGTTATAAGTGTTTGAGTTTTTATTTTGTAATTAAAATTAGATATAAATATCTGATTTTTTGGTCTTGGCTTGTTGAAGGATCCACAATTAATGAGATTTTCTTTTAACTTCTAAAAAATAGCTTTATTAGGTTGTCTTCTTTCTGGATAACGATTGAAGTAGGTATATGTATTTCGGATGCAATATCACAATTGTTATTACTTTGAATAAAGCATTCTAGCATATCAATTTTCTCGTATTTTTCATAAGACATCTTCACTTTTACCATTAAATGGGGTGTAATTATGACGGAAACAAAATTATTAATATGCAATTTACTGACAAACGGATAAACAGTGTCATAGATGACACACGCCTTCTTGTGATAAATGTAAAAAAAACGCAAAAAAATAATCTACTAAAAGATATCTTATATACAGGATGTCCCAACCAAAAGTAGACATCCTGAATAACTTTGGAGATAAAATGTTTTTGAAAAATTGGTGAAATACGTCGACCTTGTTTCCAAGGAGGACATATTTTAATGTGATACTTGTATACCTATCATCATCCCTCTACCCTACACGGCCACCCCCTCAAAAAATTCTAATGGCAAAGAGGATCGACTGATACATCTTTTGAAAGGTCTTTCAATTCTCTTCATAACTGTGTATTTTTTTAAACTTTTATCGATTCGTTCCTGAGAAATAATTGTTTCATTTTTTTAGGTTCGGGAAATAAAAATAAAACAAGCAGTTTAAATTATCGTATGTTTTGTTCAAAATGACCCCCACCGACTTCCATACAATAGTATAATCTGTCTTGAAATTCTGTACGAACATTTCTGAACACATATGGAGTCAATAAATGGCATTCTCGAACAATTCTTTCACGTAACTCTTCCAGACATGCGGGTTTTGTTGCAAATACCTTCGATTTCAAATGTCCCCACAGAAAGAAATCCAAGGGAGTTAAATCGGGTGACCTAGCGGGCCACTCCACAGGATCTCTTCTTCCAATCCATCGCTCAGGAAACCGATTATCCAAAAATTGACGGACTGCTATAGCAAAATGTGGGGGTGCCCCATCCTGTTGAAAAAACAGTTCGCCCTCTAAAAGATTATCGTCTTCTTCGAGGATTTGGGTAATCATTGGGTCGATGTTATTTTCTAACAGATCTAGGTACCTTTTGCCATTTAAATTATCAGGAATAAAAAACGGCCCGACAATGTGATCCCCTAAGATGCCAGCCCAAATATTTAACTTCTGAGGCTTTTGGGTATGAGTTTCCATGAACAAATATGGATTGGTTTCACTCCAATACCTACAATTGTGTCTGTTTACCTCCTCATTTAACCGAAATGTCGATTCATCAGAAAAACACGTATTGTACAGTAGATTAGCATTACCGTTTAATTGTTCACTAAAAATCTCACAGAAATCAAGCCGACGATCGGGATCATCTTCATTTAATTCGTGTACCAATTTAAATTTATATGGATGAAATTTGTGGGCCTTTACAATTCGATGAACACTGCTTCGTGATATAGCGGAAGCCTCAGCTACTTCCTGATCGATTGAGTATTATCCATCTGCAAATGACCCAGAACTGCCACTTCGACTGCTTCATTCCTAATCGGTCGCTGAGGTTCATGCTTTTTGTTTCCTACAGAACCTGTTTCTACAAATTTTGTCAATAATTGTAAAACATACTGAGAACCAAGCCTTCTATATGGGTGATTTCTATTGAATATGCGCTCCGTAGCTCTAGAACAATTATCGTTTTTAAAATAAATGCTGACAATTTCTATTCTCTCTTGAAGGGTATAAACCATTTTGAGAACTCGCTGTGGTAAAATGTATCTCGATTTAAAATTGGTTGTGAACAAATTAATGTTCAAGGACTATCAAAATACTTATGAGTCTTTTATTATTGTAAAACTAAACGGACAAGGAAAGTGTTTTTTGTCGAAAAAACTCGTGTTGACTTGAGAGCACGAAAAATATAGTTTTTTTATAAATTCCGATATCCAGTGCCGTGTATTTTTTAAACGATTTCGATTGTGTGTAATCATCAAAAATAAAATTATTTTCCTTAAGAACGAATCGATAAAAGTTAAAAAAAAATACACAGTTATGTAGGGAATTGAGAGACCTTTTGAAATATGTATCACTCGACCCCCAATTGAATTTTTTGAGAGGGTGGCCGTGTAGGGTAGAGGGATGATGATAGGTATACAAGTATTACATTAAAATATGTCCCCTTGGAAACAAGGTCGTCGTGTTTCACCAATTTTTTTAAAAAGTTATTCAGGGTGCCTACTTTTGGTTCGGACACCCTGTATATATAATATCTTCGCTATTACATACTTACACATCAAAAGCAACCCCATATGTGATATATAGTTTGAAAGAGAAAAAAAATTTCCTTTTTAACTAAACCATAGCCAACTATGGTTCCCATTTAAAAATGCAACTTTATGCCATAACTCGATTTTTTTTTTAATTTTCTCGACGCCACTGTATTATACAGAAAAAAGTGCCTAAAGAATATAAAAAGTTGTTTTTCATAACTTTACAAACAACCCAGATATTAACATATGTCTAAAAGTCGAAAAACCGAACTTTTGTTTATAACTCGAACACAAAAGACGATAGCAAATTTTTGTTTTCGTCAGTCAATTTATCTCAAAAAAAGTGATCGAAAATGTGTCTTCCATTTTTTCGTATCTCTTACTATACAAACATAGAAATTTGCCCACCCTGTTACACTGGAAATCGGAAGTTTTACTTATTGAGATAAAAAAATATCAACAAAATCTTTCCACACTTTGTTCGATATAAACAAACAGAATTTTTTATGAACATGAGTCGCGTATTTTAAATACCGTGCCAACGGATGAGATAGTCCGTTGGATAATAGAGCCGTGTGAAGTGAAGCTATTATTGGCGAATCTCAATTTCATTGTTATCTATAGGGTTGCCACACGTACTTTATTATAAAGTATTGTGCGATATTCCGGGTAATTATACTCTATACTTTATGAGAACAATAAAGTACGCGAAAATACTTTATTTCGCATAGTTTAATTTTTCTAGGATTCAGTTTATATAAATCATTAAAAAAAAAAGTTGATCGTAATTTTGCGTATAACGGATCGGCTGAGTGACTTACTTAACTGGAGTAAAGTGTATAGTCACAAGAATAATTGTTAGTTGTGGTATAGTTGTCCCTGCAAGAGATAGAACCTTAGGTTTCTTACATTTTCACCCCGCTACAAGGAAGTATTGTAGCAAGATTACGCGACGTGCTTAACGCATGCGCTGTCAATAAATTCATAAAATAAGGAGAATTTTTCCGAAGAAACTCGAGGTTCAATCGCTTGCTGGGATAATTACACTCGTTTTTGAACGAAACCTAACCTCAAATATCAACATTGTCAATGTCAAGATTTCTTGTTTGTGTTTGTTTTGTATGAGGCGGATTGAGTGCGATAAAAAGACGATTATTCGGTTTTATAGCTTTATGTAATAGTAAATCATGG
The DNA here is from genome assembly GCA_029963845.1 of Rhamnusium bicolor. Lineage (NCBI taxonomy): Eukaryota > Metazoa > Arthropoda > Insecta > Coleoptera > Cerambycidae > Rhamnusium > Rhamnusium bicolor. Next base: position 126,834 of record JANEYF010000235.1, read on the forward strand.
ACAAAGACAACCTTAGTAAACAAAGTACTCCCTGTACAACTGCAAAACGTAATCCTAATAGTGAAACGGATTAAATAGATAGTGAATATATTACGCCGAGAAAAATGCGCCAAAAAGATTGACACAACGAAACAGTAAACAAATCGATTGCAGAAGTATAAAAATCAGTGGGTAATCGAACATGGTGCTTGGTTAACTAATGATCCACAAAACGAATATAATGGAAAATGCAAATTGTGTGGAATTACATTTACAATTGCTTCAGCTGAAATAGGACAGGTGAGTGAAAAAATCTTTTTTTTCTACTCCCTACATAGAAAATACTATTTTGCTCCCTCATTTCAGGGAGCAAAGTAGTACTTTTCCTCCCTCGGGAGGAAAATACTTTGCTTCCCTAGGGAGGAAAATACTTTGGCTCCCTCTGGAAGCAAACATTTTTTGGAAAAGTAAAATAGGACCACTTCTTCACATATTTTTCTTATTTGCCTAGTCTCCATCCAACAATTAAATAGCTGGTACTCTTTTTCATATTTTTCACGAGACTTTAACGGTAATAGATTTAACGAAACCACGTTTGCTTCTTTCAGAATATCTTGAGGAACTTCATCTTCACATTCGGAATACACTATTGTAAACTTTTTGGAAGTTTGTTTATTTTGAAAACAAGAAGCAACCTTAGCAACGTTCCATGTACTTTGATTTTTAACAGTATTTACTTATCGAAATACCTATTATGACATTTTGACATATTTGGTTTTTTGATTATCATGCATAAGAAAATATAATAAAATATATGTAAAACCAATGTAAAACACTGTAAATGGTCGTAGAAAAAATCATATGTATTACACAGGATCAAAGTGCCATTTCCTCCCTTGGATATTGATGCCCTCCGCTTCGCGTTGAGCATCAAACTATCCGCGGGAGGAAATTATGCACTTTTCTCCCTTGTCATACAAATAGCTATTGTGCCTGTCTGTGTGTGTATGTGTTTGTGGTTTGTTATAACAACCATATATGGTTATTATGGTGACTGGACTGGTGGTTGGTGGTGGGTGAGGTGAAGGGTTTATTCTTGTTATTTTTAGGCTAAACAACACCTGGAAACAAAACAACATAAATTTAAATCAGAAATGAAAAGAACATCTGGACTGCTTGAGAAATTTCTTGACTCTGCTTCTGCTTCCTCGTTGTCTAAAAGTTCATTCTGCAGTGATAAAGAAAATGTTACTGCAGCTGAGCTAGCCTTAACATATTATATCATACTGTAAAACATGATTTGTCCTACAACAGTATGGATTGTACTATAATACTATTTATGTTAATTCAAGTACAGATTCAGGAATTTGTCTGGCTAGAACCAAAATGGAAGCTCTAGTTACAGAGGTGTTGGGGTCATATGCTATACAAAATGTAATAGATGATATAAATACAGACAATTTATTTGACTGCTTACAAACTGATGCTTCTAACAAAAAAACATAAAACTGTTTCCATTAGTGGTACAATATTTTACGGCCAAAAATGGCATTCAAAATAAGTTATTAGATTTTTATGAAAATAGTCATGCTGATGGCATATTTCCAAGCAATTCAAAAGTCAATGGAACAATACAAATTATCTTTTCATAATGTATCTGGGCTAAATGCTGACAACACAAACGCTAATTTTGGAGTTAACCATTCTTTATTTACAAATATGAGAGATTTGGTATCAGATTTGATCAAGGGAAATTGTCATGCACACATAGTGCATAACTGCATGAGACATGCCATGAGAATGGCTTTGGAAAAACAATAATTGTGCTGTTAAACTGATATTTTGTGGCTTACACGTAATTAATTTTACTTGGTGGTGATTCTTCTGTATTTCCTAGTTGAGTTAATTATTTTTGTTAAATAAATTACGATTTTTTCACACAAAGAGTTGATCGACATGATTTATGTATTGGGAGAAGGGGAGAGAAATCCGCTATTGGCATCAAGAATTTATATTCAGCGTTATCCAGAAAGAAGACATCCTCACCATTCTGCATTGAAAGGTTTCGAGAAAGGTTTGAACGAACTGGACATGTAAATTATGAAAAACATGAACGTACAAAACTAGCAACAAATGAAGAAAAAGTGTTTCAAGTTACATTAAGTGTCGTTGAAGATCCGAATAAAAGTACGAGAGAAATTAATAGACAACTTGATATAAGTCAATCCTCTGTAACAAGATTATTAAGGACACAAAACTTTCATCCTTATCATATTCAACTGCTTCAGGAACTAGAGCCACATGATTTCGAATATAGGGTAACATTTTGTGAGTGAACACTCAATAAGATTCACCAGCAGCCGCAATTTTTTGATTTCGTGCTATACACTGATAAGGCCATATTTCATAAAAATGGTTGTTAATAGACATAACTTACAGTACTATGATACCATGAACCCTCATTTTACGAGAACTGTAGATAATCAACACTGATGGTCACTCAATGTGTGGGCAGGAATAGTAGGTGAATATGTAATTGGACCACATTTCTTTAATGGTCACTTGACTGGGAATATGTACCTCGATTTTTTACAAAATGTACTGGGAGGATTGTTAAACGGGTGTCCTCAAAATGTCTTACAGAGGCTGTGGTTCCAGCACGACGGAGTTCCACCCCATTATAGTATTGCCATAAGAAACTTTTTAAATGTTACATTTGGTGACAATTGGATAGGTCGAGGAGGACCAGTTCAATGGCCACCAAGGTCGCCAGATTTGACAAAATTGGACTTTTTTTTGTGGAGGTACATTAAAGGATTAGTCAACTACAAGAGAAGACATGCAGCAAAGAATTCGACTAGCGTTCGACACCATCACGCCTAACATGTTGCAAAATGTAAGTGACTCATTTCTTCATAGAGTCAGAATTTGCAATTTACCACTACGAGGTCACGTTGAGCATATTTTTTAACTTGTTTTATTTTTTCTCTTCTATTTACTGTTTACGTTCAAAATTACACTTTCATTTTGTTATGTACATACCTAAGGTGAGGTGTAAATTTTGTCATTCAAGTTCAATAAATTTGCTACTTTTACTGTTTCCTTAATTATCTCCAAAAAATACAACAGTTAGGTATAGGAACTGTTATACAAATAAATATCGTTTAAAAAAAACTAAAAAACACGCTTTTAAAGCACATCAAACTAAAAAGTGAAAAATAATTATTAATATAAACTGAAAACAATAATGAACGAAAAATACTAGTATTATTGTGAAAAAAAGCGTGAGTTGCTCGATATACGAAAAATATGGCACAAAGCGCCCCACGCTTTTTTCACAATAATACTAGTATTTTTCGTTCATTATTGTTTTCAGTTTATATTAATAATTATTTTTCACTTTTTTAGGTTGATGTGCTATGAAAGCGTGTTTTGTAGTATTTTTAAACTATATTTATATTGCTTATTGATGCTGATATTATAACATATTACGATCCAACAGATATTTCTGGAAAAAAAAATGTTTTTTTATTTCAGCCATGGGATTTGAACTCACGCCCGAGGAGTCCATCGTTTCGCGTCGACTGCCTTAACCCGCTCGACCACCGATCTAACTGACAATCACGGCATGTACTTACATATTAAGCCTTTGCTCTCACGCAGAGGATACGTGAGGAAAGGACTGGCGATCCTGATCAGGATAATGACATAAACTTATCAAATTATTGTATTGTTACCGGTTCTTCGTAAGTGTACAAAGTTTCAATTAAATCTGTCCGTTTAAAGTGGGTCAAAATCGAGTCCAAAGAGTCGGTTACAAACAAACAAACAAGCAAACATACAGGTGAAGCTAATAAAAGCGTGTTAAAAATAAAGCAATTTGAAGGAGGCATCCAACCACGTAAAAAAATACAGGGTATTCCATTTAAAAAAACAGAGTTTTTCCCATTTGAAATTCGCATTAATTGACATGCCGTCATGGACACCCTGTAAAATAGAATAATGCAAAAAAGGTATTAATACTTAGCGTGTAGTATGAACTAAGAATAGTATAATATTTGCTTACCCAGCTTGTTTTCATAGGTAAATAAAAATTATTAAACGGACCCTTATAAATCCTTAAATTTCCAGAAAATGTTAAATAACTTGGCAACGTTGCACGCACATCCAAAAAATGGTGACAAAATATACAGGGTGTTCCATTTAAAAAAAAGTATTTCTTGTGTGTAACTGAAAATTTAAGCACCCTGTAGATTTCACAATAATTTTAAATGATAGATCTTATCGACCCAAAAAACTTTTGTATTTAATAAATTGTTGCATCACTAACGGTTCAAAGGTTATCGAAGGAGAACACACTTTTGACTCACCCTGTATAATCAAATATATAGTTCTGAAGGTTTTGCAGAATTATCTACTGCACAAACATAGCAGCAAATATTTAATAAGGCGGATCATAATTTTACAAATTTGTACAAATTAATTTCATTTCTACTGTCGATTCCCGCCACTTCAGCATTCACAGAGAGAGTTTTTTCTGTGATGAATATTAAGTGGCGAGACGAAAGAAACAAAGCGTCTCTGAATGTGATAAAAAGTGAATTATTTATATATCTTAACTTAAATATAGACTGTAAAGATGCTGTGAAGATGTTAAGCAGTAACAATTATTTGTTGAAAATTGTTAAAAGTAATAAAAAATATGTGTATAAACAAAATAATAAAGTAACATAAATAATACTTTATTTTGATACAATGTACTTTTTTTCCTACCTTTAATAACCAATGTACTTTATTTGCTCAAATAAAAGGTGGCAACCCTAGTTATTTATTAAATTAGTTTGCTGGATCGACGTGTAATTAATATTTAACTACGGATGTCCGTACTCCATCGTACGGCAGACTAGACGATCAAGTCCCCTGAGAACATCTGTGTGGTTTCTCAAGGAATTCCACCGGCATACACTGCGGGCCTAAGTGAGGTCGCCGAGGAAGGACACTCGTAATAGGAGTCATTTCGCTTCGTAAAAATGCTTAATTATGTAGTTAATTATTTTTTATGACATTTTCTAGAACGCCACGTCGAAATGTTTATAATTATTTTTTTACATATAGGAAGCAAACAGAGGTATTAAAATTTATTTAATTACAAGCATCGTTATACCAATATCCTACACGATAATAATAAATAATAAATGTAGTGTAAAGTCGATTAGTCCGGTTTGGTCGAGGTTCATAAGATACCAGTTGTTCTTAATCCTCAAAGCAAGGCTAAATGTCACATATTTTTTGTTTATTTTGACCTGCCACCTGCCACGTTATAAAAATTGTGCTTTTAGGACGGATAAAGCTAAAAGCTAAGTCGTCCGATATGTCTTATTGCCATTTTCTTAATACCTACAAACTAAAATATTTAATTATATTATGTGACATGTCATTGGAAAATATTAACCAATCTTTACGTAGTACAGGGTGAAGCATATTCGATGGAATTATAGGTTATCCAGATTTTAATGATAGTGATTTGTTTTTAAGCTATGAGGGTACACTTTTTTTTTTGTCCAAATAACTTACTTGTTTTTATTTGGAAACATATAAAAAAAAGCTTTCATACAAATATTACTCTTTTTTTTCGACTAGTAGTAACACATTTCTGAAAGCTTTTGTAGTTCAGTTGTTATGGCATAAATATACGTGTTTTGAAATGAAAATCATGGCCAGGTCCACAGGATAACCAGTAGATTACTTCAGCTACATTTCGAATGCAGGTGGCTGCGTCAGGGCATAGCATCTTACAAGGATACTATGGGTGTACGAGGCAAATTTAACGTTGTTGATTAATTAATAAAATAAATAATTATTAGTAAAGCTGCAAATCGTTTCTGTGTATCATGGTCGTAGAGTACAGATGTACTTACTGTTGCCGGCATTCACCTTGACCGCGAAACTCTCTCTCCAGTCCAGTCTATTATTAGCTTTCGAGTTGTGTACACGTTAAGTCATTTGGGCGTATTGCATATTGTTTTTGTGTTTTTATTTTATTTGTTGTACTGTATTGTTGATTTTAATTTAATAATAAAGCATGGCAGACGTACACTGAGGTAGAAAACGGTCATTTGCTGACAAAGTGAATAAATTCATAGGTGAATTTCCGGATTTATTCTATGATGGTGCTAAAATAATTTGTAAATTGTGCGAGAAAGATTTGATGTGCTGGGATAATCGTGATTGTGGACTTCACGTAAATAGTGTACACCATAAAAATATAAAAAATGGCGTGCCTTCGACAACACAGTTTATGTTTGATTTACTATTAATGCTGATTGTCTGTTCCGCTGCACATACTCGATAAACAACCATTTCGAGAGTTCTGGAATAAATACGGTGCCCAGGTAAAGTTATCAAGTCGCACAACGTTATGTAACGATCTACCAACTGTACACGTAGACATGGTAAATAAGATGAAATGTGAATTAAGCAATTCACGGCTGTGGTTATCTGTTGATGAGAAAACAGATTGTAAAATATAATTATGTTTTAAATGTTATAGTACGAGTACTGGACCCTCTTAAACCGACAGTTCCACTGTTACTAGCTAGCAAAAGACTAAGTCAGTGTACTAGCGAAACAATTACCAGGGTGGTGCTGGAGACGTTCAAAAAATTTTAACTGTCAAAAAGTCAAGTGTTGATGTTTGTGACTGATGGCGCCGTGACAATGCGTTCGGTAGGCCGTTCTTTGCAAGAACAAGGTTGTACGTTTATACATGTTACGTGTAAAAAGTTCATGCTTTACATCTTGTGGCAGAAACTATTCGAAAAGGTTTTCCAGAGGTGGATGCATTAATAGCAAGTACAAAAAAAGTGTTTCTAAAATCTCCTAAACGTCTCCGTGCTTTTCATAGTAAGTGTCCCGATATTCCTGAACCACCACAGCCGCTTCTTACACGTTGGGGAACATGGTTGCAGGCGGCTTGTTATTATGCTGAATATTTTCAACAAATAAAAGCTGTCATACTACAATTTAATCCAGATGAGGCTGCAGCTATTAAGGAAAGCAAGACAAAATTCGAAAATATTTCCGAAACAGCTTTAAAAAAATATTGCGAATAACTATAAATTATTACATGAAAGCATAAAAAAATTAGAAAACAGTGCGTTGGCGTTAGCGGAGTCACTGCAAATAGTGGACGAAGTAAATCTACTGCTACACGCTATAGGTGACGCAACAAATGAGCGCGTTAAAGAAAAGGTGTTAGTATGATGGAATGTTAGAATTAAATAACTTTTTCAAATAAAATATAACACAACAAATAAATATTTGCATTTTGTTAGAAACTCAAAAATATCAACTCAAACAAAAAATGCTGCGTGGCAATTGAATCGCAAGAAACAATAAATAAATATTTAAAATTTGTTAAAAACTCAAATAAAATCAATTATAAATCTCTTGAACCGTTCAAGCTAAGTTGCTTCGATTAAACGTAAAAAAAACATTTAAACAAAAATACTAAGTGGCAATTGAATTATCAGAAGAATATTCTGAACTAGAATCTTCACCGGTTTGAATAATAATTGGTGGTATGGGTGGCAAAATAGGATGCTGGTTTTCCTTTTGTATAACATGACTTTCGCATTTTCCCCGTATGTCGCTATTGCTCACTTCATTTATTACTTGTCGTATACTATCAAGTACTACTGCGCTTAAAGTTGGTGACAGATTGCATTTTAGTAAATGTTTCTTTATAGTGCCCTAAACCATCTCGATCGGATTAAATACGCAATAATACGGTGGCAACCGCGCGAGCGTATGACCATGTCTCTTACAAAGATCATCAACTACATATTCGTTTTTAAAATTATGCTCCTTTTGTACGTTTTAATAATTCTTTCTTTATCGGAACCTTTTCAAGGATGTCCATATTTTTATTCCTCATAAATTTTAAAATGTCCTCCTTTTTGGTACTATTATTAGGTATTTTATGTAATAAACGCGAGTGATACGAAGCATTGTCCATAACAATGACCGAATTTGGAGGAATGTTAGGTAGAAGCTGTTCAGCGAACCATTATTCGAACAAATCCGCAGTCATGTCTTCATGATAATCAGCAGAGGATTGTGTTATGTTTTTGGCCGACAAAAGCAATGCGTTGGGTACAAAACCGCATTTGTTTCCAGCATGAAGAATTATAACGTGTGAAAAAGTTACTCAAACTACAATTTTTAGAGTCATCTACCCAACCGTACTGAACAACATCGTGTGTGTCAAACCAGGTCTCATCGAGACGCTCATCTTTACATGCATGGATTCGATTTATGGAGTTAATACTTTATGTTTCATATAATTTATCATTTAAAAAATGGTCAGTAACCTCAGAGGACATGCAAAAACAAAAGCAATCTAAAAAAGATTATTTACAGGAGCAGTTTCGGAACAATTAGGATTACTAATTGATAAACCTCGACAAATCAGCGGAACTAGTAATGACGGAAATACCGCTCTAAGGTTCTTTGCCAATTCTGCTTGCACTGCACAAATTACTGGAGTTGATGAAGAATTAATTATGAGATTTCGCTTACTACTTCAGACAATGTCAAGTGGTATGGCAATCAATGCCAAAAAGTTTGGTGAATATGCTTTTAAAACAGCCGAATTATATGTGAGCAAATATCCATGGTACTATATGCCCTCCTCTGAACATAAAGTACTCATTCATGGAGAAAACATAATTCGATATAATGCACTTTTACCACTTGGCCAGTTGTCCGAAGATGCACAGGAATCCAGAAATAAGGATTATAAACGTTTCAGGTTACATCATTCTCGCAAATGTTCCCGAAAAGCTACTAACGAAGATGTCTTTCATACTTTATTGTATACATCAGACCCTTATATAACGAGCTTAAGACAATCTGTGTCACGCAAGATTGTGGAACTTGAAGAAGAAGCCTTGCAACTATCACAATAAATATCTATTTACATATAATTATGTACATAAATTACACGCTGTATGTTATCATTATACAATTACAAAATGAAATGTATAAAAACAAAATAAAAATTATTTACCTTCACTACTTAACGTCAGACCTTTCTATATATCTGTTTACCGAATTTCATGTGTCTATAGTAACAAATAAAAAAAGTTACAGATTTTTGAGACGGCGCCTCCACCTACGGCCCATAGTGCGCCGGGCTGAAATTGTCAGTGTTGAATTAAAACATATGACCTACACCTACATATCTTTGATTGATATGAACGAATGCAAAATACCAAACTGAATTTATGCACACTTAAATAACCTAAGAATAATAACAAATACGGTGCACTAATCACTTAATTTCAACAGTTCCAACTTAGTGAAAATGTAAATTAAATAAGTCACAGAAATTAATTTTTTATTGATTTATTTATCATCCACAACACATCTAACCTACAAAGTTATTAAAACACAACGACCGGCGGCGACCGCTTCGACAACGTACGAACTTCGTATCGTGCAACAGTTGGTTTTGTGCGCTAAATTCAAATAAATATCCTTTTTCTATATTGATTTTCACTTATGTATTTAAAGTTGAATCATTCGTTTGTTTATATGACGACGGGCAACAAACCACAATAATTAACAGCAAACTATTCATAATAACAATCATAACTTATATTATTTCTATCGCCGCCCATAATGGCAATATTTTAAAAAGAGTGTGGTTGGATGAAGGAAACTATAGAGCGAAGACAAAAAATTGATGGATGATATGCTGCTCTCACTTTATTTAATCCTATGCTGTAATCAAGCTTCCTACATTCTTCCAACTGTTGTAACGAAGTGATTTTTCCGTAGACTGTTTTCTGTAATAATAAGACCAAATTGGGTCACTCTTTCACTTTGGTACACTCTGTATCTTGTAGCTTGTATTAATGTGTATTTCGGAAACCGCTTTGAACAAGGGATTAAGTTAGTACATGTCAAACACTCGGAAGAACAATCAGTTCTTACAATACTTGTTTCAATCCGGTTTCTTCCTTTTCTTCCAGGGTAGCATTAGATGTTTTATTATTGTTTATGTATGCCAAGTAAGAGGAAAGAATATTTAATTTAAGGTAATCCATTTGAGAGCCACGCTTAATATTAGAAATTTAGTTAATATAATTATCTAGACTATAGACAACCGTTATTTTGCATTCGCCCGGTATGTGTGCAAAAAATGCAAGTAGGTAGAATGATAGTTAACACTAGGAAGGAAGGCATTTGTTAAAAACAAATCCATTTCTATTTTTAAAATAGTTTAATTTATGACAAATCCAGTAAATTTACATCGTGTTTCTAAACAATTTTAATAAATTATGTAAGTTATCCTGCACGAAAAAAATGACAAGAGTCTCCATCTAGCGTCCAATTTGAGTCGACACGCTCTTAAAGGTATTTGATTTATGTCTTTAAAACACCAATGTACTTATAAAGAATTAAAATCCTTTCAAACAAGGCATAACAACCCTTGCACCATTTAAAAATTGTGAAGGGGTTGATCTGTAAGAAAGAGGGTATGCAATTTTTATGGCAAAAATTGTGAGGATTTTTTACAAAAAATGTCTGTTATCGAGATACAGAATTTATTCCATTATGTTTCCACACTGTATTACTAACAAATACGCTTTGAATATTGCTCAATGCATTCTGACTATTTTCATATCTTTGGATAATGCATGCTATTTTTCATAAAGGAGTTACAATCTATTCAAACCCACGATCCAATTTTATTAATATGTAGTAACTATGAGTAACCCGAGAATCGGAGACAGATAAAGAAATCTTTAAGTCGCCCCTTAACTGAAAATCAAATGTCCACTTGGGTTCACGGCAACTTGAAGAGGCGACTCAGGGTCGGTTCGCAGCCATGTCCTCTGATCTCGGTCGAGGTTTTTTATTATAGCAACAGTAAAAATGCCTACAAACAAGTTGAATCGTTTGGGTCATGATTAAATCAGGGTGATTTTTTGTTCAAAATAAATAAATTAACGGAGATGAGGTTTTTCCTTAGAAACAGAAAACGAAATGGATTATAGATGATATTTTACACAAGTTGTTGGCTGTTGTTAAAGTAGAAATTATTTCTTCAATAAAAAACAGAAAAAACTTTATTTCCTATTTTTATTTTTAGAGGACTTCCAGCCAGGTATATGGACAATTTATCCTACGTTTCGGACTTTTTCAAAGGTTAAAAGCTAAAAATAATGGTTTTACATAAGTTTTAAATTAGATTAGTGACAGAATACAATCTAAAAAAAGTGTTTTCTTAACTAATATAAATTTTATATTTTAATTTCATTATATGGGCTGGTTTTATTTTGTTTTTCATCATTTTTTTTATTTGGTAGGTATGTGTTGTATGTACGTGTATTTCGACGAGTGAGGCAGATAATGATCAGTATTTGATGTCGTCGTTGTGTGTTCTTTTTTAAGAGTAGGTAATTGGACATTGGACAAATCCAACAATATTTAAATAAACGTATAAATCAACATAAATTATCAATTAGAAATTCCATAGCAACTCCTAATTCATGTAGCACAGCATTAGCTGAACACGCCATAAATAATTCACACAATTTTAACTTTCCGGATACAACCATACTGCATAAAGAAAGAAATTCCAAAAAAACGCATGTTTTTGGAAATGGCCAAAATACAAAATAACAAAAAAAACAGTAAATTATCAAACAGATATAGAAAATCTAAGTAGCATATATCGCAATCTTATTCAATAATAACAATTTTTATACATCCTGTATATGTGCTAACTGCAAAATCTCTTCTCAACGGCTATCCAATATCATGAGAATGTTTACAATAACTCTGTCACTCGGACCATCAATATAAGTATACTATCAGCTGTTATAATTACCTACTCTTAAAAAGAACACACAACGACGACACCAAATACTGATCATTCTCTGCCTAACTCGTCGAAATACACGTACATACAACACATACCTACCAAATAAAAAAAATGATGAAAAACAAAATAAAACCAGCCCATATAATGAAATTAAAGTAGAATATTAGGTAAGAAAACACTTTTTTAGATATGTATTCTGTCACTAATCTAATTTAAAACTTATGTAAAACAAAATTTATATTAGCTTTTAACCTTTGAAAAAGTCCGAAAACTCGGACGAAACGTAGGATAAATTGTCTATATACCTGGCTGGAAGTCCTCTAAAAATAAAAATAGGAAATAAAGTTTTTTCTGTTTTTTATTGAAGAAATGGATTATATTTCAGAGTTCTTTGAATTAGAGTAGACTCGATTTCGATTATACCGGAAGTCGTTACCAACTTGCTTATTTTAAATGTATATTTTAGATTTTTTGGAATGGGCATGAATTCCTAAAGTCGAAAACATGTAGCATACCTATACCTAAATCCAGCCCTTTTGGAGTTATTTGAAGTTTTAATAAAAAATTTGCCTGATGCAACGGTGTGCAAGAACCTTTATAACTTTCTTCTTGTAGGAGGTTCTTATTTGTTTTTTGGCACATAGAAAAAACACAAGATGAGCTAATCTCTACAATTAAAATGAATTCAATAATAGTATATCAAGTGTTCAATTTTCACGTTACATTTCATCAACTTTATACCGCGAAAACTTTTTCAGTTCAAATGAAACACACTGTATTTTTTTATGTTATGTAAAATTAAATTATCTTTTCTTTAGTATAAACATTGTAGGGGTTAAAATTACAACTTTTTGAAATATTTTTCGTATAAATTACTATCGACTTAGCCTTGATTAGAAACAATCAGCAATATCAGTCATTCTCTAATGCAAAAAAAATTCCGGCACGTTTAAATTATATCCACGATTTCTTTTTAAATTTGTTCATTATTTATGGACTTTTTTTTATAAAATGACAAATATCACCAAAACGGCTGGATTAGGTGTAGAGCTACATGTTTTCATCTCAGAATTTTATTCCTGGAGTGGGTTGGAACCTTTGATGTGAAGATAACACTGACGTAGTTTTCCGTGAAACATCAAAACACTATATACTGCCCTACGCGTATTCCGCCTACCAAGTTGGCATCATCTAGAGATGATTAAAACTAACCTAAGAATATATCCTTTTATACCTAAACTATTCTCATGGTTCGGTGAACTGTGACCCACTAACCAATAAAGCGGGCTATTTGTGATTGACCCTCTGTCACTATTCATACTATTTTTAACACGCTTTTATTAGCTTCACTTGTATGTTTGTTTGTTTGTTTGTTTGTAACCGACTCTTTGGACTCGATTTTGACCCACTTTAAACGGACAGATTTAATTGCAACTTTGTACACTTACGAAGAACCGGTAACAATACAATAATTTGATAAGTTTATATCATTATCCTGATCAGGATCGCCAATCCTTTCCTCACGTAGCCTCTGCGTGAGAGCAAGAGGCTTAATATTGTAAGTATATTCCATGATTCTCAGTTCGGTCGTTGGCCGAGCGGGCAAGTCTTAGTCGACGCGAAACGGCGAAATATCTGTTGGATCGTAATATGTTATAATATCAGCATCAATAAGCAATATAAATATAGTTTAAAAAAACTACAAAACACGCTTTCATAGCACATCAAACTAAAAAGTGAAAAATAATTAATAATATAAACTGAAAACAATAATGTATTATTGTGAAAAATAATTATTAATATAAACTGAAAACAATAATGAACGAAAAATACTAGTATTATTGTGAAAAAAGCGTGGGGCGCTTTGTGCCATATTTTTCGTTCATTATTGTTTTCAGTTTATATTAATAATTATTTTTCACTTTTTAGTTTGATGTGCTTTAAAAACGTGTTTTTTAGTTTTTTTAAACCATGTTTATTAACTCATATACCGAAATTTGTAACTTGCCCTTTTAGTAGATATTAAAAAATATATGTTTGGTGTAAACTTCCCCGGAGCTGCACAACTTTTAATGTTTTTACTTTAGACCTGCCCATCATTTAGTAACTAATTTGTAACTATTTGTAAGTCATAAATTAGAATTTGTAACTGCATCATAGCCGAGTAATAAATTATTAAATTATGGCGGCCAAGTTCTCGTTAGCCACACGACAATATAATTTCGCATTTTTTCCTCTCACTATTTAGTAACTAATTTGTAACTATTTGTAACATTAAAATTTAAATTTGTGGCTCAACCATTTTTGGCCGCCAACTTCCTGAGGATAAACATTTCCATTTCAGAAGTTTTCTCAAAAGTGTTATTAAAAAATAATAATATTCGCTATCGGGAAAGTGAGAATAAGCGCTCTTACCCACCTGACTACTTCAGTAACTAACTTGAAACTCCATAAATAATTAATTTGTCAGTTAATTTGGCTATTATATTAACAGTAGCTGTGGATCTTCCCAAATTGGAAAACTCCCATCTTTTAGTTGTATGTCATCTGGTTTATAAAAGATGAGTTTGGGAATTAAATACCAATCATATATCCATGGTCCTTGAACAATCCTTTTGCTAATTCATATGATCTAAAGAAATATGAAATATGTATTGTATTCTGGGGAAAATATAAGTGTAAGATATATGGATATAAGTACATTACAATTTACAATCAATGTCGACCCATTTATTCCATTATTGTACACAAAGTTACAAACATAAAACAAATACAAAAAAAAAAACGCAACAAATACAGTAAATATAAGAAAAATAAATACCTATATAATATTATAACATTATTATGTATTGATTTGCATATACAGTGTGTTACATTTTGAATAGACACACCTCTGTATTTCGGTTGTATCTGAGAGAACTGAATTTTTTTTTCAAATTGTAGTACTCGATGAGATCTACCTTCCTGAATAACAATTTTGTATTTTGTGTATCCGCGGCCTACTACAATAAAACTAAAATACTAAAAATCAAGAAACGCCATTAGGGATTTTTTAGAAAATATGAATCCGGCATGCTTGAAGAGCCTAAATACCAGTTTCATATTGATAGCTTTTACAGGGTGTTCACTAAGTTGTAAAAAAAAATAATTAGAAAAAATTTCGAATGTTTTTTTTGCAGTTTAAAATTGGAAGAGGAGTTCATTTTATCCAATCAATACTCAGTAAATACTCCGATTTATATAGGGTGATCAGTAAAGCTGCAAATCGTTTCTGTATGTCATATTCGTAGAGTACAGATGTACTTACTGTCGCCGGCATTCAGCTTGACCACGAAACTCTTTCTCCAGTCCAGTCTATTATTAGCTTTCGAGTTGTGTACACGTTAAGTCACTTGGGCGTATTGTATATTGTTTTTGTGTTTTTCTTTTATTTGTTGAACTATATTGTTGATATTAATTTAATAATAAAGCATGGCAGACGTACGCAGGGGTAGAAAGCGGCCATTTGCTGACAAAGTGAATAAATTCATAGGTGAATTCCCTGATTTATTCTATGATGGTGTTAAAATAATTTGTAAAGTGTGCGAGAAAGATTTGATGTGCTGGGATAAGCGTGATTGTGGACTTCCCGTAAATAGTGTACACCATATAAATAAAAAAAAATGGCGTGCCTTCGACAACACAGTTTATGTTTGATTTACTATTAATGCTGATTGCCTGTGATGTTCCGTTGCACATACTCGATAAACAACCATTTCGAGAGTTCTGGAATAAATACAATGCCCAGGTGAAGTTACCAAGTTGCACAACGTTATGTAACTATCTGCCAACTGTACACGTAGACATGGTAAATAAGATGAAATATGAATTAAAAAATACACGGCTGTGGTTATCTGTTGATGAGACAACAGATTGTAAAAAAAATGTATTTTAAATGTTATAGTATGAGTACTGGACTCTCTTAAACCGACAGTTCCACTGTTAGTAGCTAGCAAAAGACTAACTCAGTGTACTAGCGAAACAATTACCAGGGTGGTGCTGGAGACGTTAGAAAAATTTGAACTGTCAAAGAGTCAAGTGTTGATGTTTGTGACTGATGGCGCCGTGACAATTCGTTCGGTAGGCCGCTCTTTGCAAGAACAAAATTGTACGTTTATACATGTTACGTGTAAAGTGCATGCTTTACATCTTGTGGCAGAAACTATTCGAAAAGATTTTCCAGAGGTGGATGCATTAATAGCAGTACAAAAAAAGTGTTTCTTAAATCTCCTAAACGTCTCCGTGCATTTCATAGCAAGTGTTCCGGTATTCCTGAAGCTTCACAGCCGATTCTTACACGTTGGGGAACATGGTTGCAGGCAGATTTTTATTATGCTGAATATTTCCAACAAATAAAAGCTGTAATACTACAATTCAATCCAGATGAGGCTGCAGCTATTAAGGAAACCCAGACAAAATTCGAAGATGTTTCCGTTGAAACAGCTTTAAAAAATATTGCGAAGAACTATAAACCATTACATGAAAGCATAAAAACAAAACAGAAAACAGTGCGTTGTCGTTAGCAGAGCCACTGCAAATAGTGGACGAAGTAAACTGCTACACGCTATAGGTGACCACAACAACAAATGAGCGCGTTAAAGAAAAGTTCGCAAGTGCGTTAAGTAAAGACACCGGTTTTACCAAATTAAGACAAATATGTGATGGTGCAGCTCCAGATTCGTTAAGTTCGTTCAAAGACTATTTTACGTATGCGTGTATTACGTCAGTAGATGTCGAACGGTCGTTTTCAAAATATAAGAATATATTTTCACCAAAGCGAACATCACTCATGGAGACAACCATAGAAATATACCTGATGCTCCAAAATGGCTACACATCTTCTCCAGTTTGTTATAAGCAAGCTAGTTCATCAAGCTAGTTAAGAGGGTAAGTTTTGCATACATTGTTATAAATTGTAACAGTTTATTGTTTCTCAGATTAGTTAATTTCGCGTACGATACAGTCCCACGGAACATTTTTGACAGCCCAATAATGTGACATCATTGATCAACCTTATAGAACTTTTGGCAGCACCTTTTTTTAGTTCATTAGTTCACAGACGGCACAGTTGATCAGAAATGACGTAAAGAGCAGAGAGCGAAGAAATATCGCTATTGTGAGACAGAGACTCGAGTGCCAAGCTAGAATCGTAGTACTCTCTGTACTTGGAATTATGGGGAGGAGATTAATGATAACGATAACTTTATATTGGTATCAGAATGTACATTCTGATTATTCTGTATAAACCGTGGTATTATTTCATACTGGTTAGATGAAATTAACACCCCTTTGGCGTTTAAACTGCAAAAAACATTCTGATATATTTTTCCAAAAACTGATGTATAAGAGCTATAAACTTCAATTTAGAATTTAAGCTTTTTAAGCATGCCCGATTCACATTTCCTAAAAAAATACGTTATATAACACACTGTATATATAAATCAATACATAATAATGTTATAATAATATATAAATATTTATTTTTCTTTTATTTACTGTATTTGTTACGTTTTCTTTTTTGTATTTGTTTTATGTTTGTAACTTTGTGTGCAATAATGACATAAATCGGTCGACATCGAGTATAAATTATGATGCATGTCAATATATCTTACACTTTTATTTTCCACAGAATGCAATACATACTACATATTTCTTTAGCTCATATTAATTAGCAAAAAGATTCTTCAAGGACCACGGATATATGATTGATATTTACTTCCCAAACGCATCTTTTATCAACCAGATGATATCCAACTATAAGATAAGTAGGAAGTATTCCAATTTGGGAAGATCCACAGCTTCTGTTAATATAATAACCAAATTAATTGACAAATGAATTAGTTACGAAGTTGCAAGTTAGGTACTGAAGGGGACGAGTGGGTAAGATCGCTTATTCTTACTTGTAAGCCAAATCGGTGGTTCGAATCTATCGCGGGACGATTTGAAAATTTTTAATTTGAAATTTTTTTCCGACTAAGGTCTGATAGGGAACTGTCGATGTTGTAGAGTGGTTCGACCTCCACCATAAACTGTAGGACCTTATCTCTCTTGACCTAACACAGAATCCTAAAATTTGTAGGCTGTTACTTCGGCGGCTTGGGAGACGGTTAAGGAAACATTTTTTTAAGTAACACGTTTAAGAAAAGTTCCGAAATGGAAATATTTATCTTCAGGAAGTTGGCGGTTAAAAATAACCAGCTTTACCTCGATAATCGATAAGCCACAAATTTAAATTTTAGTGTTACTAATAGTTACAAATTACTAAATAGTGACGATGCGAAAATGCGAAATTATATTGTCGTGTGGCTGACGAGAACTTGGCCGTCATAATTTAATAATTTATTACTCGGCTATAATGCAGTTACAAATTCTAATTTGTGGGTTACAAATAGTTACAAATTAGTTACTAAATGATGACAAGAAAAAAATTGCAAAATTATAGTGTCGTGCGGTTGCCGAGAAGTTGGCCGCAAAATTTAATAATTTATTACTCGACTATGATGCAGTTACAAATTCTAATTTGTGGCTTATAAATAGTTACAAATTAGTTACTAAATGATGGTCAGATATAAACCGAAAACATTAAAACTGTGCGGCTCCCGGGAAGTTTACACCAAAAATATATTTTTTTAATATCTACTAACGGGGCCAACTTCACGGACCCTTTGTCTTAATCTGATAAAACCTGTGTCTTGCTTTAACACACTTGCTTTTCTCTAACGGGCTCATTTTTGCGTCACCTATATCGTGTAGCATTCGATTTACTTCGTCCACTATTTGCAGTGACTCCGCTAACGACAACGCACTGTTTTGTAAGTTTTGTATGGCGTCATGTAATCATTTATAGTTTTTGTGAATAGTTTTTAAAGCTGTTTCAACAGAAACAACTTCGAATTTTGTCTGGCTTTCCTTAATAGCTGCAGCCTCGTCTGGATTGAATTGTATCAGTTTTTATTTGTTGTAAATATGCAGCACAATAAAGCTGCCTTCAACCATGTTTCCCAACGTGTAAGAAACGGCTGTGGTGGTTCGGGAATACCGGGACACTTGCGGTGAAATGCGCGAAGACGTTTAGGAGTTTTAAGGAACACTTTTTTTGTACTTGCTATTAATGCATCTACCTCTGGAGAACCTCGCCGAATAGTTTCTGCCACAAGATGTAAAGCATGCACTTTACACGTAACTTGTGCTAACCTACAACCGTGTTCTTGTAGAGAACGGCCTACCAAACGCATTGTCGCGGCACCGGCACCATCGGTCACAAACATCAATACTTGACTTGTTGACAGATCAAATTTTTCTAACGTCCCCAGCACCAACCGCGATATTGTTTTGCCAGTACACTCAGTCATTGGCTAGCTAATAATAGTAGAAATGTCGGTTTAAGAGGGTCTAGTACACGTACTATAACCTTTACAGAAGAATTTCTTTTCCGATCTGCCGTCTCGTCAATACATAACCACAGCCGTCTATTTTTAATACACATTTGATCTTATTTACAATGTATTCGTGTACAGTTGGTACATAGTTACGCAACGTTGCGCGATTTGGTAACGTCACCTGGGGATTGTATTTATTCCAGAAGTCCCGAAATGGTTGTTTATTGAGTATGTTCAGCGGAACATCACAGGCAATCAGCATCAACAGTAAATCGCACAAAAACTGTGTTTTCGAAGGCACGCAATTTTTTTTAGTTTTATGCTGCACAGTATTTGCGTGACGTCTACAATCATATTTAGCCCAGTACATCAGGTTTGTCTTGCACACCTTACAAATTATTGTAGCACTATTATGGAATAAATCTGGGAATCCACTGATAAATTTATTCACTTTATCAGCGTATGGCCGTTTTCTACACTTGCGCATGTCTGACATATTTTATTATTAAATTAATATCAACAATAAAATGCAACAAATAAAATTATCAACAATACAACATAAAACACAACGGAGAGGAATAAATTAGCGTGTAAACACTACGACACACAACAATGGACTAGCCTCACGGTTCGCTTCGCTTTGTCCGCCAGCCGGTCATTACCTCACCAGATATCTATCTGTCTGCTGTTGCACCACTGAATAGCCGCACAACTTACCAACTCTATTAATCAATGCCTTATCTTTTTCAAACGTCTCCATATTGGGAGGGAAGTTTAATAGACGATGGACTAGAAAATTGAAACTCGCTATATTGTGTTGAGCACAATGGTGAAAGTCCTTAGGAATATATTTTAGAGTCCTCTGGTGTCTTTTCTGTATATTTCATATTCTAACTTATTTTCACTATTTCTAATTATTAATACGTCTAAAAATGGTAGTTGTCCAGAGTTTTCGATTTCATATGTGAATTTAACTGACGCGAAACAACTGTTTAATTCAGAAACAAAGGTGTCAATATCAGTATCAAACACTGCAAAAATATCATCCCTTACCCAAGCCAAACCCTGGGGAAATACTCGAATTCTTCTTTTGCTTCTGTCTCGAATCTGCTCATGAAGAGACTGGCAATGAATGGTGGCAAAGAGTTACCCACTGAAGTTCCTTCATGTTGGTCGAAGAAATTATCGCTGAATAGGAAACAATTTTGTTTCATGCAAAAGTTTAGTGAGTTGAAGATATTCTTTTACTACATCTTGACTGAGATTGTTTAATTCGTGTAGATCCTTAAGGCAGTCCAACGTCTGTGGTATCGGAACACTTGGACATAATGAACAAACGTCAAAGGTGATCAAAATTTCACTTTCATGCAATTGAATATTTTCACCTTATTAATGAAGTCACTGGAATTAATCACAGAGAAACTAGGTGGTGCCATAGGTAAATTTCCGAACTTCTCTGTTAACCATTTTAATAGGTGGTAAGTCGGCGATCCGATTGCTGAGACAATAGGACGCACGTATCAATTTTCCTGGTTTATGTATTTTAAGCAAACAGTACAATCCAGGTGCACTTGGGTTAGATACATGTAACCACCTATTTAGAGCTGGAGTAATAAAGTCTTTGCAGGATTTATGTACATTTCTTACTTTAGTAATCGTTTTTGTGTCTAGTGTAGCCCAACATGCGTTTGAGAACAACCATAAAATAGGTATTAGCAATTTAAGATTAATTATGTTTTTACCGTTTTTACTCTGCTTTTACATTGAACATTAAAGTACCAATGTCTTGACTTATTTTTAGTTTTAGCCTCAAAAATTTTACCTTTCTAAATGTAACAAATACTAGACAGCTGGATGAATTTGAAAGCTTGAAAATCATAAAGTGTAAAAATAGTAGTAGAGGGCCAATCCCAAACAGCCCGCTTTATTGGTTAGTGGGTCACAGTTCACCGAACCGTCAAAAAGTTTAGGTATAAAATTAGCATAAGATTAGTTTCAATCATATGCAAATGATGCCAATTTGGTTAGCGAAACGCGCGTTGAGTGCAGTATATCGTGTTTTGGTGTTTCGTGGAAAACTACGTCAGTGTCAGAATTTTGTTATTTTCGAAAAATCAGAAATATACAGAGTGTTCCCATTTAAAATAAGTAAGTTGATATCAACTTCCAATATAACTGGAAGGAAATATCAAACACTTGTAATTATTTAAAAAATTATAAACACTTTTTATTACTTGTCTAATTTTCACTTTATTTGTTATTTTACAACTAATTTCATCCTATTCCGACATTTTCAAGTAAACTTAATTATACACAGATTTTACTTCCATTTAAATATAAACTGAACTGAATAGAAGGATGGGTCACTTTATGGTTGATAATATAATTCAAATTTGTACAGCTGTTATGTCTTTAAATGTAGGGGTTTTTTCAAGATGGTAAATTACATTATGGTGTGATTTTTATTAGCAGCAAGTTATCTGAATAAGTTTATTAACGGAGAATTATTTAAATCTATTTGGTAGTTTAATATGTTGTAATTTTTATTCCTATTTAATTTATTAATTTCTAGCACTTCTAATAAATTAAGTATTTTACTTTTTCCACAAATATGTAACATTTTAGGTTGATGGTCATCAGTTATTGTATGACCAGAATCTGTTAGGTGTTTATAAAACTTGGGATGTTTTTGTGCGTGAATATGTTCTCTGTATCTTACTCCGAACGATCTACCTGTTTGACCTACATATGAGGCGTTACATTCTGGGCAATCTAACCGATATACACCACATTTTTTAGAGATATCAGTTGTTTGTTTTGCATTGAAAAGATATCTACTTATATATTTTTGTTAGAACTAAAAGCTGTTTTAATATTAAATTTGGAAAAAGTATTGCTAATTGAATAAGAGAGTTGACCTGAATATGGTAATGAAATGTATGTTTGAACTTTTTCTCGTTAATAGTGGAATAAAGTTCTTTCAAGAGGGACTTATTTTGTTTTTTGTAGATTAGATTGTTGATTATATTTTGAGGGTACCCGTTATTATGTGCTATAAGTCTTGTTGTGTCTAATTCTTCTTTTAAATCTGTCTCAGATAGAGGTAAGCTGAAGGCTCGGTGTGTCATAGATTGATATGCGGCTAATTTGTGGGAGAGAGGGTTATAGGAATTAAAGGGTATAATGGCGTCTGTAAAAGTTGGTTTGCGGTAAATATTATAGGAAAATGATGTTTTATGTCTTTTTATAGTTAAGTCGAGAAAGTTTATTGTTTTATTATCGTTCTCTGTTTCTAAGGTAAAAGATATATTATTATATGTGTTACTGATAATGTCCCTTTAAAACCCATTAGGATGTCATCAACGTACCTGTACCAAAAGATATGTTTTTTTGATATTGCAGAATCCAATATAGTTTTTTCAAGATTATCCATGAATATATTGGATAAAAAGGGGGCTAAGTGGCGAACCCAGGGAGCCCTGTTTTTTTATAAAGATGTCCTCATTAAATTGGAAATAATTTTGATCTAAACACAACTTGAATGTTTGCAGTATTTCATTTTTTAATTTTGGAATATTTTGCATTTTTCTGGTATATCTGATATTAAAGGAAGACATTCGAAAGGGGGGATATTAGGGAAACATAATCGACACATCAAACGATACTAATTTTATAGAGTTGGGGTCAATATTTAGACTGTTTAATTTTACTGTTAAGTCTAAGGGAGTTATTAATTGTATTTTTGGGCTTAAATTTTGGGCTTTTTTTTACTTGTAATTATTTTTGTTGGATTGGCTGAACTGACATAAGTAATTCCCTAAATTTTATGTTACATACTTTTCCCTATATCGATCTACGAAATTCCCGGTTAGACAACCTCTATACCAGAATGCTTCGTTTAGCTGTAATCGAATTTCAATTAAAAAAAAACAGTTTTTCTTTTAATCGGATTTTAATAAAATTTTATATGCATAAAAAAATATATTCAAAATGATAATTGTGTTTCAATCCAATCAAACGGATGTTCGCATGTGATGAAAAATTCCATTATTTCCAGTTATTTATTTGGGATTATTAGAAAACTATGTAGTATTCATTTCTACAAAAAATAATTTAATTATTTGGATACTGCGTAAACATCCTTTCAAACCTAATATGACGATGATAACAATAAACTACCAATTCCTAGTTTCTTAATATTTTACACTGTGAATTTTATCTGAGTGCGCTAGTGTAACAGTTTTAGGTGGACAATAAATTAAATACAACAATAGGGAACTTGCACATTTTTTTTTTACTTCATAAAAATGTTCTACAATCCTAAAAAATAAGATATGCAAAATATGACGCCTTAATTCCCAATAATAAATTTGTTATAAATTATTAGTTTCGCGCTCGAGCGAACCGTTTCAAACAGGTTCAAAAGCGCGGGAGTAGTCGTGACATCACACCATACAATTTACAACCGACGACAGAGATCCCAGCACTCGACCGCTTGATTTCAGCCGTAAAAATACTAGCATCGCCATAAATTTTAAGTGTATACTTAAAATGGAAACAAAAACTCCTTATTTTAAATATTGCATTGTACCGTTGTGTAAGAATACTACAGTGAAAGTGCCAGATAAAATATTTATAATATTGCCAGAAGATAAGATTCGTCGATCAAAATGGCTAAAAGCGTGTAGAAGAAATGTGAAAAAGACATTTCACAGAGCAGTAGGTCTCTACATGTGTGTGAAGATCATTTTAATGTAAGTACATTATTAAATACTATATGTCTATCTAGTAGTTTTTCGCAAGCGGGCAATAAAATATTCCGAATTCCGAATTATTGAATTTTAATTAGGGTAGGATTAAAGAAAGAATGTGTATACAATGTTAGAAAATAAGATTAGTAGATAGAATGTAATTTAGTGATACTAAGTAAAGGTAATTTCCTAGTGCGAAAGTAAACAGCTATTTATTATTATACTCTTCGCAAATACGATTACGAAGAGTATATTGCATTTGATCGGGACATTTCTAAAATCGTTAATATCGCTCGCAGAGAAAAAATCATTTCGTTCGTCATCGAATTCTGAACAACTTTCAAAATGTCCGTCTGTTCATCTGTCCGTCCGTCATGTTTCTTGTAAGCACGATAACTAAAGAAAGAAAAGTCCGATCGAATTGAAATTTGGGCTATAAGTTAGTTAGCTAGAGGAAGAAATCCATTGTTTTTAAAAAAATCAAATAGTAAATAAAAAAGTTATAGGACATTTTATTTAAAAATATGAATCTACAGAGGGTTGCAATTTTCAATGTGCTACTAAAATTGAAGTAATTTTCTATAGACACCAAAAATGCTGTAAAATATACTACCACAAATTTCGCCTACGCAGTCGGCATCATCGGGAGATGAGAAAAATTGAAAAATAAATATGTGATCAATATATTAGGTATTGTAAGAATGAATCTTAGTTTATACTATAAAATATACTGCCACGCGTTTCGCCAATACAGTCAGCACCATCGGGAGAGAAAATTAAATATGTAGTCAATACATTAGGTATTGTAAGAATGAAGTTTATAAGACAAACACAAGATTCTTTTCAAAAAACTGCGAAGAGTATCCTACAGAATGTACAACAATTATATAAAAGTTCAATAA
This sequence comes from Rhamnusium bicolor, assembly GCA_029963845.1. NCBI lineage: Eukaryota > Metazoa > Arthropoda > Insecta > Coleoptera > Cerambycidae > Rhamnusium > Rhamnusium bicolor. The sequence continues at coordinate 151,780 of JANEYF010000235.1, forward strand.
CACTACTGTCTGCGAAGAGTAAAATGTTTACCTCTAGTATACAGGGTGGTCCGAAGTTTACCTGACAAACTTCGACACATGATAGAGGGAGTTAAAATAAGCCGAAAAGTTCCTATCAACTTACATCCTTAGGGGATTGCTAACAAAGATACAGGATGTTAAAATTTTGTGAAAAACATACAATTTTTTTAATAACTCTAAAATTACGAAAGCTATCGACTTGAAGTTGTAGGGGCGGTGATGATTTTTTAAGTCTCTATTGTTTCATAAAATCTTATCTTTGTACTGCCTCCAGTGGCGCCGCCAAAGGGTGGGGGAGATGAATTTTTCGCCGAAACTATGTTACGCCACTGTTTTGTGCAGTTGATTTTGAGACTGTCCGATTCAGTGTTCAATTTGGAAAAAAAGAAGGTATCTTTTAGTTTTTTTCGTACAACACTTACTTTTCGAGTAAAATAGTAAAAAGCATTTTCATGACTAAACTTTATTGAAAGTTTATCATTTATTTCATAAATTACAGAATTTATGTAAAAACTAAGAACATAAATAAAACTCATTACCAAACAGTGAAACACAGGAAATTAAAGAAGTTGCTCAAATTGGAGCCCATTCACTTCAATACATTTGTGACACCTCTGAATTGTGGAATTGACAGCGGCGGATACTTGATGATGATTTTCCCTCATCTCGTTGCAAGCTTGTTGGATATGCTCAAGTAGCTGATCTCGCGTTGTCACCGGTGTAGCATAAACTTTTTCTTTTAAATAACCCCACATATAAAAGTCTAAAGACGTGAGGTCAGGTGATCTTGGTGGCCAGGCCACCGGACCTCTTACAATATTCTCCTGGGCGTTATAATTGCTTCCCACATGACCTATCCATCTCTCAGGATAATTAGCGTCCAACCATTCGCGCACCACCCGTCCAAAATGCGCCGGTGCTCCATCCAACTGTATCCAACTTTCATTTCGTACATCAAGGGGAACATCTCCCATTATTTCGAGAAGGTCATGAGTGAGGAAATCCTGAAACAATTCTGCATTTAGCCTAGGCGGCAAGAAGTGTGGGCCACAAATGTTGTTGCCAATAATACCCAACCAAACATTTACACTAAATTCATTTTGAAATGATCGAAGGCGGGTTTGGTGAGGATTTGCGTGTGCCCAAACAGCATATTATGGTGATTCACTACTCCAGCTCTGGTAAACGTCGCCTCATCGGTCCATAATATTTTTCTTAAGAATTCGGGATTCCCCCTTACAGAGTTAATTAGCCAACGACAAAAATTTAAACGCTTCTCTGTATCACCGGGATGTAAATTTTGTACGGGATATAAATGATAAGCTTTTCTGTGGTGTCGATGTAATACTAGTAGCACTTTAGACTTGGATGTTCCTAATTGTTGTGCTGCCCTGCGAAAACTTAAACTTGGATTTTCGTCAAAAAGCTCTAAGAATTCTTCCGTTTCCATTTCTTCCAATATTTCTTCGATCTTCATTTCTATTTTGTCGGTTATCTCGCAATCCCCGTTCGCAAAAATTGCGATGGGTGTCTGTAAAAACTTGAACATTTGGTCGTCACCTATTTGGATACCTCCTTCGGTATTCTCGAACTGCCTGTTGAGCATTGCCATCACAAAACCCATAAATAAAATGATTATCAGCATACTCTTCATTGCTGAACAATCTTGACATCTTATAGCTTGGTACACAACACTAACACTAGTTTTGACAGGTCAAATATTGACTGACAACACTGTTTCATTGTTTACCAAAGGCAACTAGGATTATTAATTTTATCATTAATGTAGGAAAGGTTTTACTGTTTTAGTAGAGAAAGCAGAAATAGCCGTTTTACTCGAAAAGTAAGCGTTGTACGAAGAAACTAAAAAATACTTTCTTTCTTCCAAATTGAACACTGAATCGAACAATCTCAAAATCAACTGCACAAAACAGTGGCGTAACATAGTTTCGGCGAAAAATTCATATCCCCCACCCTCTGGCAGCGCCACTGGAGGCAGTACAAAGATAAGATTTTATGAAACAATAGAGACTTAAAAATCATCACCGCCCCTAAAACTTCAAGTCGATTGCTTTCGTAATGTTAGAGTTATTAAAAAAATTGTTTGTTTTTCACAAAACTTTAACATCCTGTATCTTTGTTAGCAATCCCCTAAGGATGTAAGTTGATAGGAACTTTTCGGCTTATTTTAACTCCCTCTATCACGTGTCGAAGTTTGTCAGGTAAACTTCGGACCACCCTGTATATCAGTGGCGGCTGGTGAAATTTAGGCTATGTCATATCTCAGTATTGGAGCATGGGACCCAAGCGATACTTAAAGGCGTAACTATCAGGACTAAATGAAGAAGTTTTGCAGAAAAAAAATTGCGCTTGAAATTTGCGAAAAAAAAGTTGGAAAAATTAGTGCCCCCCAGGTTATTTTTTAAACGATTTGTAAAATATTTGTGAAACATTTTTTTTCAGAATCAGGTGGAAAATATAAGTTCACATTTCAAATTTCATCGAAAAATATTGGTTTTCTATAAAGTTACACCGTTTTGAAGTTTGCAAAGTGAAAAATGAATCTAAAATAAAATTTCAAAACGGTGTAACTTTATAGAAAACCAATATTTTTCGATGAAATTTGAAATGTGAACTTATATTTTCCACCTGATTCTGAAAAAAAAATGTTTCACAAATATTTTATAAATCGTTTAAAAAATAACCTGGGGGGGGGGGGCACTAATTTTTCCAACTTTTTTTTCGCAAATTTCAAGCGCAATTTTTTGTCTGCAAAACTTCTTCATTTAGTCCTGATAGTTACGCCTTTTAAGTATCGCTTGGGTCCCATGCTCCAATACTGAGATATGACATAGCCTAAATTTCACCAGCCGCCACTGGTATATATAGTATATTGCAAATACCTTTCCCTTGCCGTTTAATTTATTCTATTCAAATCTTACATTTATCTATTATGTGAATAATAACACCACACAATCATTCATTTCCCTTGCCCCAAAACATAGTACGAAAATACCTACGATAGGTAATTATACATTTGCGCAACATTTCCTTTGCAGCAAATGTCTTCTATAGAGACACTTTACGCGTGTGTACAAAAAAAACACGAAAAATATAGAAGTGGCTGTTGTAAAGAATTACCCTAAATTCTTTCAAACATAAGACTAAGTCTGCTAAAAATGCTTAGTTGCGACTAAGCATTTTGTAGTTATTTCTTTTTATTCCGTGATCAAGTCATAACTATGTTATGTTTATAAATTATTACTAAAAGGTAAAAAAATACGTACTTCTCTGCCTTGACTCCGCGGACCTCTCCAAGGGAAAAACTTTCACTCTTTTGTATAAAAGATGCCACCATAAACATATCCACTTTAGGCAAATTATCAGATTGGCCCTTTGAAAAACCCTGATCAGTCATTTTAAAATATCTGTACAACTACAATAAACGGTATTATAAAATACAATTATATATTTATATCAGAACAGTCACTAACAAATCAACCACAGTCTAATAACACCATATTGTACAAATATTTATATAGAATGTCATACTTTGTTAATTTGTTTGTATTATTATTTTTCAGTATCTTATGAATGAATTGATTTTTAGTTTTCTTTTTTCTATATGTATATGTTAATATAAATCTTACTCTGTATCCCATACAATTTGTAAATAATCTACTTAATTGTGAATAAAGATTTTAAATTGGAATTGGAATTGGTAAACATCTGATTGTGTTGCTTCCCGGCGCGACGACTACCGAATATTGTATGGTGTGACGTCACAGTCAATAGTAGCTCGTTTCGGGCCACTTCAATTTTATCGCTGTCTAGATCCTTCATACTGATCGCGTGGAATTAGAAATCTTATTTTTTTGTGAAGCACACGTTTTATTACAACGTTACGCTATGTTTTTTAGTATTATTTTTATTTTTAAAATTATAGGCAAGTTCCCTATTCTGCAAATACATTTTTATCACAGAAACTATTAAAACACCTACTTCTCCTAATTACATGCAAGAATATCTGGAATTGAATACGGAATATATTTTGTTCGTTTCTGCACTATAATTTACTTTTACTTTGTACCATTAACATAATAATTATTATTATGATGATGTATGTCTGTTTATCTTTGTATGCAAAAAGGTGCGTTCAAACTGAAATTAAATCCCAAAGCAAACCTTGGCAGATGTTCGAAACAAAAGAAGCGTGTGGAATTTATGCAAAATTATTTGGATATCCTTGAATAATTAACGAGACACATCCTAGATTAACAAAGTATACCCTTTTATTTTTATTGCAAAGATGGAGAGCGGAAAACGGGTGAGATATTATTCATATTTAAGCCTGGCCAAGGTCATTAATCCTACAGAGACGTACTTGGTATGCATCATATCATAATACTTGAATAAATACAATAATAAAAACAAACATATTTTATATATTGTGATGTATGTTTTTGTATTATTTCGGTCGCTTTAAATTCTTTGTTATGTATTTCCGTATATTTTGTAAGCTTAGTGCTGCACATTATTATTAAACTGTTAAATGACGTTCACACATGTACATTGTATATCTAAGTGACTAATAATAAATAAATAAAATAAATGGAAATAAATGTTATTAATACTGGTACACTTTATAAAAATATGTACAAAACTCACCTTCTTAAGCAGATTTATGAAGTAGCTTGGTTGTCGTTATCACAAACTGGAGCACTTCTATAATAACTGTGTAGCATCAGATATGTTTCTACAGTTGTCTCAGTAAGCGATGTTCGCGGTGAAAAAATATGTTTGTATTTTGAAAAAGACCGTTCGACATCTACGGAAGTAATACAGGCATAAGTAAAACACTGTGAACTCACTTAACGCAGCTGTAGAACACCATCACAAATTTGTCTTAATTTGGTAAAATCAGGATCTTTCCGTAATACACTCTCGAATTTTTCAATAACTGGCTTATTTTTTGCGTGATTTATAGTCTGTAGCTGTGTATTTACGTCGTCCACTATTTGCAGCGATTCCACTAACGATAAGGAAGTATTTTGCAATTTTTCTATTGTGTCGTGTAGTCCTCTATAATTGTTATAAATAGTTTTTAAATCTGTTTCAAGGGAAACATCTTGAAAGCTTGTCTGGCTTTCCTTAATAGCTGCAGCCTCGTTAGGGTTGAACTGTAGTATCACAGCTTTTATTTGTTGAAAATAATCAGCATAATAAAAAGCTGCCTTCAACCACGTTCCCCAACGTATAAGAATCGGCTCTGGTGGTTCCGGAATACCAGGACACAGTGTGTGAAATGCTCGAAGCCGTTTAGGAGATTTGAGAAATACTTTTTTTGTATTTGCTATTAATGCATCTACCTCTGGAAAACATTTCGAATCGTTTCTGCTACAAGACGGAACGCATGCACTTTACACGTAACATGTAAAAACCTACAATCGTCTGTTTGAAGAAAACGGCCCACCAAACGCATTGTCGCAGCACCGTCGGTCACAAACATCAACACTTGACTTGTTGACAGTTTAAACACTTGGTACATATCTACGTAGCGATGAACGGCTTGGTAAATTCACCTGGGGATTGTATTTATTCCAGAATTCCCGAAATTCTGGTTTACCCAATATGCACAAGGCAATCAGCATTAACAGTAAATCAAACAGAAACTGAGGTTCTAAAGAAGTCACGCCATTTTTTATTTTTATGCCGGTTACTATTGACATGAATTTTGCAGCCGTATTTATTCCAGCACATTAAATCTTGATTACAAACTTTACTAATTATTTTACATCCATCATAGAATAAATCTGGAAATTCACCGATAAATTTATTTACTTTATCAGCATACGGTCGTTTTCTACTCTTTACGCTCAACATTATTTATTATATTTATTATGACTCTATGCATCGACCGACAGATAGCAACTGAAGTGTGCCGTGTCATCGTCATCGTAAACAAGCGCGTGATGGCATTGGTATTGCGTCCGACCCTGAATCTACCATCGCTTGGCCAGGCTTATTCATGTTTTACTTACAATGTACAGGATGGCCATATTTCCATGTTTGTACTGGGTAACTCGGTAACTGTAAGAGAAACAAAAAAATGGAGGACACTTTCTCGATCTCTTTTTTTGAAACAATTTCACTGGCGAAAACAAAAATTTACTGTCGCCTTTTGTTTTCGAGTTATAAACGAAAGTTCGATTTTTCGACTTTTAGACACATGTCAATATCTTGGTTGTTTGTAAAGTTATGAAAAAACAACTTTTACATTCTTCAGGCACTTTTTTTCTATATAATACAGTGGCATCGAGAAAAAAAGTTGCAATTTCGAGATATGGCATAAATTGTATTTTTTTTAAATGGGAATCATTGGCTAGGGTTTAGTTAAAAAGATTTTTTTTCTCTCTCAAACTATATTTCATATGTGAGGTCGCTTTTGATGTGTAAGTATTTAATAGCGAAAATATTTTTTTTAGTAGATTACTTTTTGCGTTTTTTTTATATTTACTCACAATTAATGAGATTTTCTTTTAACCTTTAAAAAACAGCTTTATTAGGTTGTCTTCTTTCTGGATAACGATTGAAATATATTTCGGATGCAATATCACAATTATTGTTATTACATTCTGCGCTGTGTAAAACCCTCGAAGATGTCGCCTTTATAGACATATTCATTAAGGGTCAAGTTCCAGTGTGATATGTATATAGGCAACCGATATGCCATTGTTCATTACTTGCAAATGTTCAGCATATTATTTCAGAAACATTATTTCACAAAAATTCGAAATACATATATTCATGTTAACACTGACGTAGTTTTCCACGAAACACCAAAACACTATATACTGCACTCGACGCGCGTTTCGCCAACCAAGTTGGCATCATCTGGAGATGATTAAAACTAAACTTATGTTAACAATCTACGCCAGTTATATCTAAGCTATTGTCACGGTTCACCGAACCGCCTCGGTTCGGTGAACCGTGACCCATTAACCAATAAAGCCGGCTATTTGGGATAGGCCCTCTGTCACTATTCATACTATTTTTACACTTTATGATTTCCAAGCTTTCAAATGCATCTAGCTGTCTAGTATTTGTTACATTCCTAATTAATCTTAAATTGCTAATATCTATTTTATGGTTGTTCTCAAACGCATGTTGGACTACACTAGACTTATTTGTTCTACCATATTTGGGCCACATGCTCTTTGAATCTAGTTTGAATTGATTACTTGATCGTCTAGTCTGTCCAACATATTTTTGATTACAGTCCTTACAGCTAATAGGGAACTTGCCTATAATTTAAAAAATAAAAATAATACTAAAAACATAGCGTAACGTTGTAATAAAACGTGTACTTCGCAAAAAAATAAGATTTCTAATTTCACGCGATCAGTATGAAGGATCTAAACAGCGATAAAATTGAAGTGGCCCGAAACGAGCTACTATTGACGGTGACGTCACACCATACAATATTCGGTAGTCGTCGCGCCGGGAAGCAATACAATCAGATGTTTACCAATTCCAATTCCAATTCCAATTTAAAATCTTTATTCGCAATTCAGTAGATTATTTACAACTTGTATGGGGTACAGAGTAAGATTTATATTAATATATACATATATACAGAAAAAAGAAAACTAAAAATCAATTCATTCATAAAATACTTAAAAATAATAATACAAACAAATTAACACAGTATGACATTCTATATAAACATATGTACAATATGGTGTTATTAGACTGTGGTTGATTTGTTAGTGACTGTTCTGATATAAATATATAATTGTGTTTTATAGTATCGCTTATTGTAGTTGTACAGATATTTTAAAATGACTGATCAAGGTTTTTCAAAGGGCGAATCTGATAATTTGCCTAAAATGGATATGTTTATGACGGCATCTTTTATACAAAATAGTGAAAGTTTTTCCCTTGGAGAGGTCCGCGAGGTCAAGGAAGAGAAGTATGTATTTTTTTAGCTTTTAGTAATAATTTATAAACATAAAATAGTTATGACTTGATCACGGAATAAAAAGAAATAACTACAAAATTCTTAGTCGCAACTAAGCATTTTTAGCAGACTTAGTCTTATGTTTGAAAGAATTTAGGGTAATTCTTTACAACAGCCACTTCTATATTTTTCGTGTTTTTTTTGTGCACACGCGTAAAGTGTCTCTATAGAAGACATTTGCTGCAAAACAAATGTTGCGCAAATGTATAATTACCTATCGTAGGTATTTTCGTACTATGTTTTGGAGCAAGGGAAATAAGTGATTGTGTCGTGTTATCATTCACATAATAGATAAATGTAAGATTTGAATAGAATAAATTAAATGGCAAGGGAAAAGGTATTTGCAATATACTATATATACTAGAGGTAAACATGTTACTCTTCTCAGACAGTAGTGTTATTGAACTTTTATATAATTGTTGCACATTCTCTAGGATACTCTTCGCAGTTTTTTGAAAAGAATCTTGTGTTTGTCTTATAAACTTCATTCTTACAATACCTAATGTATTGACAACATATTTAATTTTCTCTCCTGATGGTGCCGACTGTATTGGCGAAACACGTGGCAGTATATTTTATAGTATAAACTAAGATTTATTCTTACAATACCTAATATATTGATCACATATTTAATTTCCATTTTTTTTTCATCTCCCGATGATGCCGACTGCGTAGGCGAAATTTATATAGTATATTTTACAGCATTTTGGTGTCTATAGAAAATTACTTCAATTTTAGTAGCACATTGAAAATTGCAACCCTCTGTAGATTCACATTTTTAAATAAAATGTCCTATAACTTTTTTATTTACTATTTGATTTTTTTCAAAAACAATGGATTTCTTCCTCTAGCTAACACTAACTTATAGCCCAAATTTCAATTCGATCGAACTTTTCTTTCTTTAGTTATCGTGCTTACAAGAAACGTGACAGACGGACAGACGGACGGACAGATGAACAGACGGACATTTTGAAAGTTGTTCAGAATTCGATGACGAACGAAATGATTTTTTCTCTGCAAGCGATATTAACGATTTTAGAAATGTCCCGATCAAATGCAATATACTCTTCGTAATCGTATTTGCGAAAAGTATAATAATAAATAGCTGTTTACTTTCGCACCAGGAAATTACCTTTACTTAGTATCACTAAATTACATTCTATGTACTAATCTTATTTTCTAACATTGTATACACATTCTTTCTTTAATCCTACCCTAATTAAAATTCAATAATTCGGAATTCGGAATATTTTATTGCCCGCCTGCGAAAAACTAGTAGATAGACGTAGTATTTAATAATGTACTTACATTAAAATGATCTTCACACACATGTAGAGACTTACTGCTCTGTGAAATGTCTTTTTCATTTCTTCTACACGCTTTTAGCCATTTTGATCGACGATTCTTATCTTCTGGCAATATTATAAATGTTTTATCTGGCACTTTCACTGTAGTATTCTTACACAACGGTGCAATGCAATATTTAAAATAAGGAGTTTTTGTTTCCGTTTTAAGTATACTCTTAAAATTTATCTGAAATCAAGCGCTTGTAAATTGTATGGTGTGATGTCACGACTACTCCCGCGCTTTTGAACCTGTTTGAAACGGTTCGCTCGCGTGCGAAACTTTAATAATTTATAACAAATTTATTATTGGGAATTAAGGCGTCATATTTTGCATATCTTATTTTTTAGTATTGTAGAACATTTTTATGAAGTAAAAAAAATGTGCAAGTTCCCTATTTCGTAAATCCCCGACTTTTCCTTTGTTTCAATTTTGTCTTTTGGATTGCCTAAAAGTTGTTGAAGTTTGTTTCCCGATGAATGAACCACTGTCATACCTACATCTTTAAAAATCTTACCAATATCAGGGGTGAATCGAGGATTGAATGGGATCGATACAAATTTCGGATTTTCTCTTTCATTTTGAAAGGTCGAGGAATTTCGAAGTGACTCTGTAAACTTTCGTTTCCTAATTATTTTATCAATTAAACTTACAGAAAATACAGTTATATCCTTAATCAATGCCTTTTCTTTTTCAAACCTCTCCTTACTGAGGGGGAAGCTTAATAGACGATGGACTAGAAAATTAAAACTCGCCATTTTGTGTTGAGCACAATGGTGAGAGTCCTTAGGGATATATCTTAGAGTACTGGTATCTTTTCTAAATGTCAAATTCTAACTTATTTTCACCATTTCTAATTACTAATACATCTAAAAATGGTAGTTGTCCAGAGTTTTCAGTTTCATATGTGAATTTAACTGACGCGAAATGACTGTTTAATTTAGATACAAAGTTATCAATATCAGTGACTTTTGTATCGAACACTGCAAAAATATCATCCACATACCTAAGCCAAACCCTGGGGAAATACTCGAATTCTTCTTTTGCTTCCGTCTCGAATCTGTTCATGAAGAGACTGGCAATGAATGGTGACAAACTCTACCCATTGCTGTTCCTTCATGTTGTTCGAAGAAATTATCGCTGAATCGGAAACAATTTTGTTTCATGCAAAGTTTTGTGAGTTTAAGATATTCTTCTACTACATCTTGACTGAGATTGTTTAATTCGAGTAGATCCTTAAGGTAGTTCAAGGTCTGTGGTATCGGAACACTTGGAAACAATAAACAAACTTCAAAGGAGATCAAAATTTCACCTTCTTGCAACTGAATATTTTTCACCTTATTAATGAAATCATTGGAATTAATCACAAAGAAACTAGGTGATGCAATAGATAAATTTTCGAACTCTTGCAAATTATGTTCGTGAAGAACAGGAAAGAATTTTTAAAAAAGATTTTTGAAACGAACAGACAGAGTTTATTCCGGACATGGTGAGTGATTAGTGTATCCCTCTGGTGGTCAGTGCTACTACCCGTCAGACATTTCTGATGTCTTAGTGACTGATAGCGATCTGCAATTACTTATGGCATTTGATTCAACGCAGGTCGGGATTTTGTCCGCTGAGTAGTTGTTTCCTATAAATCTTATTCAGAGTTTATTTCAACTATTACAATTTATATATAGTAAACGTGGTAAGTAGCAAGATCAAAGCGTAAACACATCTGAATAATAATGTTAAAAATAAATGCAAAAATTGATAGATACATAATACAACTAACAAGAAGATGATATATCATATTTAAGATAAGGAGAATAACTTGCGTACATAACTTGCACTGTTGCACAAGAAAATCCTGGTAGAAGTGAATTTTTAATATTGCGAAAATTACTTCACGAATATTTTATAGACTCAAATATAATTCTACAAGTGCATGAACTTTTTGACAGAAGATTACAATTTTGCGCAGAAATGTTAGAATTATGTCGAGCAAATCCAAATTTTAAAACAATATTTTTTCCGACGTAGGTTTTTGACAGAATTGTCGGTAATAGGCAGTGTACCCGCATTGAGTGTTACATGCGTCAACAACATCATAAAAAGGTAAATGTATAAGCAGGAGTAGGTAATAGAATTCTAGAACCTTATTTCTTCGACGAAACACTGACTGTATCGCTATTTGGAATTTTTCAATTTGACCTTATTACCGCTTTGGTATCAGCGATGATGCTCCTCCTCACTTGCCATCAACGTTCACCAATACTTAGACAAACTTTTACAAGTATTTAGATGGATTACTAGTAAAGGAACTATAGAGTGCCCTGTAGGATCAGCGGACCTAATCCCATTCGGTTTTTCGTGTGGGGTTATTTAGAACTAAGTTCTCACAAAGAGTCAATCAAAGTTTGCTGCCATTTTGAAACCAGCCAGTTTTTCTTGGGGACACCTTTAAATCGTTCACTAAACTATAAATAAAAAACATATAAAAAATCATGTCTCCGTCTCCCCGACTAAAAAAAATGTTCTTATTGACACTTGGTTTTTGTAATTACGTAATTAAGTATTTACCTAATTTACGTGGGTATGTATAACCTTAGTAAGTGTTAGGTGGTGATTATTTTTATAACAATTAATGCGTCCGCTGACGGATTGGCCAATTTACCAGCAATAAAGTTCACCTACAACACATATTCATCGAGATATTGTAGCAGCATTTTCATTATACCATGACTGACTATGGAAATTACATAGAATTGAAGTCGAAAGTTCCGAAACTCTCTAACACAAAAGCGTTCACGACTGTATGAATAAGTAATTGGAGATTTATAGAGAAAATTAATTTTGATAGTCATACCCGTTAATAAAATTGAATGGTATCTCACATAATGTAAATTGGAATGTCGCCAAAGGGTACTTGGATATGAAAATGTACAGGGTGCAGCAATTAAAATGTAAGTCCAAATAAAAATTTTATTATTTTAGATACAAAAAATAGTCTTATACAAAAGTTGTTGCATATCAATCAGACTACAAATTAAAGTATTGAAAACTTATACAGCATGTTCAAATTTTTCCTGGTCAAATAAAGTTGTATTTCTTTAAACAGAAAATCCCATGTATTGTATTTTTTGAAACCTTGAGAAAAATGCTCTTCAAAAAAATTTTCATTCCTAAGAACAATCGAGAAATTGAAACGGGACTAACCTCATCACCGGGTATATTGGCCAAACTCAGAAATAAATTAATACACGTGCCAACGGACACTTTCATGATGCTAGGTTTCAACAAATAAAACACAGCTAACTTGAAAAATCGTGAATGATTTTTGATTTTGTCTCATTTACGGTTATAGAGTTATAGCAGCAGCTAAAAAGGTTGTAAGTGGCCATTTCGGGCAAAAAATAACCGTCTTAAAATAGGTATGTCGATTTGATCTAGTTCTACGCTGAATTATTTTTTTCTAGAAGAAGCGAATTTTTATTACATATTTGCGTCGCACAGTGGACGGAAACGCCGAAAAGCTGGCCAAAATATAAAGGCATTGAGCTATTTTACTGAAATTGTGCATACAGGGGTTTTTTTGTGTCGCTGATCAAGAATCCGAAGTTGAATTTTGAAAAAACAAAATGGCGGCCATGAAATCCCCCCAAAACATACCAAAAATCGCAAATTATCGATACATTTTTACAAAACTTTGTATACAGTTTTTTGGGTCGCTGATGAAGAATCCCATATAGAATTTCAAAAAAATTACGGTCAAAAATATATACATAGTTCAAATTATTATTGAATTGAAGCGAATTCATGTGTTTCATTTGTTTCGGGAAAATTAGGATCTGGGGAATGGAATAAAAATGTGTAATGACTTTGAACGCATGAGTTGAGAACGCATGACGTTCTCATTTCATGAGAACGCATTCAAAAGGAGCCCACTTTATGGTGCACGAATGTGCATGCATCCGTGCATTCGCGCACAATTTGGTCAATATCTCGCAAAGATGCAAAAAGATGCAGCTAATTTTTTATACACTTTCGAAAAAATGTTCATTGAACACATTCCAATAAGTTTCAAGACCAACCATCACCAACCGCGTAACTTATGGCTTTTTTTGTGGAATTTATGAATCGTTGCATGTACAAAAATGCACTCCACTTCGATAATTATTTACTAATTACCATATAAATAAACTGATCTGATACTGAGATATTTTAATTGTACTTACTTTCTGATGCAGAATCCATTTTTATGACACAAAAAACTGCACTTTGAGAATTTTTACGCTGCAGACAAAATTTATCGATTTTTGAAGCGTTTCGAGCTGCCGAAGTGACACGCTGCACGGTCGCACAATAAGTAATTTCCTCGCTCAGGTAGTAAACCCGGACCAGTATTAACGGTCGTTTCTAATGCTAGGGATGCCACTACAACGATTTAAAACGTTTCCATTTAAAAAAAATCTTAATTTTTTTAAATTTTGGCCAGTTTTTTCGCGTTTCCGTCCACTGTGCGTCGCTACAAGCCGATAACATAAATTTAATACGGTCAAGAGAAAATAACGTATTGTCTCTGATATGGCTTAAGCCAGATAGTTTTAATTTTAGTATGTTAGTGCCATTTAACTAATATGCAGCAGACATTAAAAAAAAATTTCACTCCTTGTTTTTATCTATCCTTTATCTTTATCAAACTTCCAGTAGTAAAAATTGAATGTGAATTTCGAAGATTGAATTATCCCGGACGAAGTTAGTTTTGTATAAAATAATAAAAATAGAATGTTCTACTTCCTTAAAATCTCGTTCCACATTCCAAGTTCACCAGAAACGATGACATGACATGCGAACATTGTGTAAACACAAACACACTAAAAAGCTGACAAGCGATCCGTGCTCAATATTTTTTTTATTGAACATCAATTTGTGACGGCTTGATGGCTTTTTAAACGTCAAATAACAAATCCACTTTTCAAAAGCATTCGTTTCGATTATTGGTTAGTGTCAAATTCACAAATCCAGAGCACACGATTTTATTTTATTTTAAAAATAAACCTCGAATGCAGTTGCAAGTGCAACGAACAAGTTTTGCATTTCAATCAAATCATTTTGGAGAGATTGAACCGACCGTTGCCGATGACGGGCGGCGTTTGAAATGAAATAACAGTGATTCCTCTCTGAACACTGTTAAATATTTCAACTTTTATAATGATAATAACTAAAGCTGCAAATCGTTTCTGTATATCATGGTCGTAGAGTACAGATGTACTTACTGTCTCCGGCATTCACTTTGACCGCGAAACTCTTTCTCCAGTGCAGTCTATTATTAGCTTTCGAGTTGTGTACACGTTAAGTCACTTGGGCGTATTGCGTATTGTTTTTGTGTTTTCATTTTATTTGTTGTACTGTATTGTTGATATTATTTTAATAATAAAGCATGGCAGACGTACGCAGGGGTAGAAAACAGCCATTTGCTGACAAAGTGAATAAATTCATAGGTGAATTCCCGGATTTATTCTATGATCGTGCTAAAATAATTTGTAAAGTGTGCGAGAAAGATTTGATGTGCTGGGATAAGCGTGATTGTGGACTTCACGTAAATAATGTACACCATAAAAATAAAAAAAATGACGTACCTTTGACAACACAGTTATGTTTGATTTACTATTAATGCTGATTGCCTGTAATGTTCCGCTGCACATACTCGATAAACAACCATTTCGAGAGTTCTGGAATAAATACAATGCCCAGGTGAAGTTACCAAGTCGCACAACGTTATGTAACTATCTACCAACTGTACACGTAGACATGGTAAATAAGATGAGATGTGAATTAAAAAATACACGGCTGTGGTTATCTGTTGATGAGACAACAGATTGTAAAAAAAAATTCTATTTTAAATGTTATAGTACGAGTACTGGACCACTGTTACTAGCTAGCAAAAGACTAAGTCAGTGTACTAGCGAAACAATTACCAGGGTGGTGCTGGAGACGTTTGAAAAATTTGAACTATCAAAAAAATCAAGTGTTGATGTTTGTGACTGATGGCGCCCTAACAATGCGTTCGGTAGGCCGTTCTTTGCAAGAACAAGGTTGTATGTTTATACATGTTACGTGTAAAGTGCATGCTTTACATCTTGTGGCAGAAACTATTCGAAAAGGTTTTCCAGAGGTGGATGCATTAATAGCAAGTACAAAAAAATTGTTTCTAAAATCTCCTAAACGTCTCCGTGCTTTTCATAGCAAGTGTCCCGGTATTTCTGAACCACCACAGCTGATTCTTACACGTTGGGGAACATGGTTGCAGGCAGCTTTTTATTATGTTGAATATTTCCAACAAATAAAAGCTGTGATACTACAATTCAATCCAGATGAGGCTGCAGCTATTAAGGAAAGCCAGACAAAATTCGAAGATATTTCCGTTGAAACAGCTTTAAAAAATATTGCGAAAAACTATAAACCATTACATGAAAGCATAAAAAAATTAGAAAACGGTGCGTTGTCGTTAGCGGAGTCACTGCAAATAGTGGACGAAGTAAATCTACTGCTACACGCTGTAGGTGATTCAAGAAATGAGCGTTAAAGAAAGTTCGCAAGTGTGTTAAATAGAGACACCGGTTTTACCAAATTAAGACAAATATGTGATGGTGCAGCCCCAGATCCGTTAAGTGCGTTCAAAGACTATTTTACGTATGCGTGTATTACATCAGTAGATGTCGAACGGTCGTTTTCAAAATATAAGAATATATTTTCACTAAAGCGAACATCACTCATAGAGACAACCATAGAAACATACCTGATGCTGCAAAATGGCTACACATCTTCTCCAGTTTGTGATAAGCAAGCTAGTTCATCAAGCTAGTTAAGAGGGTAAGTTTTACATACATTGTTATAAATTATTACAACTTCCTCAATTGTAACTCCTGTACTTTTGTCGCAATTTGGAGTCTGGCGTTGTCATGCATCAATAAAAATTGTTCGCCCATCGCCAATATAAGAAACAAAAAGTATCTATAACGTATTCTTCTAAAATGTCCTTAATGTACTTCACGCTATTCAAAGAATCTCCATTTATTTCCAGATCCTTTTATTAAGGCCGATATTGGCCTTTGACGCACTAATGAGCAACCCTGTATAGACAAAACTCCGCATAGTCTCTAAACAAAACATGCTCCTTGACAAAGTGCCGTCGTGTCCTACAATGATCCCTAGTTAAAGCAGATCCTGTTACGGCTATTCAAGGGTGTAATTCGTGTTCTGCAAGCCGTCTGAGGACAGTGTCTGTCATTATGAGCTGTTAAAATTACAATTGAATATTTATTGACGTAGTACTAAATTGCTCTCTTAAAGAATTCACCTTGATAAAAATATCCTGAGGTGCTGTTGCAATTCGTGATATTCCTTGTTCAGGGCATCTAATGCCCATTTGTTTCTCAAAAACGTCGTGTTCACTGGTGTTTCCCGTTTTCGGAATGAGATGTGCTTAACACATGGGAATCTGTTAACTTGGATTAATCCTTTCCTTACAGAAATCATTGCGCTTCGGTAGTTCCTGAAATGAGATTTGCAAAATATTAAAAAAATGCAAATATACTCTCTACTGTTAGTAGTTTTTTTTATCATCCATTTAGGGAAGTACAAAAACCCCAAAAATGTTTTTCTTGGATGATACGATATGACGGATATGAGATATGACGCCCAAATTTTCCACTTGATACAGATGTTAAGACGACAGACACACCCATCCTTCTCTAAATGACGTAATTGTTTTTTTTACGAGAATCATTCTGATAGCCGCTTCAGATACTAATAACACAAATTAAAATAATCTTATTTATAACCCAGTCTTAATAGTCAACTGGTTGACCTATGACTCTTCCGAACACATCAGCAATAGGCGATACATAATCCGGATTAATATGCGCCGCAAGCGCTGAAAAATGTAGAGATTAAGATTTTGTTAAATAGGTACCCCTTGTTAGTGTTTTTTTTTTTATATAAAAATTTTGAAATATAATTAACAGGTTTTTCCGGAAATAGGTGCAAATATTTGGCCGACCAAAGTGCCGAAGGGGCACCGACTAAGATGTGCAAAAGGATTTTAAAAGCAAGGAGAACCCTTGGCATGCTAAATAACATACGATCTGCAATGAAAATGTTAAACCGGCTCTCTTCTACGGTTTCATATTGCTCCAGCGGATGGTAGGTTATTAAATCCCCATATAAACAATTCAACAAAATTGTAAATATGTAATGATTCTTATTTTTTAATATTATTTTTTTTTTTTAATTCGAGATCCATAAAACTGTTTAGTCGGAAATAATATCAAACACAAAAAATAATATTTATTTATTAAAGAATTTTTTTATAATAAATGCTCAAAATAGCGTGATCATCCTTCTACAATTTGGCAGTGTGCCAATCGATCAATGAAGCACCGCAATAAATTATGCATCCGCATAAGAAGAAATCCAAATGCGCCAGGTTAGGAGAGCGAGTAGGACACTCAATGTAACTTATTCTTTCTATCCACTGCTGAGGAAAGACTTCATTGAAATAATTTCTTACTTTTAATGCAGAATATCGTGGGTCACCAGGAACCATGGGATTGTTAAGGTTGGGAAGAAACGCTTCAATAGCTGGTATAATGTGATTTCTTAATAAATCAAGCTATCTTGAACCATTTATGTTGCCCTCTATAAAAAAGAGGTTCGACGATATGATTGTGTATTATACCCGTCCACACGTTGTCTTTTTGGGGATGTCGTGTGTGGATTTCTCACATCCAGAGGGGATTATCTCTGAACCAAATACGACACTTATGTCTATTTACTTTTTCATTTAAACAAAATGCTATTTCATCAGACAATAGAACTTTATTCACAGAATTACTAGCATTACATAGATTTTGCATAGTTTCACAATACTGTATTCTTCGCTTTGGATCATTTTCTGAAAGCTTCTGTATGAAATGTAGGGTTTCATATTTTCGTACTTCATAATATGGCATTTATGTCCTCATCCAGCTCTAATTAATTGTGTTGTCTTCAATTTGTAACAAAATTTTTAATTTTCACCTCATCAGTTTTGGCTGATTTTTTGACCGTTCTGTTTTAGGTAGATCTATCCCTTGACATGGTCTTGTTTGTCTATAGCGTCGTACATTTTTTACACTGTTACACTGTTAAACATTATTTACACGTTACCAATCGTTCTGCTTAGCAATCGCAGTCGTTCGCAGATTTGTCTACATCGGGAACCAACGTTTCTAGGAGATTCCCACATATACCTACCTAACATTTCTTCCAATCGTGGGTGATATCAGACGTTCCATGTTTTTGTAAAACTGTAGTGAATAAACACGTACCACCTACATTGAAACGTTCGCATTCGTTCTCAGCTAAGATTTCCATTTGATATTTTTATATTAACCGACATTAATACCCAAGAAATTTGTCTTGTGCTTATTAGCAGAGTTAAGGGAAAAGGTGATAATTAAATTACACTGATAATTATATATATATGATATATTTTTGCTATTATCAATACACGCCCTCAAAAATGTATTACTGTTTGACTTGAAAACATATTTAAAATATATAATTATAAAGGCTAATCAATAGGGAACTTGCACATTTTTTTTACTTCATAAAATTGTTCTACAACACTAAAAAATAAGATATACAAAATATAACGCCTTAATTCCCAATAATAAATTTGTTATAAATTATTAAAGTTTCGCGCGCGAGCGAACCGTTTCAAACAGGTTCAAAAGCGCGGGAGTAGTCGTGACATCACACCATACAATTTAGAAACGACGACGGAGATCCCAGCACTCGACCGCTTGATTTCAGATAAATTTTAAGTGTATACTTAAAATGGAAACAAAAACTCCTTATTTTAAATATTGCATTGTACCGTTGTGTAAGAATACTACAATGAAAGTGCCAGATAAAGTATTTATAATATTGCCAGAAGATAAGATTCGTCGATCAAAATGGCAAAAAGCGTGTAGAAGAAATGAAAAAGACATTTCGCAGAGCAGTAGGTCTCTACATGTGTGTGATCATTTTAATGTAAGTACATTATTAAATACTATATGTCTATCTACAGTTTTTCGCAGGCGGGCAATAAAATATTCCGAATTCCGAATTATTGAATTTTAATTAGGGTAGGATTAAAGAAAGAATGTGTATACACTGTTAGAAAATAAGATTAGTAGATAGAATATAATTTAGTGATACTAAATAAAGGTAATTTCCTGGTGCGAAAGTAAACAGCTATTTATTATTATACTCTTCGCAAATACGATTACGAAGAGTATATTGCATTTGATCGGGACATTTCGAAAATCGTTAATATCGCTCGCAGAGAAAAAAATCATTTCGTTCGTCATCGAATTCTGAACAACTTTCAAAATGTCCGTTTGTTCATCTGTCCGTCCGTCTGTCCGTCCGTCACGTTTCTTGTAAGCACGATAGCTAAAGAAAGAAAAGTCCAATCGAGTTGAAATTTGGGTTATAAGTTAGTGTTAGCTAGAGGAAGAAATCCATTGTTTTTGAA
The DNA here is from genome assembly GCA_029963845.1 of Rhamnusium bicolor. Lineage (NCBI taxonomy): Eukaryota > Metazoa > Arthropoda > Insecta > Coleoptera > Cerambycidae > Rhamnusium > Rhamnusium bicolor. The sequence continues at coordinate 171,717 of JANEYF010000235.1, forward strand.
AAAAAATCAAATAGTAAATAAAAAAGTTATAGGACATTTTATTTAAAAATGTGAATCTACAGAGGGTTGCAATTTTCAATGTGCTACTAAAATTGAAGTAATTTTCTATAGACACCAAAATGCTGTAAAATATACTATATAAATTTCGCCTACGCAGTCGGCATCATCGGGAGATGAAAAAAAATTGAAAATTAAATATGTGATCAATATATTAGGTATTGTAAGAATAAATCTTAGTTTATACTATAAAATATACTGCCACGCGTTTCGCCAATACAGTCGGCACCATCGGGAGAGAAAATTAAATATGTTGTCAATACATTAGGTATTGTAAGAATGAGGTTTATAAGACAAACACAAGATTCTTTTCAAAAAACTGCGAAGAGTATCCTACAGAATGTACAACAATTATATAAAAGTTCAATAACACTACTGTCTGCGAAGAGTAAAATGTTTACCTCTAGTATATATAGTATATTGCAAATACCTTTCCCTTGTCCTTTAATTTATTCTATTCAAATCTTACATTTATCTATTATGTGAATGATAACACGACACAATCACTTATTTCCCTTGCCCCAAAACATAGTACGAAAATACCTACGATAGGTAATTATACATTTGCGCACCATTTCCTTTGCAGCAAATGTCTTCTATAGAGACACTTTACACGTGTGTACAAAAAAAACACGAAAAATATAGAAGTGGCTGTTGTAAAGAATTACCCTAAATTCTTTCAAACATAAGACTAAGTCTGCTAAAAAAGCTTAGTTGCGACTAAGCATTTTGTAGTTATTTCATTTTATTCCGTGATCAAGTCATAACTATGTTATGTTTATAAATTATTACTAAAAGCTAAAAAAATACAAACTTCTCTGCCTTGACCCCGCGGACCTCTCCAAGGGAAAAACTTTCACTATTTTGTATAAAAGGTGCCACCATAAACATATCCACTTTAGGCAACTTATCAGATTGGCCCTTTGAAAAACCTTGATCAGTCATTTTAAAATATCTGTACAACTACAATAAGTGGTACTATAAAACACAATTATATATTTATATCACAACAGTCACTAACAAATCAACCACAGTCTAATAACACCATATTGTACATATGTTTATATAGAATGTCATACTTTGTTAATTTGTTTGTATTATTATTTTTAAGTATTTTATGAATGAATTGATTTTTAGTTTTCTTTTTTCTGTATATATGTATATATTAATATAAATCTTACTCTGTACCCCATACAAGTTGTAAATAATCTACTTAATTGTGAATAAAGATTTTAAATTGGAATTGGTAAACATCTGATTGTGTTGCTTCCCGGCGCGACGACTACCGAATATTGTATGGTGTGACGTCACAGTCAATAGTAGCTCGTTTCGGGCCACTTCAATTTTATCGCTGTTTAGATCCTTCATACTGATCGCGTGGAATTAGAAATCTTATTTTTTTGTGAAGTACACGTTTTATTACAACGTTACGCTATGTTTTTTAGTATTATTTTTATTTTTAAAATTATAGGCAAGTTCCCTATTATACCTAGTTTCGTTCTGATTTGAAGAAACTTCATTGGTGGATTCATTTTTGTGAAGGCGTCTGCTGACTGTTGATCTGTTGGGATATATTTCAGTATTAGTATTTGTTTTTCAGTTTGCTCACGTGTGAAACGATATTTAATGTCAATAGGCTTATTCGTTCTTTTGTGATTAGTTGGATTTGCGGCTATACTGATACAGCTATGATTATCCTTGTAGATTGGAATTGGAGTTTATATTATTTAAAAGTGACTTGAGCCACAGAAATTTGCTTTTTTGTATTCCATATTATATAGTGCATTTTTCAAAAGCTTGAAATAAGTAGTCAGTTGTACTTTTACGAGTTGTTTCATCACTGGCCAAATCTGCATCCACATATCCAACAATTTTTTGACTTCTCACATATGTAAATTTCGATATCAGTGAGCGGTGTTATGTAGGCTAAGTGTGTCCATAATTTGTATTAGCCCCGTATAACAGTCTATTCACTTTATTATTTTGTTATCATGTTCTTTCTTTTCTCCTGTTCCTTAATTAAACTGATAAAGTCTGAGTGGGAAGTTGAAGGGTTGACTTCAGCCGATTTTTTATTGTTAATAAATACTAACGATATGAACTGCTGCATATTGTTCCGCTTTATGAACAATAATAATATTATTGTAAAAATGTGAGTAGAAAAAAAATTATTGTTTGTTTAAACATATTTTAATCTGTGTAAATACATAAACATATGTGGTATTTTTAGGAACCGCAGTGTTTTGTCGTCTCTCTAGTTACAAGTGTGTCTGACGAACCGCGTTGAGAAGTTCGCTATTAATTTTCTCAGTGATGGATACGGATACGAATGCGTATCGTAAGTTGCCAATATTCTTTAATGTATGTACATATATATTTTTTACAAATACACGTCTGTCTGTCCCGCGTAAACAATTTACACCGGGAGAGAAAAAAAAAGGAAAATGTGAAAGTATTTTGTTAAATAAATGTCAATATTTATTTATAAAATCTATTAATTTTATTGATAATACAAGAGTGAATATTTATATTGTTAGTTCAACATTCAAACCAACGTCTCCACTGCCTCTTTCTCACTGCCGAGTCCCCGCTCTCTCGCAGCCAAAATGTCCGAGTCAGCATTTATTATTTGTTGTTATTTTTGAGTTGTTCACAGTCGGCCACGCTACTGGTATCCACGTCCTCGTGGATCAATCGCGTTGTTCCTGATTCGTGATCCCTGTGAAAGCAAACTCAATTTACTAGCTTATTAAATACTCTGCCTATTGTTAGTAAATTTTGTGGCTGCTGGATACTCTGCAATATTCTGCATCATGTAGAATCTGTAAAGGTAACATGAATTCTTGCAAGAATTACTTGTTAGTATATTAATCATTAAACATTTAAATAGGTAAAATATATTTAAAAACATTACCCTACAGGAACATCTAAATTAAAATCTAAAACGTATCGATTTGAGCTCTAACTACTATTGTCATCGAGTTCGTCTTCCGATTGCGAACTGACTTCAACGTTATAGGCCTTAAGCTTATCAAGGGAGACGATTCCCTTATACTTCCTCTGCGATCGGGAAGAGCCCTGGACGTCCTCTACCACATAGCGATCGTGATCTAACACTTTCGTGATAACATATGGTCCACTATACTTTGGAACCAACTTTCGGCTTTTGCCTTGATTGCTCGTTGCAGTGGTGCGTACTAATATTTGGTCTCCAATTTGATATTTCTTTCCACTGCAGCGATGTCTATCGAATTCGGCTTTTCGTTTGCCTTGTTTCTTAGCGATAACGTGTTTGACTTTTTCTCTTGTTGCAACCAAATTCTCATCTCGAGTTGATTCTATGGAAATTTCGTTATCCAGAATCGCGTTGGCAACACCTCTGGGTGCATACCCAAAAAGTAATTCGTATGGCGACTTTCCAGTGGTCGAATTCATCGTAGAATTCAAACCCCATCGTACTTTAGAGACCTTCTCATCCCATCTTTCCTCATCATCCATAGATGCGGAGAGTGATGACAAAATGGTACGATTGTACCTTTCGACCTGGCCATTCGCCCTTGGCGTAGCTGTTGCATTCAAGATATGTTTAATGTTCAAATTTTTACAGAGTGCCTCGAACTGCTTGCTCGTATAGCAAGTACCTCTATCCGTTATTATTCGTTTTGGCACTCCAAAGTTCTCAATAACGCTGTTCAAAAAGTTTATTAGAGGTCGTGTTTTTGTTGAAGGTACTGCTTTCATGAAAACAAACTTTGAAAAGGCTTCCACGATAACAATCAAGTATATGTTCTTCCTTTTCGATTTCACAAAAGGACCTAAGTGATCGATGTGTAGTGTATCAAATGGCGTATTATTCTTTTCGATTGGGTGTAAATATCCAGGCTGCTTACCTCCAGGTTGCTTATTATATAAACATGGTAAACAAGCAGATATAAATTTTTTTCACATATCGCCTCATTCCTGGGAACCAGTAGAGCCTCGATATAGCTGATATTGTTTTATCAAGGGACAAATGACCGTTACCATCATGGAAATGCAACACTACCTGTCTTCGTGCTGGTTTAGGTACAACCCATTTCTTTTTACCAGAAACGATCTTGTACAGTCTGTTATTGATTAAACGGTAATTTTTGTGTATTTCATTGTCCTCGTGATCTGTTGGAGGTTTTGTCAATACTTCGACCAAGAATTTACATCTTTCATCACCCAATTGAGCATTGAGAATCCAGTCCTCTTGGTTTATGTTTACTATATTTACTGTGGCATTGGACTCGACTAGATTAGTACTAGTCGGATTCCTACTGAGTGCGTCTGCATGCGACATTCTATGCCCAGGGCGATACTCAACTTCAAAGTTATATTCTTGTATTGCCAACCACCATCTTCCAATCCTTGGAATTAGATCCCTTTTACTCATAGTCGTCCTTATTGCATTACAGTCCGTAACGACTTTGAATTCAATGCCAATAAGAAATATTCTGAAATGTTTCAACGAGTTTACCACAGCCATTGTCTCCAGTTCATAGGAATGGTACCTCTGTTCTTCTTTGGTTGTCTGTCTGGAGTAATACATAACTGGATGTGGTATGTTGTTAGTTGGTATTTGAACTAATATTCCTGCAACACCCCATTTTGACGCGTCTGTATGAACTTCTGTCCTTAGCTCAGGATCATAAATAGCTAACACAGGTCTAAATACCAGTTTCTCTTTAAGGGCTTCGAAAGCTCTACGTTGTTCGTCACCCCATTCGAATTTAACATCTTTCTTCGTTAAGACCGTCAAAGGTTTTGCAATCAAGGCAAAATCCTTTATATACTTTCGGAAGTAACTGGCCAATCCTAGAAATTGTCTAACAGAATGAACGTCAGTAGGTACTGGAAATTGTCGTACAGCTTCAGTTTTTCTGCTGCCCGGTTGAACCCCTTCCTTGCTTATCTCGTGACCCAAGTATTCAACCCTTTCCATAAAAAAATGGCATTTGCTTAAACGTAAAGTAAGACCAGCATTCTTTAAGGAATGCAAAACGTCTCTTAAGCTATTAAGTCCAAGAGCGAAACTTTGTGACGGCAACAAAACATCATCCATGTATGCCAATGCTTTTCCATACCGCAAATTACCCAAAACTTTATTAATGGTTCTTTGGAAAACTGCAGGAGCATTGCAAAGTCCAAATGGCATCCTTGTATACTCGTAATGGCCATCTGGTGTTATAAAAGCAGTTTTTGGAATCGCCGATTCTTCCATTTGAATTTGATGGTAACCACTCGCAAGGTCTAAACTCGTGAAATATTTACAATTCGTAAGTCTCTCAAGGAAATCATCCACATGTGGAAGCGGAAATCTATCCTTAACCGTTTTTGAGTTAAGCGCTCGATAATCTACACACATACGTTGTTCACCATTCTTCTTTTTAACAAGAAGAATAGGACTAGAATATGGAGAATCAGATTCACGTATGATACCGTTACTCAATAAATCATCTACAATTTCTCTCACAACTTTTCGTTCATTGTGAGCCAAACGATATGGTCGATAAACAACGGGCTTATCGTCCAACATATGTATTGACATTTTCAATATATCGGTTTTCCCTAACTCGCTAGTATGTTGTGCAAAACAACATCTGAATTCGTTTATTAAATCAATCAATTTATTAATTTCATCAGAAGTGAGGTTTTCATTGTAACTTAAATCGTTGGCCGTAAATGACCTGTTTTGGACTGTGGTGGAAAATGCAAATGTGTACGAATTTAAGGATATATCTTCTAAACATGAAACACATCGAGCTAAAATTTGATTTGTACTCACCTCGATTTCTTGTTGAGACAGATTCGTAATGGTTACACAACCGTCTTCACCTTTTGTAATACATTCATCGACATAGTATTCATTTTCCCGTGCCGACCTCAAACCTCCACGGATGTAAACGTCTCTTTCGGTAACACCACGTGATGTAACAACAACCAATGCAGTCGTCTTTGGCGGAATGACAGTGTTTTCCTTTACCCATAGAGGAATTTTACTTGGCGGCAAATTTAACACTGCATTTAAATCATCTTCAGCGGACAGTAGCCTTACTGTTTCCCCGAAGACTATCGTAAGAACCTCGGGTCGATTTAGAAAGGTCTGCCCTATCATGACGGGTATTTCTTGAGCAGAGTTTGGAACGATAAGTGCTTTTACGGAACCTTCCGCTCGATCCACTTTAAGAAAAACGTCAGTTTCTCCTATCACATTTACTATTGATCCCCCATAACCACCTATCACCTTATTACTAGCTGAACATTCCAACTCCAGCTGGGTAGCATCTTTCTCTCGTATTAATACTCCCCCCACATCCTGAATCTACATAAGCACGTGTGGGCTTATCATTTATCCAACAATCAAAATAATATCTATTATTGTAATCTGTAATGGCCGGCTCTACTATTTGATTCCTTACAGATCTCCGACAATTTTTAGCGACATGTCCTAAACGTTTGCAGTTTGTACATTCTAGTCTGGGCTTTGGGCATTTGTTCGAGAAATGACCTTTCCCTTTACAGTTATAACAACGTTGCTCACTCTTGTCATTGTGTTTATTTTGTTTGTCCTGCCTGAAATTGCTCTCACTATGGGTACGCTTAAATCCCCTAAACTGAAATCGTTCTGTCGTTGTGGAGGATCGTCCAACTTCGGAATTAAGTGTTGAAAAATATTCCGCATACAAATCATTAGGTGTGCCATATCTACCTGCTCGTGCACCAGCTTGAATTGTTGGATCTCTTATGCCATCTATTAAACATGATACTGCTTTTTTTTCAGTAATATCACAAGCACTAAGTAGCTCCATTTTATCAAAATAATATTGATCCCATGTTTCTAAAGGTAGTTTGTGTCTATTCACTAAACTTCTGAGAACTGCAGCAAAATCATGATTGTCAGGAAATGATTTTACTAGCAGGGTTTTCCATTCTTCCCAACTTAGATGATAAGATGGCAGGTTATCATACCATTTTCGGGCTAACCCCTGTAATCGACCTTGCATGTGGAAAATAGTGGTATGTTCATCCCAGTTATTAACAAAATGTAAGAAATTGTTCAGTATAATTTATACATTAATTACACTAAACAAAAATAATTGACACCCAGTATAATTGTACGGTAATTTCTAAATTAAATAATAATTGATACAAACAGGGTCTAAAATAAAAATAAAGGTAATAGAAACCGTTTATACATAAAGTAATAATGAATGTACTTATGAAAGTCTAAAAATAGAACTGCTCAACTTTACTAATGATTTCTCTGAATGATCAATATGGATCAATTAACAAACGATAGTCAAAACATAAGGAGACTGCTTTTTAATGTTTATATTACGGCACCGAAAGGCGTCAGGTCATCTATAATACGATGCAGCAAGAATGTACATCTAGGCGTTGACAACAATTCTGAATTATTTTTCAACTGATATTATACGTTAATCAGATTGCAAGCACATTGATAAGAGGCAAATATGATAATTAACTTAAGAGTAATAACATACGTATTAATTATTGTCCAATTCCAGGCACTTATTTCAGTCACTAAGGCTCACAGACAAGAACACAAAAGAAAAAACACTGCAGGAATCACACTCGCGGCAAGCAGGCCTAATCCCACCGCTGCTTTGTTAAATAAATGTCAATATTTATTTATAAAATCTATTAATTTTATTGATAATACAAGAGTGAATATTTATATTGTTAGTTCAACATTCAAACCAACGTCTCCACTGCCTCTTTCTCACTGCCGAGTCCCCGCTCTCTCGCAGCCAAAATGTCCGAGTCAGCATTTATTATTTGTTGTTATTTTTGAGTTGTTCACAATTTTATTTTTGAAATGCATTCTTTTTATCTCTCCGAAATAGTCAAACCCAACTTTTCCTTTTATTTGAAAATTAAAAGGTTAATATAAAAAATCAGAGGTTTTTTGGACCTCCTTTAAAAAAACATCGATATAGATTTATCGATGATTTTATAACACTGGCGGACAAAAAAATTTATATTTTTTTAACATGTACATGAATAGCATAATCCCACTGGAATAAAGTCTTGTGATTGCAGGCAGGGATTTTACTAATCTGTTTATTGCTGTATATCAAGGATGTACCTATATGACATATATTAGGCTTACATAGATATATCTACAAAGATAGAGAATAATTTTTGAAAAACATATACTCAGTTCATTTTTTCTTTTATTGGGGATCAAATCGTCCCGCTTTAAGAACCAACAGTAATCACTAAGTCTGGCCAAGCGATGGCAGATTCAGGGTCGGGCGCAATACCAATGCCATCGCGCGCTTGTTTACGATGACGATGACACGACACACTTCAGTTATTATCTGTCGGTCGATGCATAGAGTACTAATAAATAATAAATAATGTTGAGCGTAAAGAGTAGAAAACGACCGTATGCTGATAAAGTGAATAAATTTATCGGTGAATTTCCGGATTTATTCTATGATGGATGTAAAATAATTTGTAAAGTTTGTGATCAAGACTTAATGTGTTGGAATAAATACGGCTGCAAAATTCATGTCAATAGTAACTGACATAAAAATAAAAAAAAATGGCCTGTCTTCTTTGGAACCTCAGTTTATGTTTGATTTACTGTTAATGCTGATTGCCTGTGATGTTCCCCTGCGCATATTGGATAAACCAGCATTTTCGGAGTTCTGGAATAAATACAATCCCCAGGTGAATTTATCAAGTCGTTCATCGTTACGTAGATATGTACCAAGTGTTCGTGAAGACATTGTAAATAGGATTAAATGTGCATTAAAAAATACACGGCTGTGGTTATGTGTTGACGAGACGACAGATTGTAAAACAAAATCTATTTTAAATGTTATAGTACGTGTACTGGACCCTGTTAAACCAACATTTCCACTTTTACTAGCTAGCAAAAGATTAACTGCGTGTACTGGCGAAACAATTACGCGGGTGGTGTTGGAGACTTTCGAAAAATTTGAACTGTCAACAAGTCAAGTGTTGATGTTTGTGACCGACGGTGCTGCGACAATGCGTTTGGTGGACCGTTTTCTTCAAAGAGACGATTGTAGGTTTTTACATGTTACGTGTAAAGTGCATGCGTTCCATCTTGTAGCAGAAACGATTCGAAAATGTTTTGCAGAGGTAGATGCATTAATAGCAAATACAAAAAAAGTATTTCTCAAATCTCCTAAACGGCCTCGAGCATTTCACACACTGTGTCCTGGTATTCCGGAACCACCAGAGCCGATTCTTACCCGTTGGGGAACGTGGTTGAAGGCAGCTTTTTATTATGCTGAATATTTTCAACAAATAAAAGCTGTGATACTACAGTTCAACCCTAACGAGGCTGCAGCTATTAAGGAAAAGCAGACAAGCTTTCAAGATATTTCCCTTGAAACAGATTTAAAAACTATTTATAACAATTATAGAGGACTACACGACGCAATAGAAAAATTGCAAAATACTTCGTTGTCGTTAGTGGAATTGCTACAAATAATGGACGACGTAAATACACAGCTACAGATTATAAATGACGCAAAAAATAAGCCCGTTATTGAAAAATTCGAGAGTGTATTACGGAAAGATCCTGATTTTACCAAATTAGACAAATTTGTGATGGTGCATCTACCGCTGCGTTAAGTGAGTTCACAGAGTGTTTTACTTATGCCTGTATTACTTCCGTAGATGTCGAACGGTCTTTTTCAAAATACAGAGATATTCTTTCACCACAGCGAACATCGCTTACTGAGACAACAGTAGAAACATATCTGATGCTACACAGTAATTATGGAAGTGCTCTAGTTTGTGATAACGACAACCAAGTTACTTCATAAATCGGCTTAAGAAGATGAGTTTTGTACATATTTTTATAAAGTGCACCAGTATTAATAAAATTTATTTCCATTTATTTTATTTATTTATTATTAGTTGTCACTTAGATATACAATGTACATGTGTGAACGTCATTTAACAGTTTAATAGTAATGTGCAGCACTAAGCTTACAGAATATAAGGTAATAGATACATAAAAAAGAATTTAAAGCGACCGAAATAGTACAAAAACATACATCACAATATATAAAATATTTTTGTTTTTATTATTCTACTTACTCAAGTATTATGATATGATGCATACCCAGTACGTCTCTGTAGGATTAATGACCTTGGCCAGGCTTAGTAATCACCCATCATGGCAGGATCCCATCGTCTTTAATAACGAATTTCCAATGTCCTCATGTCTTGATAAATCTTTCTCCTTAGTCGTCGCTTACCGCACCCAATTTTCAGGAAAAAAAATTTAAATGAGAATACAGTAAGTGATTTTTAAAGACACACGGCAACCAAGCGTTTGATTCGAATCTAAAAATTCGTTTACTACTTGCTTGTAGTTCTCATTCTTCTTGTTCCCTAAAAATCTCCTGACTGCGTTTACAAATGAGTTCCAAGCTCTGTGTTCCTGTTTGTTGAGTGTTCCTTTAAAATCTACATCGTCAAGCAGTTTTCTAAAATGAGGACCAATAAACAGTTCCTGCATTAAACCATCAATTTCATTACACGCGCATAGTGAATTTTCCGTATTATAAATGCAGAAAATGTTGCATTTGTTTTTCTAAATGTCGTAATCTTTGTTTCTTTAGCCAGCAAGTTTCACTCCTTAAGTTGGGAAGCAAGAAGTTCTGCTTGTTGTCTTGACAGCCCCCAGTCGCATACCAAATCATTCAATTCATTTTAAGCAATTAAGGGTCGGCACATTGGTCTGGGCTGTCTGAAGTTTCGTTACTATTTCCATTACTTCCCAAAACAATATTTTGCCAATTTAAAGGCGCAGGTGGCACTGATGCATTGTGAGGAATAAGTCGTAAGGCTGATGGCAAATTCGGATATTTGAGTTTTTGTTTTTCCAGTTCTGTTACACATAAATGGCAATCATCGAAATGATTGGTGGGTTCTCGCCATACCATTGGAACCGCAAAAGGGATGCATTTTCTTTTCCCTTTCATCCACTGCACTAGTGGCACGATACAACTTACACAACAAACGTGGGGAACCCATTGCTTGTTTTGATCTCCGACTAAAACTCCGAAATATAGAAAAGACGTCTTTTCATAATTTCAGACAATGGCCTCGCTTGTGACTTCACAATGAATTTTCCACAAATGTAACAAAACTTGCCAGGTGAAGTTTTGTAACTTCGGTGCGTTTGACTGGACATTTTTGTCGTACCAGAGTTATGTAGGCAAACGACAACACTTTCTAACAGACACAATTGGGCACTTGGAAGGTCAAAACAAGACTGATACTGAAAATGTCTCACGTTACTTTAACTTGGCTCTTCTAAAATTGCCGACCCATCATAAAATTTATTACCTGGCAATATAATAGGATATATTGTGTTCACGCAAATATGGTACGTATTAGGACTTGTTGGATATTTTTCCAGTAAATAGGGAGGAGGTATTAACAATATAAAAACAGCAGTGTGGACTATGTTACAAATATTGTGTCGGCTAGTGTAAATAATTTACATAGAAGCTGTTTCAAATTCGATGTTAACATTGGTATCTCATTTAATTTGACTCTTTTCTACATTTTTGTAAAGAATAAAAAGTCTGTAAAAAAAGCATATCTATCTGGGATCGTATTTGCAGAAAATCATAATCCATAAACATCAATTTCAGGTTTTATAAGCAAGCACACATTAAAAACATTCATTTTATATGCATAAAAGTCTAATATGATTTGTTTTGTGGAGACCGCGTTAGACACTGCGGAACTTTTTTATTTCAAAGGTCGTTAAAGACCGTTTAAAACTTTTTCTGTCGTAAATGAACATTTTCGTATGCAAAACAAGAAAAAAGTAAGCGCCGAAGTTGAGGATAACTAAAATTTCCACAACTTTATAATTAAATTTTTTTTGATCGATTTAACATTGTTAAATAATAAGGACTAATCCTACTGGAGCAGAGGTTTATTTATTAAATATTTTGAATAATTTATAGAATGTGGCTGAATACCAAAACTTTAAAAAGGTAAATACGAACTATTTTTAATACTCATTTTGAAACTAATTTACATTTCGTTTCGAAGGGTTCGAAATACTGAATCGCGAAATGTACCCAAAACTAGAGGTCTAAAAAGTGCAACAAATGATGAATCGACACATAATATATTGATGGGACTTGAAGAAAATCCTCATTATTAAGCCTGGCCAAGCGATGGTAGATTCAGGGTCGGGCACAATACCAATACCATCGCGCGCTTGTTTACGATGACGATGACACGACACACTTCAGTTGTTATCTGTCGATCGATGCATATAAAAGCTGTGATACTACAGTTCAACCCTAACGAGGCTGCAGCTATTACAGAAAGCCAGACAAGCTTTCAAGATGTTTCTCTTGAAACAGATTTAAAAACTATTTATAGCAATTATAGAGGACTACACGACGCAATAGAAAAATTGCAAAATACTTCGCTGTCGTTAGTGGAATCGCTGCAAATAGTGGACGACGTAAATACACAGCTACAGACTATAAATGACGCAAAAAATAAGCCCGTTATTGAAAAATTCGAGAGTGTATTACGGAAATATCCTGATTTTACCAAATTAAGACAAATTTGTGATGGTGGATCTACAGCTGCGTTAAGTGAGTCCACAGAGTGTTTTACTTATTACTTCCGTAGATGTCGAACGGTCTTTTTCAAAATACAAACATATTTTATCACCACAGCGAACATCGCTTACTGAGACAACTGTAGAAACATATCTGATGTTACACAGTTATTATACAAGTGCTCCAGTTTGTGATAACGACAACCAAGCTACTTCATAAATCTGCCTAAGAAGGTGAGTTTTGTACATATTTTTATAAAGTGTACCTGTATTAATAAAATTTATTTCCATTTATTTTATTTATTTATTTATTATTAGTTATCATTTAGATGTACAATGTACATGTGTGAACGTCATTTAACAGTTTAATAATAATGTGCAGCACTAAGCTTACAAAATATAAGGAAATACATAAAAAAGAATTTAAAGCGAACAAAATAGTACAAAAACATACATCACAATATATAAAATATTTTTGTTTTTATTATTGTACTTATTCAAGTATTATGATATGATGCATACCCAGTACGTCTCTGTAGGATTAATGACCTTGGCCAGGCTTACTCATTAAATAACTCGGCAGTTTGGAGCAAACGATAATATTAGCAGTGCATTAGTATCGAGTATTTGTAAAAAAAGAAAATTATTCCACCTATAAAGTATGTTTGCAAGAACTCTTGGAAAATGATCCTGTTAGACGAGCGGAATTTTGTGTAATAATTTATTTAGAGGAATTAACATGGACCCCATTTTATCAAATTCATTCTTTTCACGGACGAATCAACTTTCACAATAAATGGTATTTTTAACAAATAAAATTATCGGTATTGATCTCGTGAAAATCCCCATTGGATGGAAAAAGTCCACACATAACACCATGAAAAATTAATGTTCGGTTGGCATTATTGGAGAACACATTACTGACGTTTTTTAATTGAGGGCAATCTTATGTCTACAAATACTTAGATTTGGCAAGACTTGAAATAGTTTAGTGCCATATCCCCCAAAAAAAAAAAACAATTATGCAGCTACGGACATGTGTTTCGTGCCCCTCATCACACTGGTAGAAATTAACAATCTAACTGTGCAAAAGTCCAAAATTAAGTAGGTATATATTCCAATAATTTTATCATTTTCCAACCCTGAATGAACCGGTGATTACTGAGAAAACAATGTAAAAATTGCTTGATCTTTAGATAAGTGGGGATGCATTTATAAAAGAAGGGTTTTATGATGGGAATATTTATTACCTGAATTAGTATTGTGTTATGCATTAAAGTGAACACATTGTTCTTAAAGTTCCTTGTATTTTGTGGTTTAAAATTATGGAGATTCAATCTACAGATACATATTTTTTTAGTAGGAAAATTGTTGATACAAAGTTTGAGTGTAATTTTTATAATTAATTTAACATATTTTGTATTTAAATGGACCGAAACTATGTATATTCGCATGTATTCGCACTGGAAAATTTTTTTATATAATAGTCATACATTTTAGTGTACAGCTAAAGTAAAATTAACTGCATGAAAATGCAGTCATGTAAAATATTGAATTATTTCATGTGCTATGTCCCTACCTCGGAGAGAGTTGTTTGATGTTTGGCGTAAAGAAAAGACAGTAAGTGCTAAAAAATTCAGCCGTATTTTCGTATGTTTATAATAAACTAGGACTGGACAGGGAAATTGAAGATACGATTAAGCGACAAATTAATAACTTAAGTAGCAAAATTTCCAAAAAATGGACAGAATCCCGCCGTTCAATCCATATAATGTTAGCGCGTGAATCTAAATGGCTAGATGAAAATGTCACCTTATTTCCTCAGCATCAATCTGCCGATTCAATACCAGGAACATTTAGCAGCAAAATGGGACGACCACCAAAAGAGTTTCAAGAACTGACGGCATCGTCAAAAAGACGAAAAGTTTTACCTATAGTACAGAATTATCCCAAAGAAGAATTGATGTTTGCGGCAGAAACAAGTTTGCGTTTCGGTGGACAAAGAGATGCAGCAAATATAGTCCACGAAGTTTCTCAAACATCACCAAAAAGGGCTAGTAGAATTTAAAAAAAGTGGAAATCTCCGTCCGTGCATCCTATCAAATATACACCAGAGGAGGCACTTGCATTATTTGTTGACAGACATTTTACCACACATACGTATATTTTAATGCAATCTGGGGCCAAGATGCGTAATGCAGATATATATCCTTCGTACGACGATATCCTAAAGCGGAATCAATAACAATTAGTGAAACGTCTGCAGAAATAACGGTTCAGGCCCTTGTTGACCACACTACAATCAGACTAGCAACGGCCTAACAATAATTTTCAAGTGGGGATGTGATAGAAGTTCTGGGCACTCTGCCTACAAACAGAAATTCTCTGGAGATGATGTAGAACAAAAAAGGGATTCCAGTTTATTTGCGGTTTGCATTGTACCCTTGCACTTACGAGCAAATAAAACTAATACCATCTTATGGCACAACCCGTCACCGTCTTCTACCAAATTCTGCAGACCTATAAAACTTTTATTTGAAGAAGAAACTGCAGAATTAAGTAAAAGAGAGATACAGAATATTGAACAACAAATGGAAACTATATTGCCTACCAAAGTTTCTATTAATGGACAGGAAATCGTCATTTCTCCTTGTTTCAAATTAACGATGATTGATGGAAAAATGTTTGGAGTAATCAGTGATATGTCAAGTCAAACATGTGGAATCTGTGGAGTAACGCCGAAAAATATGAACGATTTGCAATTTATCCAACAACATCAACAGTCGTCAGGTGCGAGCAAATATGAATACGGGCTTTCTACATTGGATTAGATAGATGCATTGAGTGTCTTCTTCACATCGCATATCGTCGGGATGTGAAAAAATGGCAAATGCGCAAAAATGAAGACAAAAAAATGTGAACAAAAAAATATATTCAAAATGAATTGAGGGTAAAAACAGGATTATTAGTGGACATCTCGAAACCCGGATATGGTACAACAAATGGCGGTAATACTGCCAATCGCTTTTTTGACCAATTTGCTCTTGCATATTCCATCACAGGAATTGATGAACAATTGATAAAGCGTTTGAATGTGAGACTGCAAAGAATTTCATGTGGATATGCTGTAGATGTACAATCATTTAGAAATTATGCAAAAGCAACTGCAGAAAAATATGTGGATCTATACCCCTGGTATAATATGCCCTCTAGTTTACATAAATTGCTTATCCATGGAGCAGATATTATAAAATCTGCTGTTTTGCCTATCGGAATGTTTTCGGAAGAAGCACTGGAAGCCAGAAACAAAGACTTTCGAAGATACAGAGAGTACCATACAAGAAAATTTTCTCGAGTGCAAACAATGAGTTATTAAATACTCTTTTATTTTCCTCAGATCCCTTAATATCTTCTATTTCTCGGACCAATCTTGGTCGATCATATAATATTAAGGCTCTTGATAATAAAGTTAAATGCCTATTGTTGCAGCCTACTTTTGACGAGCAATCTTCACAATTAGTACAGGAAAATCTGAATGAGGGTTCTGATAGTTCTTAAAATATTTTGTATATCGAGATTTTTGTCTCACCCTGTAGTACAAACCATGTTCCATGTAGATAAGAGTATTATTAAATGTGACTTAAAATATTAAGCGCAATACATATATCATGTTAAATCTGAATCTATGTTTCATTTTGACTTTTGCACAGTTAGATTGTTAATTTTTACCAGTGCGCAGTGTAGCGTGGCTAAGGAATTGGATCTAGAGTGGGATAGATCAGGAACAAGAACTAAAATAAGACTGGAAAGTACAGTACACAGTACTCAATTCATGCCTTCATGTTCCCATGTGCTACAAATGGGGCCTCGATGGGCACAGTCGACACACAGAGCTCTATATGTACTGCCCGTTTCCACCTGGCACATACAAACAAAACAAGATAGATTTATTGGGGTTCAAAATAAAACAAAGTAGGTTTAGTGCCATATCCCCAAAAAAAAAAAAAAAAACAATTATGCAGCTACAGACACGTGTTTCGGAGTTATTGCCCCTCATGCTCATCGAGGACGAAAAAAAAATGGAAAAACTGTGAGCCTCCAAGTTTATTTTTTAAACGATTTGTAAAATATTTATGAAACTTTTTTTTTCAGAATCAGGTGGAAAATATAACGACAGATATCAAATTTCATAAAAAAATATTGATTTTTTACAAAGTCTTCTTGAAATTTGCACAGTGAAAAATGATTCTAAAATAAAATATGTTTCAATTTGGATCAATTTCCGTTTATTAGTCTTATAGTGGCTTAAAAATTGTCCATCAAATTATCACGTCTAATGTTTTTTTTTAAATGTAACTTGAAGCCTTCTCGATTTTTTATATTATCATATTTTTCAACGCTGTCACGTCACTAATATATTTTTTTTAATATGGTATTGAATTGAACACCCCTGTTGCAAATTTTATCATTGTCTGGGCATAAATAAGAACATTTACAGGATTGTGATTTAACAACTAAAATAACGAGGGAATTTACAAATTACCAAAGAAATAATTACATGACAAACATATTTATTATTCAAAAACAAAACAAGTTTGTTTTTTCTTTCTGTTAAAACAAAAACCTACTAAATTAAACGTGTTCTTGACAGAACAAACTGCTTTGCAATAATTTGCGCTTTGATAAAAACGTCCATAGCCAAGTCAGGCCAGGATTTTCCTATTATTTCGCATTCGCAGCAACCCGCTTTGTAGCGGTTGAAGATTCCAATTAAAAAGCAGGTAAACGTTTTCGCAGAGCACTCTTTGATGTTATTAATTATAAATTAACGTACACAAAATAAATCTGAACTGTTTGTATTTTCTTGGATTTCCACGTCGCTGTGCGTTCTGGGAAAAAACATTCGTAAATTTTGCACGCGTTTACATAAATAGAAAGTGATTGAGCAGTTAGTGGAGGTATATTTATTGATATGTTAAAATCTGTAACTTAATTATGTACAAATCTTAACGAGCGTTCCTGGAATATCATTTTTAGTACCTACTTGGTTAGGTGAAAAACTATTTACGCATGTATTCTACAGCATTATTTGCATATTATGTAACAAATTTTAATCTAACAAAAGTTGTCGTTAATTAGCTGAGTCGTATTTAAAGGAATTGTTTTTGTTACAGCGAATTTATGGCAAGACGGATGCGCTTGCCGAAAAACAAGGCCGCCCAAAATCGGAGATATTCCCAGGTGAGTGTTTGTTTTTCACTTTGTTTGAATAGGATTATTTGACGCTTAAGATTTTGTGAAAAATAAACATCGTAAACATTTTGGTTTATAAAAATGGCACAGGCTACTTACAGGCCACAAAAAGTTGCTTTTAGAATAAAAGGTGCAAGATGAGTAAAAAAAACTTGGCAAGATATTCATATTGTGGGTACATAGATTTCTTAAGAAAAAAAAGCACGTCTGTACGTGTAAAGAAAAATGTATGACGGATATTTTAAAATAATTTCCAAAATCGAGTCCACGTTTGGAACAATTATACTGTTCTCGAATTTGTTTTTCCAGAAATTAACAATGTTTTATGGAATATCATCATATTCAATGTTTTATGTATTCTGATCATTTTATGGATTTTGATCAAGTCATGGAAATTGTTTGCTACCTGATATTGTAGAACTGTAAAATGTATCACGGATATTTTTTTTGTCGACAGAACTAAGAGAAAGACACCATTGACAATCTCTACGTTCAAATAATAATTACAAAAAACTGCATACCTTCGTGAGATGGTTGAAAATTATATAATTTCTTAGCGGTTGAAATACTACGATGACAATTTTCAGGAATACCTTTAAACCATATTATTTGCCATGAATTTTCCTTTACAATAAAGAAAACAGCATGCAAATTACGACATTTTCAACGAAAATATCCGATATTGAAATTGGGTAAAATTTCGCACTTCAATTGTCCAGTGATTTATGTATACGAAAAATTATCTAAATCCGTTATATTCAATTGTATCGGTTGTGATTATTTCCAATATTTTATGGATTTTGATCAGTTTCGATATTTTTATTATTTTATGAAATCTGATTATTTATGGATTTTGATCGTTACACAATTTACTTCATTTTGGGTCTGTATATGTTAAAAAAAGTGCCAGGAATATTTTATAATATTTTTCAGAAGGTTAGGATTTATAAAGAATTCGACATTGTCCGACTTCAACAGAAGTAAGTGATACTGGAGTTTTATATAGATCGCTTTGGACAATTTTAGACTTAGAATTTTGACATTTCAGATGGCGACTAGCTGATACGATATGTAGCTATATTTGAGTCAGTTCAACTTTTTGAGCATATACACGCACAGATCAAGATCCAGTCAATATCTCAACAAAAGTCAATTGTTAATGGGATCGTTCGTTCTAAAACATATTCTTTTGATATTTTAACCCACGCTCACCCTTCAAGGATCAACACTGCCTAAGACAAAGACAGCTGGAGTTGAAAAAGTGCCTTAAGACTCTCTCAATGGCGAAAATGTCTATGGAATAGATAGGACTCGGGAAGACAGTTGCATATTCCAGTTTCCAATTTAGGTCTAAGAAAAGTTACCAACAGCAATCGCATTGCCTCGAGAGATTTAAAATCTTTACCGTCAAAAATGTGGACCTCAAAATGTTTATGTCGTTGTGAGTAGTGTCTATTTAGGATTTTGGTTTTATTAGTTTTTAAATTGTAGTTATGGACCATTTGTTCGCATTTTATATTTCAAAATAGACAATACCCTAAACGGGCGGGCGTTGCTCGTGTGGAGACACAAATATTGCTGTACGGATTTTTGAGCGGTAAATTTTACATAAGTAACTATCTATGTATAATAGAGGTAGGACTTACCAATCGGATATGACGTAACACCAGGGTTGGCTTTAGATGGTTATGTGTCAGATTTGCATGCATATATGAAACGATATCTTACCTTGAAATTTTTTTACCGAATTCCGTATTATCCAAAGTTGATAAAGTCAATTTATTAGCTCTCAAAAAGAACTGGATGTATAAGGGAATGTACTTAACAGTCAACTACTCACACAAGTATTTTTCACTACCAGTTACAAGCATAAAAGTATATTATTAACATATGTTCTAAATGTTTTGTTGTTAAACTTCAGCGCCTTTTGTTGAAAATCCATTTATATTGCGAGAAGGACCGCTCGACGTCGACAGATGTAACTGGAGCATATTTAAAATATGTAAACTTTCGCAAAGTCACCATATTCATGCCCGGTATAGCAAAGTCTACTTCTTTCCCGTTTAAATGGTCTATTACACCTGTCATCGTAAGGAATCCGGGATTTTGTTTGTACACTCTCAGCAATTTCTCCCTGTAACTGAAAAATATATTGTCGAAGATAGAACACAATGTTTATTGCATCAACTGTAGTAAATTCTAATGTTGGCTGATATTGGAAGTCCCGTATGGCTAGAGGAATTCGGAAAATCTTCCGTGTATGGTCTCCAGATTTTCTTGAACAGTTAGTTCGATAAATGCCTGTTGCATCTGTGAAATAGCAACTGGATCATGGAACATTCGGATTTAACTGCTGTATTAGGGATTTCACATTTTCAAAATGACAGTAATAGTACTATGCTGTCTCTAGAGAAGTTCCCCATCGTGTTATAATGGGCTGTGGCGGTAATGGAGTATTTGGTAGAAATTCATGAAATAACCGTACACGACTTGGTGCTTTAAGAAAATCTTTCTTTACACTAGATATCAAATTTATTTAACTACACTACACTATCCCACAGTAAATTACCAATTACGGGATAGGAACACAAACTATAAACAAAATAGTGCAACAAAATATCTGCCGATAGTTACACAATATTCAACATTTAAATACATTATTTTACAAAACATGGTTTTAAAATAGGAGTATATAACATAATACAGAAGTGATTGACAGACAAAATTAGAGAAAAAAAATGTTATAAAACAATTAAATTAACACAAAGTGACTAGAAGCTAATAATAATAAAAAAAGAGGAAAAATAAAAAAAAAATTAATAAACAGATTACTAATACACTAAGTAGTCCAGATCTATTAGGTAAATTGCTAATTTTTTAAGAATCTGTTCTTTATTTCCTTTATTTTACAATTGAATATATCAATATTGTCTTTAACCTCTGAATAATTAGAGCAAGCTTGAAAGAGTGGTGATGCTTTTAATAGGTTAGTTCGAGGAGTGGACAGATGAAATGTTTCAAGAGAGCGCGAGGCTAATCTCGGTACGTTAAAGTCAAGGTGTTGGAGAATTTGTGGACAATCAAAATCATATTTAATTATCTTGTGCAGAAAAATGATAGAGTGCATGATGGATCTTATTTCCTTCAGTGTCACAAAATTATATAAGCTTAATAGCAAATCGTGGGGAAAACCAATAGTGGGGTAAATTCTGTTATCCTTAAAATACATATACTTGAGAAATTTACGCTGAATATTTTCAATACTGTCTATACATGTGGCATATGTTGGACACCATACTATGGATGCATATTCCAGGCGTGATCTGCGTTATACAGGAGTATCACTGTGCTAGGGTCAGCAAAATCCTTAATATTTCTTATTACAAATCCAAGATTTTTATAGACTACTTTTAGTGTTACATGTTCATTAAAAGACAGTTTACTATCAAATATAATTCCCAGATCTTTTATAAAGCAGGGACGAGCCAAGAGTACATTGTCTATTTGATAAGCAAAGGCTAGAGGATTTAATTGCCTACTGAACGACATCACATTGCATTTCTTAATGTTAAGAGGTAGATTATTGGCAAAACACCAATCATTAATTTGATTTAATACATCCTGTAGCCGAGCGCAGTCATCATATGAGTCAATTTCAGAATACAATTTCATGTCGTCACATACATTAGAAAGCCGATTTTGAGAGAGGATGTTATGTCATCTATAAATATATTAAATAGAAGGGGACCAAGAATGGAACCTTGCAGGACTCCTGACAGTACATTTATATTGTTAGACTTATAATCATGATACTGCACATATTGTACTCTGTTGGAGAGATACGAGCTAAGTAGATTTATGACATCTGTCGATGTTCCATATTGGTCTAAGCGATTTATTAAAATTGAATGGTGTAGGCGATCAAAGGCCTTGGAGAAATCCTTGTCCTTGACTATCTAAAATGTCTGAAATATATTGAGTTATACAGACCAAATTAGTTGTAGTTGACTTAGCATTCATGAATCCATGTTGATTTACATCAATTATATTTTTTACATGATCATATATATATAACAGTGTAAAAGAATTTCCAAGACCTTACAAAAATTGCATAAAATGGCAATAGGGCGATAGTTACAAACATCATCCCTACTCTCATTTTTAAAAACGGGACAGAGTCGGGAAACTTTCCATATGCTTGGAAATTTGGACTTTTAACATTAAATTAAATATAATGGTTAGCGGGTGAGCAAGAGCTAAAGCACAGTATTTAAGCATAAATGCAGGGATGTTATCAGGACCCATAGTCATCTTTGGTTTTAGCCGGCGAATACATGACATAACTTGCTCTTCAGATATATTTTTTATTACAAGAGTATCATTGGTTTTAAGATCATCACTTTCTGTCAATTTGTATCCTGAGAAGGGAGGTATGATGATTGAACATGTGACGCAAATGCGTCAGCAATTAACTGACCATAGCTTTTGTTCATTATAATTCATTGAGGCAGGGACTCCATGGTTATATTTTTTGTTTGACATATAAGCCCAAAATTTACTAGGGTTATCCTTGATACCATCTTCAATTTTTAATAAAAAAGATGTATGACTGCTTTTAATGTCTGTCTTTATTTTTGATCTTAACAATTTGAATTCTTCATGTAGTTGCCTGTTTCCTGTATTTTATATTGCCGGAGTATTTTATATTTTTGTTTTATGTCCTTTATAATACTATTAGTAAACCATTGAGGATATTTGCTGTTACGAGGCTTTGATTTGGGAACACAGACATCCATAATATCATATAGATTATTATATAAGAAGTTACAAGCATCATCCGCATCTGTGTAATTTGCAAGAGGTGACCAGTCAATCGTTCTTATATTTTCATAAAGCGAGATGAAATCAGCATGACGAAAGTTATATGACATGTTGACATTATAATTTAAATTTGATGAATTAGTGGCATGTTTAGTACTGAGAGTTAATTCAACATCAAGAACAGGATGATATGAATCTTTTTTAGAAATATATCAGGCTTTACTGACTAGACATGATTTTGAGCAGAATACTAAGTCCAAAATATTATTATTTTGATTTGTCACAGGATTATATTGATTGAGGGAATAAAACTCACACATATTGTTCAGACTATTTGCCTCTATATTATTGAACTGATTATTATAGTATCCTGGTATATTAAAATCTCCAACTAACAGCAAATCCGGACCATAGTTATACTTGAGTGACGTAACAAATTCGGAAAATACATTGTAGTATTCAACAGACAGTTTTGGAGGTATATAAATTACAAAGATATTTAAATATTTATTATCATCAATTATCAACATTAGGATAGCATCCCCTAATAACCTCAGCAATCCTGTGAAGCCCATGTGCTAAACATGTTACATGAACTATATTCAGATATGTTTCCTTCAAAATTCTTCCAGCAGCTTTCATATAATTCACTCCAACTTGTCCTTATTTTCTGCATATTTGTCACCCCAAAATTCTTGTAGACTTGAATTCACTACCTCCGCTATAGTGCGAGAATTTGTAGCTTTTAAAACTTTAGAGGCAATCAAGTGCCCGCTCATTGAACAATTTTCCTCCAATGCACCCACTAAAACATTTGCTACGTTAAACCTGTAAGCATTAGTGTTTTCGGCCACGCTAAGCCAGATGTACTTCCCATTAAGCTCAGAAGAAATTTTCAGTCTAATATTTTCACACTCCGTTGAAAATATCTTTTCTTAGTGTAGATCGCGAAGGCACGTTAACATTGCTATATTTGCCACTAATACATTTTCCAAAAATTGTCTAAAAAGTGGATTGTCTAGTTTCGACCACGATATGTTACTTCCTGTCACACATTCTACTAAATCTATGTTAAAATTACGTTGCATGTAAGTAAAGCCACCTACGCTTCGTTTATGGTTTTCTGAGGAAATATGTCTATTGATATTTGTGTTGCATGACCACGAAATTGCTTTGTCACATCTAGTGCAATACAATTGTCTACCATCAAATTGTAAATCGGCAATATTGTGAATCCAAAAATTTACTGTAGCATCCGTCAGTTTAGTACGTTGTGACATTTTAACTGCGCATTTTTAGTACCTACGTCCGAATGAATTCACGTTATGCAAGATACTGTTTGATCGTGTTATATGTAAGCCTGGCCAAGGTCATTAATCCTACAGAGACGTACTGGGTATGCATCATATCATAATACTTGAATAAGTACAATAATAAAAACAAAAATATTTTATATATTGTGATGTATGTTTTTGTACTATTTTGTTCGCTTTAAATTCTTTTTTATGTATTTCCTTATATTTTGTGAGCTTAGTGCTGCACATTATTATTTAACTGTTAAATGACGTCCACACATGTACATTGTATATCTAAGTGATAACTAATAATAAATAAATAAATAAATAAAATAAATGGAAATAAATTTTATTAATACACTATAAAAATATATACAAAACTCACCTTCTTAAGCAGATTTATGAAGTAGCTTGGTTGTCGTTATCACAAACTGGAGCACTTCTATAATAACTGTGTAGCATCAGATATGTTTCTACAGTTGTCTCAGTAAGCGAATTTCGCAATGGTGAAAAAAATATGTTTGTATTTTGAAAAAGACCGTTCGACATCTACGGAAGTAACACAGGCATAAGTAAAACACTCTGTGAACTCACTTAACGCAGCTGTAGATGCACCATCACAAATTTGTCTTAATTTGGTAAGATCTTTCCGTAATACACTCTCGAATTTTTCAATAACGGGCTTATTTTATGCGTCATTTATAGTCTGTAGCTGTGTATTTACGTCGTCCACTATTTGCAGCGATTCCACTAATGTCAACGAAGTATTTTGCAATTTTTCTATTACGTCGTGTAGTCCTCTATAATTGTTATAAATAGTTTTTAAATTTGTTTCAAGGAAAACATCTTGAAAGCTTGTCTGGCTTTCCTTAATAGCTGCAGCCTCGTTAGGGTTGAACTGTAGTATCACAGCTTTTATTTGTTGAAAATATTCAGCTTCAACCACGTTCCCCAACGTGTAAGAATCGGCTCTGGTGGTTCCGGAATACCAGGATACAGTGTGTGAAATGCTCGAAGCCGTTTAGGAGATTTGAGAAATACTTTTTTTGTATTTGCTATTAATGCATCTACGTCTGGAAAATATTTTCGAAACGTTTCTACTACAACATGGAACGCATGCAATTTACACGTAACATGTAAAAACCTACAATCGGCTCTTTGAAGAAAACGGCCCACCAAACGCATTGTCGCAGCATCGTCGGTCACAAACATCAACACTTGACTTGTTGACAGTTCAAATTTTTCGAAAGTCTCCAACACCACCCGCGTAATTGTTTCGCCAGTACACGCAGTTAGTCTTTTGCTAGCTAGTAAAAGTGGAAATGTTGGTTTAACAGGGTCGAGTACATGTACTATAACATTTAATATAGATTTTTTTTACAATCTGTTTTCTCGTCAACACATAACCACAGCCGTGTATTCTTTAATGCACATTTAATCCTATTTACAATGTCTTCACGAACACTTGGTACATATCTACGTAACGATTAACGACTTGGTAAATTCACCTGGGGATTGTATTTATTCCAGAACTCCCGAAATGCTGGTTTATCCAATATGCACAGGGGAACATCACAGGCAGTCAGCATTAACAGTAAATCAAACATAAACTGCGGCTCCAAAGAAAACCATTTTTTTTATTTTTATACCAGTTACTATTGACACGAATTTTGCAGCCGTATTTATTCCAGCACATTAAGTCTTGATCACAAACTTTACAATTTATTTTACATCCATCATAGAATAAATCCGGAAATTCACCGATAAATTTATTCACTTTATCAGCGTACGGTCGTTTTCTACTCTTTACGCTCAACATTATTTATTATTTATTAGTACTCTATGCATCGACCGACAGATAACAACTGAAGTGTGTCGTGTCATCGTCATCGTAAACAAGCGCGCGATGGCATTGGTATTGCGCCCGACCCTGAATCTACCATCGCTTGGCCAGTTATATGTTTTCTCCCCTTCATGCCAGGGCCGGCCTTTGGCCTTCAATAATTGAAATTACTAATATACTGTAATTTAAAAGAATCTATTATGCATTAAGTTTTAATTTAATATAGTGCATTCCCTGACAACATTAAGTTACCATGAACATTGTAAAATTAAATAAAATGCACTTAATATGTTTTTGTAGTTTGGGAATGTTTCAGTAGGGGGCCATTCATAAAATACGTTCGCATACAAGGGGAGGGGAGGGGTCTTGCTGAGTGTGACAAGATGTGACAAGGGGGGACGGGGGGTCTACGGCAACGTGACGTTCGCCGTTCATTAAAATATTTTAAATTAATATTTTTTCAATAAATACTTTTTTCTCAATTTTTATTATTATTTATTTTAATTTTCAAAATTTGTGTACTATCCATTGAAATTTATTATATTCGGGGGGGGGTCTTAGTTTTTGTGACGAAATATTTACAGGGGGTCACAGAAAGTGTGACACAGCGTGACAATAGGGGGGAGGGGGTCAAAAAAAAGTTGAATGTAGCGTGACGTATTTTATGAACGGCCCCTAGGTGTTTGCAATATATTATATTATATCTGTAAAAGCCATCCCTGGGAATCCGATCGGTAAATCCTACGTATGCCAGTACCGACGACACGAGTAATATTATTGTAATGAATGACTATTGTTTATATCAGCACTTGCTGTGCTAGTCAAATTGTAACTATATATACCACTGTATTCCAAATTAAGACTCAGTTACTATCATTCCTCTCCTGTCGCTTAACGAATTACTTCAGTTTATTTGTGTTTACTTTAACTTGTGTTTTTTATAATAAAATAAAATTGTTTAAAAACCAAGTTCGAGTTTCAAGATATTTAATTCACGTGTTTGTTGTAGCAACTTTTTCCTAATAATTGTAAAACTCAGAGTACGATTATTAAACGCACGATAAAGTGATATTCAATAATAAAAAAAATCAATTATGCTTATTATGTATAGTCGGTCACGTCTATAATTACGTGGTTTTGGATAAATCAAAATTGCGTGGATTGCTATGTCGCACAGCTTATTTACTTTTTGTGTCAAAGTTCATTCCACTCGTCGCGTCGCGCCGCGGTTGTCGATATTTAACATACAAAATCACGCCAAAATTACAGACACGGGGTCGATTGTTTGATAAATTGGATAAACAAGATTAGTAGACTACTTCAACTACTATATAAAAAGTTGTTATTGAAAACATTTTTTTTTTATCGATAGCAATTAAAATGCATTACTACTTAAAAAAGAAATTATAAAGATCAAAAATGTCACTTTTTTATATATTTATTTCTTAAATGAGCAAAATTTATTATTAAAAAGAATATTTTACATACTTACATAATACTAATAATGACTGATTAAATATTCACTTTCTTTTCTTAAAAATAGAAAATTTTGTTCACTGGTGCAAGATGACTAAAAAAGCAGTTGCCATAGCAGCTATAAAAGAAGCTTATGTCGTAACTATCGAGTGATTGGTAACGGTCACGTCAACGAAATCATTAGATAAGCCATTGTTTCCAAAATTTTCAAGATATAACACTAAAACTAGAAGGGGCAATATAAAAATTGCGCCAGACCACTAGATACACGACTAGCGCGTAGTTTATAGTTGCCCTCCCCAGGTAACACTAATGCTCTTATTAATATCTCCAAGGTCGCTTTAAAATTATATAATAAAACTTCGAATAAAACCAAATGATCTTCAAGACAAGCTTAGGATCACCATAGAGCAGCTTCTAGCCAAAAAGGGCCCATCCTAAAAGGATTTTGAAGACTAAATTTTAAAACTATATTAAAAACCATTTAGTTTTAATTTCATATTCTTAAAGAGTTCTTCAAGGCAACCTTAAATTTATGTATTAAAACGTTTTGCATTTAAAATAAAATTGCAGCAGACTAAATTGCCTTGAGAATCATTATAATTAATCCTAAAAGGGTTTTATTTTGTTTTAAAGTTGGACAACTCTATGCGTGAAATAGTTAAAACAACGGCAAGTCTCTAATGGGGCAGAGTGGTAATATTTTAAACGTAACGCATATAAAGCTGATCAAAAATAATATTCAAATGCAAACTATTCTGGTAAAAATTACCAACGGATGGCACTTTTCTGACAACATATAATAAAATACTTCTACATAACTCGAGCGCCACCAATATAATGTTTTTTTTTTATTATCTAAAAATTTTTTTTAAAAATATCGTCAATTTTTATTTTGCATCTAAACATCCAAATGCATTTTTTTTTATTAAATTGCATGTTTGGACACACCGTCCTTCAGTTATTTAAGAGGATGTAAAGCGCATATATTTCAATAATATTTTTTTTCTTTGACTATTGAAAATATTCTTCATGGCGGGTCTGTATCTTATATAAAAAATGGCGTGGTCTAGATAAAAACTGATTACAAGTTAATAGAACATTTTAAATCTTACAAGACTTAAAATAGCGTTTTATTTACCACTTTAAGTACAATTACTCTCCCAGACATTTATTTACTCTTCCTTTTAAAACTGAGTTGCTTTAATATGTTTAAACTCGTGCCTTATTGATTTAAAGGGATCTGGCGCGCGTATGAAATCCTAACCTTAAAATTGTGCCGGTTTTGTGATTGCTGGATTTAGTGACTTCGTTTTAATTTAAAATACTTGTCACTAATATTTTCCATTTTAAATATGTCTTCTAGTTTTCATTCATGCATAAAGTAGGTACACGGACTGCACTGGTTCACTAAATCAGCAATCAATTTATTGAGCAGATGGCGTGTTTTCTCCGATTATGGAGGGGGTAGAATTAGTTTTAATAAAATCTACAAAAAATCCAACAGGCATTTCTTTTAATCAAATTGACTAAATTAAAACCTTTGAACTTTAAAATATTCTTAATTTACTCTTTAAAAAGTAAAAACTATGTTTTAGGATTTAATGTGGAATTTCATTGAGCATATAGGCTTAAGATAAAATAATTTTCTTAATGGGTTTTAATGACTACATCAAGGATACTCCATAAAACTACATTAAAACCATTTGTTCCAAAATGGATTGTTTTAAAACCAACTTGCTATTTAATTCTTTAAAAAGGTAATTTTAAAACCCTATCATTTTATTGAACATGTTAAAGCACTTTTAAAACCTAAATAAATCAAAAGTATCTTAGAGTTGTTACTTGGGTCTGTTGCCAACACGATGGGATGATTGCAGCGAGAATGTCGATGCGATACAAGAGACAACCCGAGACGCACAAGTACGTGCTTAATCCGCAGTATTGAATTGGTCGATTGTAATGGAAGGTGAAAGTAGATGGCGCAAGAAGCAAACGCCCGCGAAAATTCAAAACCCCCCTTTTATTATTTTATTGATATTATTTATAAGCTTTATTTCTGTAGCAGTTGGTGATCGTTTGTGGACCAGAAGTAGTCGATTAGTTGTTTTTAAATACTTCTATTCGCTGGAAGTTAAAAACTAACCGAGTGACTATCTCTGATGACCCACAAACGATCACCAACTGCTGCAGAAACAAAGTTATTTTAAAGTTAGAATACAAAACCAGGTGTCAATTAATTTTTATGTTAAACTAATCAAGAGGTTAATTGTAACCTTGCTGAACCGCTTAACATAAGATTTAAAAGAAATATGTTTTTGTATTGGATAATTAACATAACACTCAAACCACAAGTAGGTAGGTAATAATATTTTGTACAAAATTTATTAAAATCAATACAAAAAAAGCAAATTTAGGACATTCTGTCAATATATTACAGAAAATATCAAGAAAGCATGATAGTTATTTATGCAACAAGACCGGAAAGTGATTCTTAACAGGGCGAGCTGGCAATTTCCATTGCAAAAGCCCTGGCGTGTCCAGTAAAGTCACTTTCTGGGTGTGTTGTGTACAATGTTTTTTCTGCAATGGTTCCTGCTAGTCTCAAAAAATTTTTTAACTTTAATAAAATATAAAATCAACTGACAGACATCAGACACTTACTTTCAAGGAAGACTGGAATAATCATTTTTAATTGTTATCGGATACTTTTTGTCAACAGAAAATGACATAAGGAATCGGTAAAGACTTTACAAATCCTTATGTCACTTTGCCGGGCTAAACCTGTAAATATGTATTTTCCACTCAAAAAATTGATCACAGTTAAATTTCTAGAAGGTTGCAGAAAAAGAATATTATTTAATGATTATATTTAAATTTAAAATATTTATTAGGCTTGACTTGCAGAGACTACCTTAAAATGTTATTAAGTGCTAGATAAAAAAATTATGTATTGTGTGGCACGCAACGTGGCTCTATAAAAATTAAGGTTCTAATTATGCGAAAGAATCTTCAGTTTTCTCTTTGTCTCACGGGCACCATTTCTTTATGATTCTTTTTATTCATTTTGCCTCACGAGCATCTTTTTTATTTTGCTTCTGTGCCTCATTGTGCCTCTTACACCACCAAGGAATCCCAATTCTAATAATTCCCCGGTAATTTTCGAACGGTGACATTCTGATCTGATACAGAAGTGCTGAGAATCTCCTCCAAAAAATTCACTAGCTGCCTTCACTATGCTAGGAAATTCCTCCGCCAACTCATAAGGTATATTCTTTGAAGTTGAGGCCTCGCTTGAGGCTAGATCTGAAGTAAAATGAGATAGATATTAGCGACCATGTTTATTGGTTCAAATCTATATTTCTTTATTTTGAATAAATTAAATAATAGTAAAAAGTCTGCGATAATTCTACCAAGCTAACTGGTAACAACTATGGATTGATATCTAAGGGCCCCTCACCACCAACATTTTGTAAAACACATATTACCTGCTTGCACTTGGTATGTTGCCAACTGACGACATGGAAAAAGTGTGGGGACTGCATTGCGGGTCAAACTATAACTACTTAGGTCGACATAACTCTCAACTCGTGATGGGAATACTCGTTACTTTTGAATACTCGTATGTATTCGTTACTTCTACGGATAGTAATCGTTACTTTGTATTCATTACTTTGTAATCATTAAGGTACATTTATGAAGTAGGTATGTATATACCTACCTAATACTTACTGCGTATCCAATAGGTACAGCACTCGCCTCGTATAAGTAAATAAAGTTCAGTGATTAATGATTATGATTACTTGTAACATAAACAAAGCTCTTCCATAGGTTTAAGAATGTTTATTAATAGCATTTTACTAACAAATAATAATAATAGATATCTATGTCGGCTTGAAGTCAGGATACACACTTGTTTATGTTTTCATTATATTGAAAATAATCTTGAAATCCTAAAGAGAGTAACGATTAAAGTAACAATTAAAGTAACGATTACTTTTAAAAGCAGGTATTCGGTACTTCGGGTATTTGCGAGTAACGAATACTCTATTACCCGCCCAACACTACTCTCAACGGTAAAATGACGGGAGCATATCCTATAATTTTGAAGAGTTTCTTCAGTGTAATGTATACCCATATTCTCTTGCCAAATTTTTGACCTGTAAAACATAAAAAATTGTGCTGTTAGAAGTGTTGTTAATTTAGTGCAGGCCTTAATTTACCTTTCCAACCTTGAAGGAAAATAATGAAGTTTTGCCACATCGTCCTCCGAAGATCCACACACATAACACAATCTAATTCGTGACTCTGTGGCCATCTCAAACAAAAAATAACCTACAACCAATTTCAAAGTTTATTATGAGGAATGAAATAAGTAAAGGATACAGTTAGCACATTTTCTAATACTGTTTATCCTTTCTGATTAACATATAGAGGTTAGATATAGCGGATAAAATTATTTATAATTTTATAACTTACCAGTTATATGAAATTGGTAGTCTTTAAGAAGAGAAATAGTCTTTAACACACAGATATCACAAAATACAACGAGAAATAATCAAAATCACGCCAAAATAACAAACACTTCTTTCGTCAGTTCAAGTTGACAGATAAATACCACAGAAAAAGCGCGGGATAGAACAGAAATGACAGCAGTGCAAGTGCTACCCTCTGCTTTCACCTTCCATTTTATCGGACTAGGACAGCTATATTTGACTATTCTTATATTAAATAGAGATAGCGAATAAATGTTAAAATCGGACAAAATTTTCTATCCACTTGCACGTCTCGGGTTGTCTCTGGCGATACTGAAATCTGCTAGTCTGTTGTCCCATTGTCTGGTCCTTTCAGTGCTTTGACAAGCGCTCTGACTCTAGTACACAATCGTTAACTTTTGTTCTGACTTTGTATTCAGCCAGGCGGCCATTGGTACTTTACCCTAATTTGTAGCATGTATCTTGTATGACTGATGGTCGAGAGGCAAGGACACTTGACTCTCACCCAAAAGTCCCGGGTTCGAATCTCGGCCGTGGCACTGGGATTTTTCTGTAAGAGAGAGATTAATCGTAGTATACTCGGATATTGGCTGTGTGTCCGTTGTCTCTAAATGTGTAGCCCCCTCTCGCACAACGTTAATTTAGAGATACAGGGGGTTGTATTATCTATGGTGTTTATTATATTATTATTAATGGTACGATTTGTACTATATACGAGAAATAGACAATTTTTCCATATTTCAACTTTGAAATTTTAAATATTTTCACATTTTTTTTGGTCCGGAGACGATTTTAAGAAGAACTAGGCTCAAATTATAAAAAAAAATAGTGCATTAGTAATGCACTATTTTTTTTATAATTTCAGCCTAGTTGTTCTTAGGGCCATTTTTATTTTTACATTGAATGCAGTGGATGCACTCAAATCATTCCAATGGACTACAGTGATAAAAATGTAATCGTGATTTTTTTCCAATTACTTTAATGCGTACAACTATTCAAAATTTCTGAAATCACTGCATTTTTAAATAAGTCAGCTTTCAAACGGCAACATATTTTAGACACCTAGTATTTAAATATGAATTTTCACGACAAATTCATTGATACCCTCAAATCGAAAATCAGTGTGTTATTAACCCAAATGCACAAGTTCTTTGGTGAATAATAATTAAAAAAATCGAGAAAATACGCTTTCAAGTATGCCGTGGTTAGTGGATATACAATACATACTCGTACCTACATATCTTTCCTTAAGAAGTATCTGTGTCTCAGATACCTTCTCAAAGTATTTTGTATCTTTAAAAGTGTCTTAAACACTTAAATGAGTTAATATCTCAATCCTGTATCATATGCACCAAAAAATATCTCTCATCTTCAAGTTTTGCTTTTGCAAAACAGATGTACCTACAGGGTTATCCAACAAAAAGGCCCACCCCTATGTGTCCCCAAATTAATTCCCCAGCCGCCGGAGTTAGACTCTATGACCAAAAATAAGTCGAAAATCACTTATGTCAAAATGTCGAAAAGTTACTCCTTACGAAATTATGGCCATCTTAAAGATCGCAATGAAGGTATTTTTGCATATCAATTTTTGAAATAGGTATTCAGGTAAAGATAATTTATAATCAAGTCACCCTTGACGAAGACAGAATACGACATTTTGTGTGTCAATGTTAATAAAATATTTTAATTTAAACTGACGTACAACGGTAAACAGTTAAGTTTTCATACTTATTATAATGTCCAGAAGGTACAACAATCAAGAATAATTAGATATGATTAAACTACTTGGAGTTTGTAATAATAATGCACGTGCCGCAGAGCGTCTGTATTGCCACCGTTTTTCTACTAGGTGATACCCAGATAAAACAATAAGTGCCGTTGAAGTTCGTCTACTTGAAACTGGATGTTTGGCTCCTAACATGATTCATACTAGTCGTCCTAGACAGCTAACATGGCAACAGGAAGAGCAATTACTCCACGACATTGAAGAAGATCCATCTATAAGTACCAGGACCTTGGAAGCCAATCGTCACCATCATCGTAGTACTATTCACAGATTCATGCAAAGAGAAAATCTGCATCCTTATCACTTACAGCCGGTTCAAAAATTGCATCCTGGGGATAGTGAGTTGCGCTTACAATTCTCCAGATGGTTTTTAAATTGCTTACATACAAATGAAGATCTTTTTAAGCAAGTATTGTGGAGTGATGAGTCCCATTTTAATCAGCAAGGGGGTGTTTAACCAGCACAATTTGCATATCTGGAATTACGAAAATCTACATCATATTAGAGAATCACATAAGCAAGTGCGCTGGAGTGTAAATGTGTGGATTGGTCTGTTGGGCAATGACATAATAGGACCACATTTTCTGCCTAGGATATTAAACGCAGAGAATTATGCAAATTTTTACGAAAACATATTACCTACCTTTTTGGAAGATATTCCTTTATTTCTACATCACAGTATTGTGTATCAATATGATAGAGCGCCTGCTCATTATTCTCGAAATGTTCGACAGATGTTAAATCGGCGATTTCCCAATAAATGGATCGGTCGCGGAGGACCTACTTCTTGGCCACCTAGGTCCCCGGATCTCAACCCAATAGACTTTTGGCTTTGGGATTACTTGAAAAATGCGGTATACAAGTCCTACCAAATAATGAAGATGACGTTATTGTTCGGATATATGGAGCATTAACTCAAATTACAAACGAAACAATAGGTCGTGTTGAAAACAATTTTCTTCGCCGATTGCATGCATGCATAGAACAAAATGGCGAACATTTCGAACATTTGCCTTTATAAATTTAAGTATTTCAATTTTATTATGTGTAGATGTCACTTGATTTAAATTAATAAACTATCTTTACCTGGATACCTATTTCAAAAATTAATTTGCAAAAATACCTTCATTGATATCTTTAAGATGGCCATAATTTCGTAAGGAGTAACTTTTCGAAATTTTGACATAAGTGATTTTCTACTTATTTTTGGTCATAGAGTCTAACCCCGGCGGCGGCTGGGGAAATAATTTTGGGACACCCTGTATTTTTCTTTATTTTTCAAGTTAGAAAAAAATTTTCAAACAAAAATTGTAGTGAATTAAATGAACTATTTTAAAATATCTGTAAAGAATATACAGGTGGTCCCATAAAAGTGGGACAAATCAAACTTACATATTTTTAAATGGAACACCCATTTTTTTTTACGTTTTTGGTATTTGTGTTCTTTTGTGATTTCAGATATATAGATAATGTTGTATATTATCTTTTACTGGTTTTTATTTATTGCAAATTTTATACTACCAGGATCTGTCAGGTTATCAATTTAATCATGGATGAAATACACCTTATTTGACACTCATGCCTTATAAAATAATTTAATAAATTCAAAAAGCAAACTGTGTAATAATTATTATTATAACTACTATTATGCATACTATAATATCAAATAAAATATTACTCGTTGATGAGTTCTTGTTATTTTTTATAAATAGTGAATAGTATCGTATCACTCTGATAAAGTAAACGTTTTCACAAATAATAGGCACACAAAACCACACAGTTTTTTTTTTTTTTGAATTTATTAAATTATTTCGTAAAGCACATGTATCTTTTTTACATATTTTTTTTTTATATACGCCTATTATAATTTGACGTAATTACGCAGAAAAAACTTATTCATAAATATTCAAAGCAAAATATGAAAATAGGTCCAGAGGCAAATATTCTGAATTTCATGAGATTTGTTCCTTGTACAGAATTATGAATATTATACTCGTAAATTTTTGATTAAATTTCTAGTTGGATTTATGAAAATTTATTCTAATATGCAAATTTTTATATATTATTTCATCCGATCCTTCGTAAATAAGCAGATTTTAAATATTTACTTAATTAAATTAAACACACAAAGTATTACAACCCTTTATTATGTCTGAGGTATCTTTGTACTGGAAGGGATTACATATTTGAGGACAACAAATACATACACAATATCCTGGTATGCTGAGATTAATGTCTACTTCCGAAATAATCGCAGCTGCTCGGCCGGGAATCGAACCTACAAACCCGCAGTGAGAGGCAAGTGCCCTAACCGCTCAACCACGTTGCCATTATAATTAGAGAATGTGAAAGCAGAGAGAGTAACATTTTTAAAATGACAAAGTGAATACTTATGGAAAAAATATTGCATATTAGTAGAGTAAAATACTATACCTATTAAATGAATCGATCCCTGAATATGCCATCCATTAAAAATAAAATCTAACCTGGTTGTCGAAAATTCGTAAAGAGCACAGGGTTCGTTTTATAAATAAAAATACCAGGTTCCTAAATTTGACACCACTGGATTTCTTTCTGTGGGGACTCATTAATACCAAAGTTTGTTCTACTAAACAAGAAAAGGATGAATTGCGTAGGCATGTCATCGCATAAAACCACAGATGGTGGCAGGCAGTTCGTGAAAATTTGTATTACTGTATGGAAATCGGTGGTCGACATTTTGAACAATTGATACTGTTATTTGAATTATTTCAAATTGTTTGGTTCATAAACTGAACTTGTTTTGTTATCTTTTATACTTTCTTCTGTGTCTTATTAAAGATATTGAAAAAATACATTTGAGTAGTAACAAAAATTCAATATTAAATTAATGCTATGCGTAATTAACCCTTTCTAGGCATTTAGGGAATAAAAGCATTTTGCTGAAATATTCGTTATCGAATATCTCGAATACGAATCGACCAATATGCAAGAACAAACCACAGTCGTTATCAAGGAATGAAATACCGTTCAAATGATGTATCACTCGACCCATGTTAATATTTGAAATTTTTTAAAGGGTGGGTGGTCTACAGATTAGGGTTTAACATCCTTGAGTTTTATGTCAAAAGGTGTCCCCCTAAAAAGAAAATTGTCCAAGGTAACCCTTTCGTAGTTTTCCACGAAACACCATATACTTCACTCGACGCGCGTTTCGCCAACCAAGTTGGCATCGTCTGGAGATGATTACAACTAACCTTATCCTAACAATGTATCCCATTCATATCTAAACTATTGTCAGTTCAGTGAACCGTGACTCACTAATCAATAAAGCGACCTACTTGCACAGATACAATAATTCATAGTAAATCTAAACAATCATTGCAAATAAAGATGGCACCATTCCACAGCTACATACATCGTCTATTAACATTTCCACTAAGCGAAGAGAATTTTAAAAAAGAAGTTAACGTAATCAAAGAAATTGCGAAAAACAATGGCTATAAAGAAAACCTAATAGATAAACTAATAAAAAAACAAACAAAAGAAAACTTTACGTAAAGAGTTTTATGCCGCTTCTTCTCAGGAATGCAATAAGAGATATAAATGTATTAATTATAGGCCTAAGATCAGCAATAGAGTTAGTAATAAACTGAATAAACTAGGATGTAGAACAATTTCAGTAAATAAAAATAATTTAGGTAAAATGTTAATTAATAATAAAGACAAAACTGAAAAACTACAAAAAGACAGGAGTATATGAGTTAAAATGTAGTGACTGTGATGCTATATACATTGGACAAACTGGACGAAATGTAAAAAAGCGATTCGATAAACACAGGAAATCTATTGTAAACAATGTATATAATACGAGCATGTCAACACATTGTATAGAAAACAGTCATTTTATAGATTTAAATAATGTCAAATTACTCCATTCGGAAAAGAAAGGAAAGAAACTTGATCTATTAGAACAATTAGAAATAAGTAAGTCTGTTAAAAATAACAAGAACTTAACGAATGAACAAAAAATTTTTACCGGCCACCATATTTTAAATAAAATAATTTAGATTTAAAAAATATTCAATTTATAAAAACATATTTTACAATAGTTTTATAGTAGGTACCAGATGTGGTTATATAAGCAATGGACACAAATTTTATTGTTCAATATTCCCTGTACTCTTGACAAAGGCCTAAAAAGCCGAAACACGTGTAGAGTTTCTAATAAAATATTTTTGAAACATTAAAAAGCAAATTTCTTTCATATATTTAAAATATTTAATAATGTTTCACAAGGAGCCAACCGCAGAATCAGTTCAGTGTATTATGTAAGTTGTTTATGGTGGGTAATATTGTAATATACATATAATATACCTAACTTGCAATTAGGACGCAATGAGTGATTACGAGGAATGAGAGGAGCAAAATTTTGCTGAACCCACAACCGGGCCCACGACAGGAACGCAGATTTATCTATGGATCTATGATGTGAATATTGAAATCAATGCAGGGGAAACAGATTTTATAATCTCTGTTAACTGGTAATGAATTGCGAATAACCTAATCTCATCCGAAGCTGACATGACATTAGGTGCGTTCTTTCTATCTGAGATCTCAGCTAATCTAAGTAGTTTTACGGATACACGGCACAAATAAAAGCATAATTTCGTTTGATGTAGCCTCCGTAACCGTAAAACTATTTAGATTAACTGAGATCTTAGTTAGAAAGAACGCATCTATAATGGATATGTGATAATTTGCACGTTTTCGAGAAATAATCCCATTATTTTGAGGGTAGTGGGGTGGGGATGAAATCCGGCATAACATAACATAAATCACATTATGTTGCCCCAAATCGCTTATAAACTACTCTGGAACTGGTTATGTTGATTATCTCAATTGACATATAATGCCATAATCACTTCCCCTCACATACCCATTTTCGTGACAACGTCAAATTATCAAGATAAATATAGATATTTATGTTAATTTATGTTCGCTCCAAATCGCTTTTTCTTGGCAAAGTTCCCAAGAACTGTCACTTTTTTTCGTGGTTAGAGTTTATAAAATGCCACCAAACCAGATAATCTTTCTTTTTCCTAATTAAAATTCAAAGAGGAAACTTGAATTGCCCGTATCGTTGTGGGTAATTAAAGTCACAATTTTAGAGTGCATCGACACAGTCGGAAAATAACCAGTCGGTAATAAGTTTAATTTATTTAATGCATATTTTATTAAATAATCGTTTGTTACGGATGTAATTAGCAACTAAACGTCCAGAAATACCTGGTAAGTTTCCACATGGATTTATTCTTTTAGTCACAACCACGTGCTTAAATGTATGAGTAAAATAAAATACCTGTAAATTAGTTTAGACGTTTTTGGGACGGTCATGGTTTTGAACCCAGATAGTGTTTGGAATTTTTGACATAACTTTTTGGGAAAAGCATCCTACAAAGCTGGTGAACAACTTAATTATTTTGGATATTTTTGGAACGGACTTTTCGGCAATACAATTTAGATTTGAGTGGAATTGATTTAATAAATTGGAAACGTAGACCTATCTAACGGTGAGAATAACTGGGAGATATGGGTCACCATACCATGGTTTTCCAGCCAGATTAACACAGTAGGTGTTCAACGTTACCCCTTGACGATGTAAAGAGAGTTAAGTATTTCTGTGTTGCACAGTACAGCGATCTTATGGAGCAAATGGACAAAAATCAGAACTCCAAAAAAATCAATAGTATCATATGATTTATTTACCATAAAATTGTCCGACATTAGTGTACATTTACATCCACAAATGTTTATTTTACAATGTAAGGTTAGTAAAAAAATAGTGCATGTAAACGTGCATGTATATAATACCATAAAATATTATACATTATACTTTATATTAGAAATGTTGACAGAGAAAGAGATGTAAAAGTACACTTAGGATCCAGAAATATTTACATAATGTAAACAAAAAAATGTCCCATGACTATTCTGCCCCTGAATCACTTTCACTGTCATCGCTAACTTCAAGAGCAGTTGTGATATTATTGGTTGTCAAAGGCTCTACTTCGTCAGTTAACACGAAATACTCTTTAATGCTACTGTCATCAGCCATATTTTTTCCTTTTTTGGAGATTATTATTTTTCTGTGGAAAGCTAGTAAACGATCTGATGTTATGATCAAACGATTCATCAAATCAATGTTTGATCCCGTTCGCGACTTTTTTCGAGTGTGTGCCAATCTTTCTTTTCTAATTTCTTTATGTCGAGCCTCTAGGCACTCTTCTGACATTTCACCAATTGGTATATTGAATTGAGAGATGACTTCATAACCGTGAACCAGTATTTTATGGATAGTCATAGGCATATTATACCACGAGTACACTTGCAGATACAATTCCCTAGTGTTCATGGCAAGATTGTTAAATTTATTTACATTAATTTTTTCCTTACAGTTCAAAATTCTCAAAATTAGGTAAAATTTATAAAGTAGTGTCTCGTTAAGGCCGGTAATATTGGCACTTATTTTATATTGCTCGAAAAATTTTCTAGCTGTATTTCCGTCATTGAAACTACCATAACCTTAT
This sequence comes from Rhamnusium bicolor, assembly GCA_029963845.1. Lineage (NCBI taxonomy): Eukaryota > Metazoa > Arthropoda > Insecta > Coleoptera > Cerambycidae > Rhamnusium > Rhamnusium bicolor. The sequence continues at coordinate 211,947 of JANEYF010000235.1, forward strand.
TTTGTTTTGTCTATATTGAGCCCTAACTGTTCTTTAAACTAACTTTGAGTTCGTTTTTTGGTTTGTTCTTTCAAATCCTTAAATTCCCTTGAAGCTCGCCACTGTTTAAAAGGAAGGCGATATGCTTTCTAAACAACATTCCAAGAAACGAATCCAACAATGCAAAGTTGACAATCCATATTTATATTTTTCAGAATCCGCTACAAACTGAGTCAAGTCTGTTTTATTCATCTGAGTCGGTTTTGCTACGCAAGTAGCAGTAGACTTTGTTTCGGTCACAATATTGCATACACTTCCGTCAATCATTGTAAAGTGAAATTCAAAATCTACGTTAAATTCTCTTTCGCCAATTCTCATGCTAATGTTTTTAATATCTGAAAACAATTTTCAAATTTATTGTATTCTTGTTTAATTATTTCCTCGTTTTCTTTAGAAAACTTAAATTGAAGTGGTCAACAATATAGCGACGATGACCGACGGGGATTTTTCCAAACCACCGTTTTAGAGGATTTGTCCATGAGCATAATAGGGACAAAACCTATAAAAAAACATAAATTCGTCAGTTTCAGATTCTTTTGAAAATTTTTGCTTGTATATACTGTGAGTGGAACTTCCATCCATGCCGCATTTACGGACAAGAGTTAAATTTAATGAAGTACTGCTATGTATATCTACAACATTAATAAGATTGCAAATACTATTAAGAGTTTTATATAACATATTTTGAATATTAACTTCAACAGCTGTCTCAGAAGAGGATGATATCTCAATATATAAGTGTTGTTTGAACATATTAAGTCTATATAAACTAGGAAAAGTATCTCTATGTACGCTATTTACCACAGTCCTTAATAAATTGTACTTGCGTTCAGATAAGTCTAGATCTAAGTAAAAAGCAAGTGCTTGCTGCAAACTCAATTCTTTCTTTACTTCTAAAAGTCTATTGAAGTTGATAGACCAGCGATACTAGAAGCGAACTGTAATTCCGCACTACCGAAGCTTTTTACCAATGTTTTCACTTTAGGTTTTTTTGGTTTGGACGGAACACTTCGAACTGCTTTTGTGGACGGCCTCGGCCACTAATTGAGGCAGTCGAATTGATATTGCTAGATTTTATTAAACTTTTAGGGATTGAAATTTTCGAGGTGAGAAAACCACTTTCTTTTTTTAATAAATAGGATCTTGAACGTGAGCAGTTTGTCCACCTTGATTTTAATTTAGCACATATCAATTTTGCAACATTCAGTAGTTCTGGAGCGTCAGGGTTTGTAATGTTATACGAGTTCGTAATACATTGCTTTATTGCAGTAAATTTGTCTTTATCTACTGTTGACACCCAAACTTCAAAACATTCACCATACGTAAGAGGGTGACCTATAAAGGAAAAAAGGCTTTTTATACAAATTTGCAAATATTTGCACAAAATCATATTATAGCTTTAATCTATACTAAATTGATTACAAAATAGCAGAAAGTTGCATGTATACTTTTATATACTTTTTTTTAAAGCTTACAGAAGTTGTAAAAAAAATCAATAAGAATCAAATTTTACACTCGTTTATAAAATTCAAATTAACAGGTTGAAGAATACCAAATATCGAGGTCATTATGTATTATTTAAATAGTAAACATACCTGGATTTATATTCTCCATGATCAAAATAGCACAAATTAAATACTGTTCAGAACACAACTATTCACAAGTGAAGCAAAATTTCAACTGACCAAGTAGCTAATACCACAAGAATAATTGTTACTTATTCTTGTGCTAATTACACTATGTTGAAATTACCTTCGATTCTGTCCAATAAGCCACCCCCCCCCCCCGGATACGGGGAAATTCCAAGAAACTTTTCTTGGAATAGCTTGTTTGGTTACTTACCTACTTATAGGGTAGGTAATTAAACCCAAAATAAAGGGTCGGTTTTTACATTTTTCTCCACAGGTCGCTGCACTGTGTGTTGTAGCAATTACCTTTGCATTTTGTAGTTCATTTCAATTATTTAGAGTAATCACATTTTTATTATAGCTTGTCTTGAATCTTCTTGTATATTTTTATTTTAATTTACCATTTGTAACACACTGTATATCACCCTAGACTTGTCTTGTGATTTATTTTTAATATTTCATAAATTTGTGTCTCTTTTATATCTGTGCTTTGGTATTTCACACATGAAAGGATTTGTAAGTTCCGAGACCTTTCTTGTATAATTTACGTTCTTTTAGGTAGTAACAACTTATGTGTTCTACCATATTTGAGATGGGCCATATGCTCTTTGAATCTAATAGTTGATTGAAGATGAAAGTACTTTGTGAAAATCCATTTTGATTTAAAAAAATGTATAAACACTTTTTTCGCTTGTCTAATTTTCCATTTATTTGTTATTTTGTAATGAATCATACGCATGTTCATTACTATAGTTTCGGAAATTCCCGATAGTCTTGTGCTGTCGCGCACTTCCTGCCGACATATGATGAATCACGCAGATGTTCATTCCTAGAAGTTTCTGCAATTACCGTTTGGCAGGTGCTGCCACGTACTTCCTGCCGCCATGAAATATTGACGTCACCAAGGCCAGAATTTTGGTATAAATAGCATGGCCGTAGCCGAGGAAAGGCATTCAGTTTTCTGCTGACAACTACCTTCAGCGTGTTGAGCTGGGTAGTTGAGGAGTCTTAAGCGTGTTGAGCTTGACTCCATTTGGTTAGAAATCAGAATCCGACGACGACGCCGCCCGGCTGAATGTCTGGTAGCACTTTGGGGTTTTAAGCGTGCTGAGCTTGACCTCCTGGTGTTGGTAGTCATTTTACCGCTCTGCACCGCCGTCACCAGTCTAGTAATTATTTATCGCCGTGAGTCTTCAGCGTGTTGAGCTGGGCCCATGGTTGGTAAATGGTTGCTAAACCAACCGCCGTCACCAGTCCCCTAATTATTTATTATCGTGAGTCTGCAGCGTGTTGAGCTGGGCTCGCTGCCGTTAAATAATTATCGAACTTACCGCCGCATCGTATCCTAGATGTTTTACTTCAGTACATGTAGCTGAAGCCCACCGTCACCGTACGTTCACCGAATTACACTCCCCGTAAACTAATCTCACCGATGTAAATAATATTTGTTAAATGTACTTGACTTGGTTTTATTGTAGAAGAATCAGATTTTATGTTTATTTAACTTCATGTTTTGGATAAATGTTACTTTATTAAAATAAACTCTGTTACGAATACTTTGGGCTTTCTTATTTACAACTAACAGGAATCCTGGATTAATTCTCCAAACCAGCTATCCGAAAAGACACCGTTACATAATTTGGCGCCCGAACAGATATTAGACATATTTTGGGGCGTCCGAAAATACACCGTTACAATTTTTACAAGTAGTTTCATCCTATTAAGACATTTTCAAGTAAATTAAATTATGCACAGATTTTACTTTCATTTAAATATAAACTTCTATTCAGTTCAGTATATCCTTAATCACTGCCTTTTCTTTCTTAAACCTCTCCTTATTGAGGGTGAGCTTAATAGGCGATGAATTAGAAACTAAAACTCGCTATTTTTTGTTGAGCACAATGGTGAGAGTCCTTAGGGATATATCTTAGAGTACTGGTATCTTTTCTGTATATGTCAAATTCTTATTTTCACTATTTTTAATTAATACATCTAAAAATGGTAATTGTCCAGAGTTTTCGATTTCATATGTAAATTTAACTGACGCGAAACGACTATTTGATTTAGAAACAAAGTTTTGAATATTCAGCGACTGCAAAAATATCATCCACATACCTAAGACAAACCCTGGTGAAATACTCGAATTCTTCTTTTGCTTCCGTCTCGAATCTGTTCGATGTGACAAAGGTGCCGTCCTTCATATTATTCGAAGAAATTATCGTTGAATCGAAAGCAATTTTGTTTCATGCAAAGTTTAGTGAGTTGAAGATATTCTCTTAGTACATCATGACTGAGATTGTTTAATTCGAGTAGATCCTTAAGGGAGTCCATGGTCTGTGGTATCGGAACACTTGGAAACAATGAATAAACTCAACTTCTTGCAACTGAATATTTTTCATTTTATTAATGAAATCATTGGAATTATCACAGAGAAACTAGTTTAGGTAAATTTTCGACCTCCTTTGTTTCCCTGGTTTATGTATCTTAGGCTAGCAGTATAATCTAGGGACACTTGGGTTAGATACATGAACGTCCTCTTTAAAGCTGGAGTAATAAGGTTATTGCAGGAATTAAGTATATTTCTTACTTCAGTAATCATTTTTGGTGATGGATTTCTAGAAAGTTTTTTGTAAGGACCATTACTAATCAGATTGTCTACCCTTTCATAATAGTCTTCTTTGTCGAAAATAACCTTATCAGCTTAAGTAAAAACAATCTTTTTCACGCAACCGTTTAATAATTTTTCAATCCTTTGTAGATTTTGACTTTATTTTAGTGACAATATTTGTCGAGATTTGATTTCTGCAAGCTTCTCTGACAAATCCTTTAGAGGAATCGGGAAGGTATTGAATTGAACATTCAACACTTGCAACAATCTAATCTAAAGCAGTGGTAGCTGGTGAATTTAGGTTATGCCGTATCTCAGTATTGGAGCATGGAACCCAAGTTTTGCAGAAAAAAATGAGAAAAAAAGTTACAAAAATGCGCTGCCACCCCGGATTACTTCTAGACCGTTAGTAAAATATTTGCAAACTATTTTTTTTTCGTGATCAAAAGGAAAATTTATCATCCCGTTTTCTGTTGTTTTCGAAAATTTTCATTTTTTTATAAAGTTATGACATTTTGAAATTTACACAATGAATAACTTAAATTTCAAAAAATCAAAATTTTCGAAAACCAAAAAAAACGGGGTGATAAATTTTCCTCCTGATTACGAAAAAAAAAAATTGCAAATATTTTAATAATGGTCTAGAAGTAATCTGAAATAATCACCAGCCACCACCGAAAATGCCTTCAGAGGCAGGAAAAACTAAATTGAATCCCTTGTTAAGGAAATCAATTTCTTCTTTATCAAACGTCTGTGAGGAATGATTTTCTACAATGCTGAGAACTTTTTTGAGATACGTCTAAGGTACTTAAATACATCTAAATTACCACAAGTATCTTAAATACTTTCTCTATGTAACTAAGTTACGTTTTCAAAATATCCGTCCTAGTTTTCCTTAATGATGCAGCAGGACGGTCGTAAATGGAGTATAGGTAACTCTCGTACGTTCTGAAATGTGCCGTTTCTCCCGACAAAATTGGATAAAAAAACAGCGCTACAGAACGTGACACTTATGGTAATAATAAACTGATCGCCAAATCTCCTCGAATTTATCAAATATAAATTCAATTTCCCCCGAAGATAAAGTAATTAGATTTGCTTTATCCGTCCTATTTGAAACTCCAATAATATTCCAATCAAATCTGATGTGATCGAGCTGCGCCTAGTCGTGTGTGAATTTTCCATTCTCGTTTTATTAAAATGAACAAAAAAATCCTTGCTAGGTGTAATAATGCGCTGAAGGGTGCCAAGCCTTAACTTGATTAAAATCCTCGCGTTGCTGATGGTAATACAGGGTAGAATTAATTGGCTTGTTAATAATGTATTAACTAATATAGCTGTGACATGTGCGCTAAAAAGCGTGCGATATGACCATTTTTAATAAAAATTTAACTGAAAAATCCATATTTTTCACTATACAGAGAGATTTTGAGATTATTCCGGAGTCTATTACACCAGCTGTACCAAATTAATTTTATATACAGGGTTTCCGGGAATAACATCAGAATTTTTGGGGGAATAACAATAAAAGTCCAAATCAGAAGGTGTCCCGAGGGGGGATGGCACTTAAAATCTGATTTTAATTATTTAATTTAAAAACTTTCGTGACCAAAAGAATGGGGGAAGTCGTTCGTCATATTTTTTTGTTTCAAACTTTTTCGACTTTTGAAACTGACATTAGAATCTTTGGACAAAACCGCATTGAATAAATTACTGCATTGAAGAAATTTCCATTTTTCAAATAGACCAAAGCGGGAGTTTCATTTAATATACCGGGTGAGTCACGAATTGCGCTCGCCCCGATATCTCCTAAAATATTTGGAATAGAAAATTGAAATTTCGAGGGCTTATTATACGACTAAAATGTCATCTTTTCAATAAAAAATCAAGTTTGGTGCACATCCTGTTTGACCGGAAATGCCCACAACTTTCGTTTTTTAAATGAAACACCCTATATATTTTTACATTTTTGGAATCTAGAGGAAATTTTGAATACAATACATCCATTTTGGTCACTTTTTGATAAACATTAAAAATTTTATTAAAAAATCTATTTCTGAATCCAGAGTGCTGTGGTGCCCAAAATATATTTTAGTTTGTGTGCTACGTTACTATAAAAATAAAAAGAGCAATATGATTGCATTACTTAATTGTCTAGAGGAGTTTAAAATTTTTAAATGTGATTTTTACCCACTAACTCGGTTTTTTTTAAATGGGAAGTTAATCGTCCACCAACATTTTTAAATACCCCATTTTCATACGAATCTAATGATACCAAAATTTTGAAAATCCGCTCAGAAATATTTGAGATTTCAGCCAAAATACAATGCAACCAAGCTTTTAGAAACATGCGGCTAATAGATTAGTGGGCTTTGGAAACTAAAATGACACATTTCTGTTTAAAATCTGGTAACCTAATAACATTGGAAAAATCATAGTAGCCATTGAATGTAATAAAACAATATCAGCTGCCAGACAGACTCGTGTAGTTATAGGCAATCTTGAGCTATCAAACATTTAATAATTATTGTGAGCGCAAAGAACGTTACAAGTAAGTTTAGCATAGGTATGTGGAGGTAAACACAATTACATCCACAAGGAAATTAGCAACAGAATGCGACATCAGTACGGTTTTCAGAGTTTTTATTTAAATGAACATAAATATCGGGCCTATAAATAAATAAAAATCAATTCCGTTTGAATAATTAAACTTAAACTAGGTAACAGTAGGTATCCATATTAAAATAATTAATATAATTAAACCATAAATTGACATTATAGATATTGTTCAAAATGTCCACCATTTTTTTCTATACACAATTTGGCTCTGCGTACAGTTGCTTGAATGGCTCTACGCAATTCAGCCGGCGTTATTTCATTAAGAGCCCGTACAACTTTATTTTGCAGCTCTTCACGGGTATTTGAAGAAGTTTTATAAACTTTATTTTTGAGAGTGCCCCATACATAATAGTCGAGGGGTGTTAAGTCAGGTGACCTAGGAGGCCACCTGATATGACCTTGATTTGCGATAAGGCGTTCACCATACAAGTTGTTTAAATATTCCATCACTCTTCTGGAATTATGTGGGGGAGCACCATCTTGTTGGAAAAACAGATTTTGTAAATAGGCAAGAGGAAGTAAGTCAAGAAATTCTGCTGTCTGGTTTTGTAAAAAGATTAAATATCGTTCGCCAGTAAGTGTTCCATCAAAAAATATGGGTCCAATTATTCGATCTCCAAGTACTCCAAGCCAACAGTTAAACCCAAATCTTTCCTGAATATTCCCCCGCCCTACCAACCTCGGATTTTCTTGAGCCCAGTACCTAGTATTGTTTCTGTTAAACATACCTTGGTTCGTAAATCTACTTTCATCTGAATATAAAATATGAAAAGGAAAACCTGGATTTTGTTGTACTGCATTTAAGAACCAGTTGCAATATACTAGCCTCCTGTCTTTATCATCTCCATAAAGATGTTGGTGTATTTGGTATTTATAAGACCGAAACTTATGTTTCTTTAAAATTCTGCAAACCGAAGACTGACTAATGTCGCATTCCGTTGACAATTCCCTTGTTGATGTTGGGTGTACCATCACAAATCCTAATACATCAATTTCTTTGTCCTCACTTACAATAAATGTTTGATGGTCATCTTGTCGATCGAGTTCGTTTCTTAATTTTTGTTCCACTCTGGCAAACAAGTGTCTGCTTGGAGGACGTCTGTTGGGATATCGTTGCTGATACAGTCCTGCAGCTGCAGTTGCATTTTTGTGACACTCTCCATATATCAGTAACATATCGACCTTTTCACTTCTACTAAAATTATTCATTTTCTTTAATTTTTACTCAAAGAGATTTCCGCAACGCTTTATTTTTTATCTGTCTTACAGCTGATATTGTTTTATTACATTCAATGGCTACTATGATTTTTCCAATGTTATTAGGTTACCAGATTTTAAACAGAAATGTGTCATTTTAGTTTCCAAAGCCCACTAATCTATTAGCCGCATGTTTCTAAAAGCTTGGTTGCATTGTATTTTGGCTGAAATCTCAAATATTTCTGAGCGGATTTTCAAAATTTTGGTATCATTAGATTCGTATGAAAATGGGGTATTTAAAAATGTTGGTGGACGATTAACTTCCCATTTAAAAAAACCGAGTTAGTGGGTAAAAATCACATTTAAAAATTTTAAACGCCTCTAGACAATTAAGTAATGCAATCATATTAATAATAATAATAATATGCTCTTTTTTATTTTTATAGTAACGTAGCACACAAACTAAAATATATTTTGGGCACCACAGCACTCTGGATTCAGAAATAGATTTTTTTAATAAAATTTTTAATGTTTATCAAAAAGTGACCAAAATGGATGTATTGTATTCAAAATTTCCTCTAGATTCCAAAAATGTAAAAATATATAGGGTGTTTCATTTAAAAATCGAAAGTTGTGGGCATTTCCGGTCAAACCGGATGTGCACCAAACTTGATTTTTTATTGAAAAGATGGCATTTTAGTCGTATAATAAGCCCTCGAAATTTCAATTTTCTATTCCAAATATTTTAGGAGATATCGGGGCGAGCGCAATTCGTGACTCACCCGGTATAGAAACAGAAAAAGCAATAAATTCAAAGAAAATGTTGACAGTCTTCCTCGTTCATATTGATGCAGCCGTTCAATTTTTTTTTACAATGAACGTCGAACTCTTCGAATACCACCTACTGATTTCGAACAGTTTATTATTTAATTACCCGTTTTTCTAAGTCCTTAACAGTGTTTACGGATACTGCACAAACGAGGGACTTCAAATAATTCCAAATTAAATAATCCAAGAGATTCAGATCCGATGAGCGAGCTGACCAGGCTGCTGATCCTCCTCGACCAATCCATCTTTCAGGGAAGTCGTCATCCATTTGCAACTCCGGTGTTTTCAGTCAAAAGAAAATGACTGATAGTAAAAAATTAGAAGTCAATCATTTGGATATATCACTTCAGTAATTTTGCTAGAATATCCAATTTAATACAAATATAGGTATCAACGCCTTACGCGAATTTAAAAATATCTGAAATGGAGTATAGTTATTAAAGTTTAAAACTGTTTACAATTATTTGGGCTAATAAATAATAAATATCAATAGAAACATTGAAATAAATAATTTACAAGTCATAATTGTTTAGCAATAAATTGTAGGTGTTAAATTATGTAGTAATACTTACGTTTGTATCGTGTCATGAATAAATAATATTTGATAATTTTTGTCAATATTATCACAACGTACACGTATCATTAATAATTATTAATAACTTATAATAACTATTAAACAAACCTGTCGCTGACATTATGTATGTTTTTGTCACATAATATGTTTAATTTGAGTTAAAAGTTTGCAATGTTGCCGTTTTCGGGCTATTAATGAAGAAAAATACTACTTATTGCGCTTATATCACTTTTATTTACATTGTAATATTTTCAATTTAAAATAATGTATTCTGTTTTATTTTGTTTTGTAACAAATTTTAAATAAAAAGATATTAGATACCTACCGTATAAAAATATGCAGCTCGAGCACTGTATATTGTGGCAGTGAGTAACTTTTCCAGGCCAGCATTGGTTATAATAGTTGGCAAAGAAAAACTTAATAAAAAGAAGTTGATAATCTTTCCCTGGATGCTTGTAACATTTCCTGGAATTTCCAACTCTTGAAGAATCTGTTTTTTTTTTAAGTGACCATGAGTATTATTCCTTGTTGGTTTTATAAATTGCATTGCTTTTATTTAGTTCACCTAAAGAAGTACACATTGATCATTGATTTAACAATTGAAACGTAAAATTGGAAAATATGTTTCAAATTCAAAATCCTCATAATTCGGTTGTTGACGAATTTTTAAAAATTGTGATATGTAATGGTTAGGTTAGGTTAGGTTTGTTGTGAGTGGGTCTCAGTAGACCCTCCACTGCGGCCATCAGCAGGCCTATTGTGGCTCACGCCTAATTATATTTCACCCAATAAGTTCAGTCTCTTAATGAAACTGATAACTTTATTGGGTGAGAATGTGTCTAGATCCTCTGGCAGCAGTTGCCCTTTGCCAAACATTGAGAATCGGATCCTCTCTACAGCGGGACAGGTGCATAAGATGTGGTCTGCCTTCTCATCATCCTCCAAGCATAGACGGCATTCGGCGTTTTCCGCTAGGCCGAGTTTATGCAGATGATAGTTTAATCGGCAGTGCCCGGTATATAGAGTTTTCAGGTTTACTCTGTTTAACTCTAAAAGTTTCTTGGCTCTTGATTTCAAAAGGTATTTTATAAACGCCTTCGATTGAACTAATCCTGGTAACTTTTGCCAATACTGGAGAGTTTTTCTTTCAGCCCAGGTTGAGATAGCCATCTTGGCAGTACTTGAGGATATGCTAAGTATTGGTTCTGGTCCGATGAATCGTGACTCCGCTCCTTCTCTGGCTAAGAAGTCCGCTATTTCGTTACCTTCCATATCAGAGTGGCCGGATATCCAGACGAGAGTCACTTTGTTGTTTTTGCTCAAATGATTTAGAGCTTTCTGACAATTTTATACCGTTTTGGAGTTACACCGGTAGGAGCTTTTATAGCTGCTTGGCTATCTGAGAAAATTTTTATTGATCTGTGTGTAAGGTGCATATATTCCAGCCTTCGTACACACAGTTCAATGGTATGAACCTCAGCCTGAAAAACAGTTGCATGAGTACCTAGGCTTGAGAATATCCTCACCCTTGGTCTGTAGCTATGTACTCCGGCTCCTGTTCCCTCGGGAGTTTTGGAGCCGTCTGTAAACCAGCAACTGTCTGCCTTCAGTAGGTCGGCTTTATTCGATCCCACTCATCTCTTTCTGGAGAAAGGATGTTGAAAGTCAGCTCGTAGTTGGTCATAGTAGGCATAGTATCTGGGGGCATTCCCAGGATGCTATGATTCTCTATGTCATCCAGCAACCTGTTCCGCTCCATGATACTAATCTGCGGCATATTAATGGCCGCTTGTTGCAGTCTGTAGGTTGCCCACCTGGCCTCTCTCTCCAGATATATATGAAGAGGGGGGAAATCCAGGAGGATTTCCATTGCAGTTGACGGTGTGGTGCTAATTGCTCCAGTTACGGTCATGTATGCTAGTCTGTGCAGTCCAGAGAGTTTGGATTTGGCCGTCTGTTGTGATCCTTTCGGCCACCAAACAATGGATCCGTATGTTATCATTGGTTTGATGACCGTGATATAGATCCAGTAAATTTGTTGGGGACCTATGCCCCAGGATTTGCCACAAATACGCCGGCATGTCCATAAGGACAGCTTTGCTTTGCGGATTACCTTTTCCAGATGGGAGTTCCAATTAAGTGATCTATCCAGAGTGATTCCTAAAGATTTCACCTCCTCCGCAAATGGAATAGTTTCACCCATTAAGGTGGGAGGTCTTAAGTCCTCCAGCTGTGATATGTAATAGTGGAGGCATTAATTTAGTTGTATATTTACTTCGGAAGAACAATTCTAAGCGCAATATATTTAAAAAATATATCTGTCATTTTCTGGTTATTGTTTATTAGCGAAAATCAAATAAACGAATCTCAGAAATTTACCTTGGATACCTACCAATAAAATTCATGTGTGGCGAAAACCTCGATTTGTCAAAGCTGACACTTTTATCCATATTTTCTGTAATCACTTTCACATATTGGCAAATTTTTTAACTTCTCTGACTTGTCATTTGTATGATTTTCAGGTATCGTTTTTTCTTCTTCCTCCAACGCTAGCAACGAGTTTCTAACTTCGCAGCCGTCTTTTGCTGTGTTGTGATTAACTTCTCTGCAGACTGCCGATGTCATGTCATCGGCGTTTGAAATGCATGTATTTTATTAATCGATATTGTAATATTATAAAATTTTATTTTAATGATTTTTGAGGACGAAATGTTATTCTTTAACACATATTCTACTGGGGATGATTAAAACCAGAGTTTTAATCACCTCCAGATGATGCCAACTTGGTTGGCGAAACATTTGGCGGGTGCAGTATATTATGTTTTTGGGGTTTCGTGGAAAATTACGTCAGTGGAAGAATAATCTTCCAAGTTTCTTCTCTAAAGTAAAATCCTCAGGCTAATGTACATGTGTTTTTTACATTAAACCAGTTAGTTATAAAGACACGATTTTTTTTCAAATTTTTCACGCTTTTATGTATTTCCTTGTAACATTTTCTTCCAACTGTAACGAGGAAAATGGACAAATCGATTTGATTGCCAACGAAACGAGATGCTAGAAACTAAAAACGGATTGAAATTTAGGTAAATTATTCGGAAGTTATTGAGGCTTTGAATTTAAACGATTAAATTGTTAAATTTAGATATTAGTATAAGAAAAGTCCAGCCTAAATATAATGAATAAAAAGCTATTAAATATACTTATAGAGCAAAGTTCATGGTAGGTTTTTTTATTTCTGCGTCTGACATTCACTTTAAACATGTTTTTTTTTTAAGTTAACATTTAAAATTTTAGTCTAGGGGTCAGTACAATGTTACACCAAGAGATGAAAAACACAATCAAGGGCACTTACCTATGAATTTTCGGACACATGTCTTTGATTAGATTTACCAATACTGTGATTTCATTGTTATATGAGGTGCTGTTGAAGTTTCAGTTAAACTGGTTACTGATTCTTTTAAACATTTTCGGGTTCAAAATGCTTTCCTTGGAACAGAAACATTTTTACTGGAATTTTGCTTTAGAAATTGGTTCAGATGAGTGGATGTATTTCCACCGTGACAGACGAAGAATTCAGGGAGAATTTTTCCAATTTCGTAGTGAACTTTAAAACCATTATGGAGCTTACCTCTAGCATAGTGACGAATTTCTGAAAAGGAAAAAGTTCTGGAAAACCAACACAATCCTTCTAAATCTTTAAGGACGTTGAGCCAACAGACGAATTTGCGAAACTGCGAACCTGCCAAACAATTTAAAGAAAGATCTGAATTTATTCTCTTACAAAAATCATTTACATCAAATATTACCAAAGGACTTCCTTGCGCGAGTCAATTTTTATGAATCGTTCCTGAACAACCCAACCAAATATTCTAGACATTACCTTCCATTTACATTATCGAAACATGTTTCATCTGAGTGGTTACGTATGAGAATTTGGAGAAAACCCTCTCGTATACATTGAAACACCCCTGCATCCCCTCGATTTGGATCTCAGGGTGGCAATTTTGCGTAGACGAATTTACTTCACTTTCTTTGATCAAAACTTAAATGTAAATTTTTATATTCAACACATTGACTCCGTTCATTCAGCAGTTACAGGATAGATCACGTTAGAGAGTATTTACAACAAGACAAAGTTAAAGCAAACACCGCAAGTACCACAATCGATTTTTTTTACGAAAGAATAGTGGATCAAAATTTATAGCCATCCCGTTCTCCCAATGTCGGTGTTCCCGATTTTCTCCTGTTTGCTCACTTGAAAAACCGGTTTGTCGAACCAATCCACAAAATTTCGAAAAATTACGAAATGCAATTTTTAAAGAAATAGAGATATTACTCCAGAGGTATATTGCACAATGTCTGAAAATTTGAAGAAACAAGTCTGTCTGCAGAATGAGGGGCAATTGTTGGCTTATTTAGTGCCGACATTTAGGCTATTAATATTGATACCAAACTAGTCGAATGGGAAAAAATATACACCGTGTCTCAAGAGCTTCTGCAATATGTATTTTGTACATATGCATGCTACGCAGTCCAACCAACCAGCCTTATCAGTAGGGCTGTCAAAAATGTTCCGTGGGACAGTGGCGTACGCGAAATTAACTAATACGAGAAACAATAAACTGTTACAATTTATAACAATGTATGTAAAACTTACCCTCTTAACTAGCTTGATGAACTAGCTTGCTTATAACAAACTGGAGAAGATGTGTAGCCATTTTGCAGCATCAGGTATGTTTCTATGGTTGTCTCCATGAGTGATGTTCGCTTTGGTGAAAATATATTCTTATATTTTGAAAACGACCGTTCGACATCTACTGATGTAATACACGCATACGTAAAATAGTCTTTGAACGCATTTAACGGATCTGGGGCTGCACCATCACATATTTGTCTTAATTTGGTAAAACCGGTGTCTTTATTTAACACACTTGCGAACTTTTCTTTAACGCGCTCATTTGTTGCGTCACCTATAGTGTGTAGCAGTAGATTTACTTCGTCCACTATTTGCAGTGACTTCGCTAACGACAACGAACTGTTTTCTAATTTTTTTATGCTTTCATGTAATGGTTTATAGTTCTTCGCAATATTTTTTAAAGCTGTTTCAACGGAAATATCTTCGAATTTTGTCTGGCTTTCCTTAATAGCTGCAGCCTCATCTGAATTGAATTGTAGTATCACAGTTTTATTTGATGGAAATATTCAGCATAATAAAAACCTACCTGCAACCATGTTCCCCAACGTGTAAGAATCGGCTGTGGTGGTTCAGGAATACCGGGACACTATGAAATACACAGAGACGTTTAGGAGATTTAAGAAACTTTTTTGTACTTGCTATTAATGCATCCACCTCTGGAAAACCTTTTCGAATAGTTTCTGCCACAAGATGTAAAGCATGCACTTTACACGTAACATGTATAAACGTACAACCTTGTTCTTGCAAAGAACGGCCTACTGAACGCATTGTCACGGCGCCATCAGTCACAAACATCAACACTTGACTTTTTGACAGTTCAAGTTTTTCTAACGTCTCCAGCACCACCCTGGTAATTGTTTCGCTAGTACACTTTTGCTAGCTAGTAACAGTGGAACTGTTGGTTTAAGAGGGTCCAATACTCGTACTATAACATTTAAAATAGAATTTTTTTTTACAATATGTTGCTTCATCAACAGATAAGCACAGCCGTGTATTTTTTAATTCACATTTCATCTTATTTACCATGTCTACGTGTACAGTTGATAGATAGTTACATAACGTTGTGCGACTTGGTAACTTCACTTGGGCATTGTATTTATTCCAGAACTCTCGAGTATGTGCAGTGGAACATCACAGGCAATCAGCATTAATAGTAAATTAAACATGAACTGTGTGGTCGAAGGCACGCCATTTTTTTATTATTCTTATATCAAATCTTTCTCTCATACTTTACAAATTATTTTATCACCATCATAGAATAAATCCGGAAATTCACCTATGAATTTATTCACTTTATCAGCAAATAGCCGTTTTCTACCCTTTCGTACGTTTGCCATACTTTATTATTAAATTAATATCAACAATACAGTACAACAAATAAAATAAAAACACAAAAACAATATGCAATACGCCCAAGTGACTTAACGTGTACACAACTCGGAAGCTAATAATTGCCTGGATTGGAGAAAGAGTTTCGCGGTCAAAGTGAATGCCGACGACAGTAAGTACATCTGTACTCTACGACCATGATACACAGAAACGATTTGCAGCTTTACTTATCAGTTATCAGCGAGTCAGGTGGGCACTTGAATAACATATTAACTAGCCTCGAGCTTCTCAGGCTTCCGTAAGAACGGCGATTTACAACACATAACATGCATTATTGGTTAGAGGAGGGGCCTAACTTAGACTGTATTTTATTGCACAATGACCCACTTATTAGCAGAGATAACTCTCTGTTACTAATCACGCCCAGTTTGCTTGAGACACGCTGTATATAAAGTTTTGCCGCTTGGGGATTATACACGTCAAGTGAATAATTTGCGAAATCAAAAAAGTTCCAAAGCAGAAAATGGTAGCTTCACCCCAAAATACACCCCAGACGCACTATAAACAATTTAAATTTATATCTTTATTTTGTTTCCCTACATTGTATTGGATTTTACTTAGATAGCCAGTACTAGTACCAGCTTCCTAAGTAATCTGGATTACAGATCCATTAATTGGCAACAGTTTGCAAATACGTGCCAAAGGCAATTACATCTCGTATTGCTCATACCGGGATTGGTCAAAACGACACTTCGCATGCTAATGTTGCGTTGTGGTAAATCACCGTGAAGACAAATGTGTTAATCATGCATGAATGTCAGCCCTTACGAGATTAAGTCGGTGGGTTTTTGTTTCGGAATGTGTGAAAAGATATTTGCAAATTTATATCGGTTTCTGTGTTGTTCAATTCTATAATTAAAACGAGTGGAATGAAGTGGAACAGAGATACCTTAAAGGTGCCTTTGATAATTTATCTAAGTGGACTTTGAAATATTGAACGATTTTTTATAATGTGAACAAAGTGCAGAAATATGAAATTTGAAAACAAATATTTGTACGCTGCCCTACAAAATTAATGCACCAAGTAGGTAACGGGGGGGGGGGGGAAGGGGGCGCACCAGTGGTGTATTTAGACGGAGTAGCAGTAAACCCAAGCAGCAATTTTGCAACCTTCTCCCACCACACCTGTACAGAAATTAACGTTGTATTAGGTGTAGGAAATCGTTATCATGTCACCCATGACTTCTGGCCGACTAGACGACGTCGCTTAATTATCAGTTGTTTTTCATTAAAGTAAAATAGACACGTTTTAACAATGTCTGGCCGACTACAATACTGTGAACATTGGTGCAGGTTTTGGGTTTACTCAGTTTCAATATTCAACCACTTTTCCATTTTTTTCAAGATCAGCTCGAGGATGAACGTATGAATGAATGAATGAATGAATGAATGAATGCATATGCTTTATTGTCTAAGAAATACATTCTTATTGACAAAGCTACTAGTGTATATTAATATAATATATGGTCAAAATATAGATCAAATAATACAAATATAAAACAAACAACAAACAAAATATAACGACATACAATACTATATACATATTTATGGACCTAACTATACAAGCATGTACTAATACAGTTGAGAAACAACGAAAATTTAATGAATATCAGGTACATAGTCTTAAATTAGTAAATATAACAGTGAAGATAAAGAAAATAACAATGAAAAAAAACATACTAGAACAGTTTAAAGAGAGTCATTATAATATTCATATAAACTATAATAAGCCTTCTCAATCAATTTCCCCTTAACTGCCTCTCTAAATTTCTTTAATTGAGTCTTATTTCTAAGTAACAGGGGTATGTGATTGTATATTTGTTTACTTTCATAGATTAATGAGTGCTTCGTTGCAGTTGTTCTGGGGATGGTTAAGGGAAGAAGTAAATTCATTATCTGCCTCGTATTATATTGAGGCTGACAATCCGAGTTTACGCCATGCAACATTTTCTTATGTATTAGATAGACATACTGTCTCTAAGATAAAGATACATATTACAGTTAGTATTTTATTACTGATAAAAAGAGGTTTACAGGAATCTCTTGAATTCACTTTGCTTACATATCTTAGAGCTCTTTTTTTGTAACACAAATATACTGCTTAGCAATTTTTGACTACACAATCTCCAGAAAGGTATTCCATATCTTATGTGTGACTCAATTAAAGAATAGTATACTGTTTTTGCTATATCATGACCCAATTCGTTTGAAACAATTCTCACTGCATAACAACCAGAAGCTAACTTTTTCCTAGATTAGGTACATGCTGATCAAATTTTAATTTATCGTCAATATATAGCCCAAGGAATTTTGTGTGTGATTTATTATCAATAAAATGATTATCTACTATAAGATCATCATAACTAAACTTAAAAGTGACTATATTAGTTTTACTTATATTAAATGTAAGTAGGTTAGAATCACACCATTCTTTGACCTTATATAGGTCAGACTTGATGGTCTCCTTCAGACTATTAACATTTTTTCTATGCCAGAGAATCGTAGTATCGTCAGCAAAAGGAGTAAAATTACCAAGAATGTTTATAGTCGCTAAATCGTTAATATATAACAGAAACAAAATCGGACCTAGCACAGATCCTTGAGGCACACCACAGTCAATACCTGATACGGCTGATATCTCGTCTCCAATTTTTACTACCTGATCACGCTGGGAAAGGTAAGATTTAAACCAATTGAGTGTCACACCTTTAAAACCGTAACACCTAAGTTTCTGGAGCAGAATTTCATGATTAACGCAATCAAAGGCTTTTGAAAAATCACAAAACACTGCACCAACAGCTTCGCCCTCATTTAACTTTAGATACGTTTTTTTCTAAAAAAAGCAAAAATGGCATCAGTAGTGTTTTTTGACTTTTGAAATC
Source organism: Rhamnusium bicolor (assembly GCA_029963845.1). Classification (NCBI taxonomy): domain Eukaryota; kingdom Metazoa; phylum Arthropoda; class Insecta; order Coleoptera; family Cerambycidae; genus Rhamnusium; species Rhamnusium bicolor. The sequence goes on from JANEYF010000235.1 coordinate 230,407, forward strand.
CGAACTGAGTCTTATTTAAAATATTATGTTTATCCAAAAAATCTAGCATTCTCTTTTTTTACTAACCTTTCAATTATTTTAGACAATGTTGAGAGCAACGAAATAGGTCTAAAATTTGATGGATCATCTTGATCTCCACCTTTATAAAGTGGAATGATAATTGCTCTTTTTAGGCTAGTAGGAAATACACCAGTAGCAAAAGATTCATTAATAGCTTGAACTAACACAGTTAGAGCGCAATCTGGTAGATTTTCAAAAATTTTTATGGATATTCCATCGATACCTGATGCATTTTTATGTTTTATTTCACCTATAACTTCTTTTATTTCATTGAGTGTAACAGAGGTCAACTGAAAATTGTCTGCAATATTAACATTATTAAGGAAGTTAATAGGATTTTGCTGAGGTGTAATGTTTGTCGTTAGTTTTGTAGCAATAGAATTGTAATAGTAGTTAAAGTTATTTGGAGTTATAACAGGTTGTACATGTACGTGCTGATTGGTTTTACCTCTCAGATCATTAACAATAGCCCAGTTTTCTTTACTTTTATTATTTGCGTTTTGAAGTCTATTCTCATAATAAATTGTCTTTGCATACCTAAGAACTTTTTTATATATACCACGATATTTATTAAAATATGACAAAAAGAATTCACTAGACGTGTACTTCCTAATGTAATGCAGTGAGCGTAAGTTTATAGCAGATTTTCTTATACCCTGTGTCACCCAAGGTTTCTTTGTTTTTATTTTAATTTTTTGTAATTTGAAAGCCCTACTAAAAGTTTCTGTTAATAGTTTGTGGAAACTTTTACGTACATACTGTTGTTCGACGTTGTGATGTTGACAAATGAAATGACAAAATTAAAATTTAGGAGATTTTGGGCAATCTAATTATGCTACCTTCAAGTTTAAAATCTCTAAGTAATCATTATATTGTGTGTTGACAGTAAAATCTCTCAAATTTGTGTACCCGTGAAAAAAGTCTAATTTTTCTAATTTTCTAAAACATCAGCGTGTTGACGCGCTTGATTTTCCAGCCTACAATGTCCATATTATACCATAAACTGGTTCGCGTTCAAATATTTTGGTACCACAAAGCTCTTAAAATCTACCGAAAACATCACAATAAAACACACTCTTTTTATGTTTAAGTGTTGATTCCAGTAAACACCTCGGTCCTTAACTTAAGCCCAGCTAGCTGACCTTAAAGGATTAATGATAATATTATTATTATTAGTATTATTACTATGAAAATTAGTAACATATTAAATATGGTCTAAATTAATAAAGCATATTTTGCAGTAAATTAAGCATTTGTATTAAAAATTCGTCAGGAGTATTGGACCGTCCGTCACTCATTCTATCAGAGAGAATTCCTTTTATACTAAATTAGTAATTACATATGTTTCACTATCGAAATTTATCTAATTCTCTACATATTTTAAAACAATATACATTGAACAAACATAAATATTTATTATCTATGTCTGTGTAATGTGTGCAAAAGTCAAATAAACTTGATTCCAGCAAAGACAACATTATTTAACGCGTCTGTTTGTTATTGCAATTAGTCACTATAATAAAAGAGTTAATATAAATATTGACGCTGTTCATTTGTTTCAGCGTTCCCACACAGCTTTCGCAGATTTAGGACTGGATCGTTTATTATCTTGGCGCTCTCGAATGTTTTCGAGGTTTTTTTTATTACAGGCCTAAGCCAAATATATTATAACTTATAACAAACAAATCGTCATGCCAGTTTGATTGTGGAATGTAATTATAAAATTCAAGCAATGAATGTGATTGTATAACGAAATTTGTAAATTAATCTGAGCCGCTTTCTTTCGACTGGTCACAGAATAATAGACAACGCGTTTTGCGATCCGAAAACAACCAAGTTGAGTAATTAACAAATACTTTATTGCTATTTATTGCTGCTTTTTGGATCAAGATCTGATTTCTCATGACGAAAGAAAGGAGCTCAGCTTAGCAGAAATGATTCGAACAAGGCTGTTTTCTGGTACATTTTGTAGACGTCGAAAAAAACAAAAATAAAACAATCAGAAATTCACAGCTATCTTTGTGCTTGCTTATTTTCGTAAGAGCGCGTGATTGAAATTGAGGAAATAACATTTACCTTTATTACCTTCTGCGAAATTGATCACTCAAAATCACATAGAAACATAACCGGAAACAATAAAACATCAGTAGTATCTGAAAACTATAATGGTGGAACGAAAAATTTAAATATTTGATTTTCATTTCGGAAAAGTTTTTTCTGAAATCGCTCAAGAATGTCTACTTTCTTGGCGCATTTTAGATCCCAAAATATGATATTGTATTATTAGACTGTAATGAAATAATTTTATGCATTAATAAAAATTCCTTAACTTATAATAGTATCGACTACGATTTCAGGAAAATTAGTATGTGACCTCGTAGTAAAAGCACATTCCCGGACTTCAATGCCTGTTGGCCTCCGCTTATTCGTCTCGTCCAACAATTTACATCGTCGTCCGGTAATGTATTGCTTTTACTAGTAGATACACAATGTACTATTGTAGCACTCCGTAATACTTCCAGTAAAATATATAAAAAAAAAATATCTGAAAACCGGTTGACCCTGCAGGCTATCCCTAAAACTTCCCGCTATTTTCGAGCTTATAGCGCTCAAAAATATACGTATTAGCTCTCCGAGCTCAAAATATTATACACATACACTTTTGAGCTCTACAATTAGGTGAAAAATCTGGAAGTTATATTAAAAAAACACTATTTTTGTAATTTTTGAACTGCGATATCTTTTGAACAGATTAACCAATCGAGATGCAGTTTGCAGCATTTAACGTAGTTTTTCAAGTACAAAAAATTATGTTGGTACCAAAAATCGATCAGAGAAAAACGTTGAATGTTATTTCAAAAAAACACTTTTTTTGCGAATATATCGTACTCGATATCTCTTGAACGAATCAACCGATTTTGATGCGGTTTACGGCATTCAACGCAGTTTTTTAAGTACAAAAAGTTAGCTTATTGTTAGTACCAAAAATCAATCCGACAGAAATTTTGAATGTTATTTCAAAAAAACACTTTTTTGCGAATTTTTCATAATCGATATCTCTCGAACGAATCAACCGATTTTGATGCAGTTTGCGACGATCGACGTTGTTTTATAAGGAGAAGAGCTGATTAGATTTTAAAATTGATCGGTTCAGTAGTCTAAAAGATATTCCATAAAAACAAATTTTTGGAAAATCGGTTCTAATTCTCAGAAAATCTAAGTTGAGCCAACCCCCTTTAGAATGCCGCAAACCGCGTTTCGATCGGTCAAGCCGTTCAAAAGTTATGAGAGGTTTACATACACTGTACACATATACACACACACACATACACACACACGCACACACACACGCACGCACACGCGCACACGCACACACACATACAGCCATACAGACAGCATTGTGGGAATAGTCAGAATAGCTTCTTAGGACCTCAAAACGGCGAGATCTGACAAAAAACTCGATTTTCGAAAATCGGGGTGAAACCATCAACTTCCCGATTTCTGAAAATTTTCAATTTGCACTTTGTGCCATATTTTTCGTATATCGAGCAACCCACGCTTTTTTCACAATAATACTAGTATTTTTCGTTCATTATTGTTTTCAGTTTATATTAATAATTATTTTTCACTTTTTAGTTTGATGTGCTTTAAAAGCGTGTTTTTTAATTTTTTTAAACTATATTTATTTAGAATCAGTCTTTGTTTAATTCCTTTTAGCGAATGTCATCCTTAAAAGTAATTAGGTAGTTTTATTTACATATATAACAGGATTCTAATTTAGTGTAATGACGAACGGTATTTCAAACAAATTGGCAAATTACATAAATTAATGCTCGCCAAATGTCACACGGCAGCAATATTAATTGACATCAATTAAAAATTACATTCCTGTTTAATAAATTACGCAGAGATAATTGTTGATCATAAAACAGATGTAATGGCGTTAATATATCTGTCAGACATATGGTGCGATACCTAGTTGTATATATAATACAGTAGACAAATACAGTGGCGACACGGAGAATATAATAATTCTGATTGGTTGTCTGTCAACACGATAGTCCAGTTCACCGATATGAAGTTAGATGCAAACAAACATTCATGAGATTTGTGTTTTTCAAGTTTTCAACTTTTTTTTTAATTACTCTAAGCTGCTTGTTATGTTTGTTATATTTCTAGAAAAAATCATTACATAAGCATCCTTGCAAACCTAATAGCTCAATGTTTTTGTGCTTCTAATTCTAAGAATACTCTTATTTAATTCAATGTCATCTTGGTCCGAGGTGAAGTAGTTGTTTTAATAGTGTCTGCAAAAAAATGTATTTGAAGCGTTGCGTTTGATTTATAATACACCTAAAACCTTTATATTAGTGCATTCAGAAAATAATGAGTGTAAGAAACTATAGGAATTTATCATTGTAATTATATAGGATGGGGCAATAGTGTGTCCGATTTCAATATCTGGAATACTATGGTAGCTAGAAACTTGATTTAAAGACATAAGTAAAGTAGACAAAAAAGTCTATAACCGGAAATTGTTTTCGAATGTATGTACAAGGTGAGCCAAGACTATTCTACAGGGTCAAGTAACATTTTTTAAATAAAATGTCATGTATATCAGAAAAATCTTTGAGATCTCTTTGTGGCCTCCTTTCACTCCTGTATTATTATTGACTTTCACTACAATTACAACTATCAATTTTATGAAAAAATATGTTAGTCCCAATTATGAAATATCTGTGTGATGACACTCAGCCATTTTCACTTCATAAAAGTAAACAGGGTGGCCAAAAAGGATTTTTAAATTTATAACTTTTTGAACTGAATCTTCTCAATTTTTTCAAATGGAAAACCCTGTATATTATTGGACGATGTGATGTATGATTGAAAAATGAACATTTTCTCATTCCTATGACTATTTGTGCCCATTTTTAATAGAGTAGTGGTGAGTGGTATGTGAAACTTCTCGTATGGTCCAAATGCTACCATCCGACCGACATCATAGATATCTCTGTGGCGGATAGCGACTTGCGAAGCAAGTACCGAGAGCGGCGACCTCTAGCCCAGGTGGACTAAACTACTGTTATTAAATATGATTTTAACGAAACAACTACTCAGCGGGTAAATACCCCGACCTGCATTGGATTATACCTTCAAATCATGATAGATCGATAGCCGATATCATTTGTCAATTCCTAACCAGACATAGACCGGTTTCGAACTTATTAGTTCTCCTCAGTATGCCATAGGTTATGGAACAGACAAATGATAGTGGCCAACCTGGTAGTCATATACTGACTAATGTAAATTGAGTAATGGTGAGTGGTATGTGAAATTTCTCATATGGTCCAAATGCTACTATCCGACCGACATCTTAGATGTCTCTGTGGCGGATAGCCACAGAGACATCTATGGAAAATATATTTTATTGGCTTGATATAGTAGACATGATTTATAATCTTTCTTCAAGAATATATTTTTTGTAAATTCAAATAAAAAAAAATTTAGATCCCATGGACCTCCTTTCAGCTGGCCAATTTTGCTTATCACCAAATTTACCATTGTGTTTGGCCTTTAGAACACGTGTACCAAATTTGTAATCTTTATCTCAAAATTGTGGCTGCTATCGCCATACTACAGACATGCAGAGAGATTTTTTTCCATAAAGTTATGTTTTTTCATTATAAATCGTCGAGATTCGTCCAAAAATGCAATAAATATTTTAATTTTTTTTCCCCGAAATTGTACCTTTTTTCTTCTTTCATTCATTGTGTCTCTTCTGGTGGTACCACATTCACCAAATTTAATGTGTCATCTAAAATGTTGTTGACAATCTTAACTGCAAAGTTTGGGAAGTCTCCCCATTAGTATTTTTTGAGTTATCGCGGACACACACACAAGCGTATACGCACGCGCACACCCACGCACACGCACGCACGCACGCACACACACGAACCGACAGATATCATTCGGAAAATAGTCAGAATGGATTCAGGAGGGTTCAAAACGTATATACAGGCTGTCTCCTAAAAAAACGCCGCAAGCCATAACTCAGTTATTTATCGTCCAATTTTAAAAACAAAGAATATATAAAATGGCTCTAAATACACTATAGAGGGAGCCAGTTGCAGCGCACTTATTATTTTTTTTTAGGAAAGCGATAGTCAACTTTTTTTTAAATTGGCAATATATATTTTTTTTAATATATTATTGTGCTCATTCTTTTTTCTGAATCCAACGATGTATATGACATTGACTTTTGTGACACTTATCACAGAAAGGCGGCAAAATATTAGTCGATACCCCATTAGGCTCCCAGCTACTAATTCATGACAAACGTACTTAGACTTCTATGTCATGGAAAACAAAAAATAATACAGCAAAGCAAGTGAAACTCAGAACAGAATTTTATTATTAACAGAAAAAACAATACAATGAATTTCAATTAAAAGAAAAGCAACTTAATTAAATTCATTAACCATTATACAAAGGTCAACACGAAATAACATTAATAGAACACGAAACACATTAAATGAAGAACAACAAACAAGAAACAACTAAAGAAACAGTGTTACAATACAAATAAAATTACACACCTACAAGTGCTGCTGAAATTGGCCACCACCATAATCAAGACATAACTGGCATCTTCTAAATACTGCACGGGTCGCATTCAATATAAAATTTGGGGGTATTTCACGACAAGTACGTATAATTATTTGCCTAAGAATAGCTTCATTTTCTGGCCGTGTTAAATAAACATGATCTTGAATATAACCCCATAACCAAAAATCAAGGAGGGTAAGATCTGGAGAACGGGCAGGCCATCGAACAGGACCATAAGTTCCTATCCACTTATCATTAAATGTGATGGTCAACCAATTGGTATTCACTCTGATATTATGAGGGGTAGCCTCATCTTGCTGGAAATAAATTCTATTCAGTTCTGCAATAGGTAATTCATCTAAAAAAATTCTCATATTGTCCCGTCAATGTCTGATAATACTTTTCTTGATTTAGGGTGCCGTCTATGAAAAATGGTCCAATCAATCTATTAGCCAAAATGCCACACCACACATTGACAGTAAACCTTCGCTGAAAATTTGTTTCCACGATAATTCGTGGGTTTGCTTGGCTCCAATGCCAGTGGATATTTCTATTAAAAATACCATTTACACTGAATGTACATTCGTCTGACCAAATAATGTTTGTGTGAAAAACTGGGTCTCGTCGCACTGAATTTAAATAAAAACGGCAAAATTGTAGCCTTCGTTCTCTATCGTTTTCCACTAATGCTTGTACTTTTTGAGGAATGTATGGCTTGAATTTGTGCTTTTTCAATATCGCATGAACAGATCTTTTTGATGCTCCAATATTGTTGCAAATTTCCCGAATAGAAGTTCTTGGGTTTTCTTCAACGCTAAGAAGAACATGGAGCTCAATGTTTTCATTAAATTGCCGTTCTTCTCGCTTTGGTTTCTCAAAAGCACCATATTTTCTCAAATTTTCTTCAAGCCTTCAAAATTTACGTGATTCTGGAATTTCCCTGTGAGGAAACCGCTGTAAAGGCGGACTGCTGCACCACGATTTTTATTACACTCAGAGTATACCTGAATCATGTCCGTCAATAATTGATTGTTGTTCATATTTTGCACTGTTGAGCTTAATTAAATAAATAACCTAGTGTTAATGACACAGAAATAGTATAATGCGTAAAAAAAATGGGACACGAACGCTAAAATGACATTTATTTGCTTTGATGTATTATTTTTTGTTTTCCAGGCATACGTGATTAATCTAAATACATGTGTTGTTAATTAATTGGCCAGGCGCCTACTAATGCGATATTGACTAATATTTTGCCGCTTTTTCTGCGATGTGTTTCACAAAAGTTAATGTCATATACGTCGTTGGATTCAGAAAAGAAATGTGCACAATAATATATTAAAAAATATATATATTGCCATTTGAAAAAAAAAGTTGATTATCGCTTTTCTAAACAAAAAAATAATAATAAGTACGCTGCAACTGGCTCCCTCTATAGTGTATTTAGAGCCATTTCATTTAATTCTTTGTTTTTTAAAATTGGACGATAAATAAGTATATGCATATGAGTTATGGCTTGCGGCGTTTTTTAGGAGACAGCCTGTATCAATCAAAATCTCGAGGTCGAAAAAAATCACGATTACTATACTTCCTTATATTAGATATAAAAAAATAAAAATATTACATGTATAAAAGTAGTAGATTTGTCAGTAAAGCCATGACTTACATGATTAAATTACGTGCCTTATCCAATAAACTGGACTAGAACTTGTTGGCATTTTCATCATTATCTGAAAAGTACAACGCATAATGTACAATTTACTCGTAAATATAAATTATAATTAGCAGATATATGAAAACCGCGATTACTTATTTCAAGTTTGCTCCATCCTGGCAAAATCCCTACAGTTGAAATGTGGGGAAATATAATACCACAGCCCTTCAATTTATCAATAATCTATTATCTATTAATATCTATTAATATTTATTAGTATCTATTAATTCTGTATTCTGTACCTATTCAAAATACAGTCGTCATAGGTACTAAAGTAATTCGTAAGAAATCACGATTATATTTTTTCTTGCACTCTAGATGCAAAAATAAAAATGGCTCCAAAAAAAACAAGATTAATTTATTTTTAAAAATAGTGCCAGGCGTATTTAAAACCGTATCCAGAATCGCATACATTTTGCTCGGTTCAAGTTTTAGTCTGAAAATCTTGAAAATTCTGGAAACTATGGCTTGTCTATTGATTCCGTTGACACCCGGTATAGTGAACACCACTTTATTTATGGAACAAAAAATGCTTTTATGAGAATTATTTTTACTTCAAAATGTATTTCCTATGAATTAGTGATGTCAGCATGTACGCAAATTACGATAATGTAACGGAGAATAGGTGCACGGAAGTTACTTCCCGGGAGCTTCCGGAGGGGTTAAGGAAGCGGACTGGATGGGAGCATCACATAAAATGCATAGGGAAGGATATGCAGAAGATGTTTATGGGGCTGAGGATTACATAGGGTGGCGCCAGAATGTGTGTAAATCTAAATTGTGAGAGTTGAAACTGGCAGATTTACGTTGTTTTACATAAACTGGCCACTGGATTGATTTAGCGTTCCCTTCAGAAAACGATTACCAAACTTCTACGTTTCAAACGATGCATGAATGACTTGTGCCTACTAATGCCACTTTAATTGGATTTTCATATTTTCGATCGCAAATACAAATCTGAGATTAAAAAAAATATAAGAAAGTGAAATACATTATCATTTTTTAAGACGCAACCGTTTCATAAAGTCATAAATACGAATAAGGGGTAACATTTTAGTTCCAACGATTGAAGAATACACCAAAGAAAAAACTTTTCGGCCTGTAAAAGTAGTCGCCTAGAGACCACAACAAAAAATAGATAATATCTGTTATAAAAAGGTGATCTTCTCGTCCAGGTAATCGAACCAAAAAGCGTCACTTTTCAATACAATCGAATAAAAAGTTAATATTGTAAGTAAATTAAGTCAAATCCCTACTTATTATAGATTTTTATTGGGGTGGAATGAAAAATAATATTAACTGAAAATTTTTGCTAATTATTATTTACTAACTTTTACAAATCTTATCACAGATAAGTATAACATTATATTCAGTACAACTGACTCAATAATGTTATTTTTAATTTCAACTATTCTGTCTAGTAAAACCAAAAATAAATGAAACACAAGGTACTCACCAGTTGACACTCACTTTAAAAAAAAACTTTAAAATATCTACCGACACGTGTTTCTGCTTGCCTTGCGTCATCAGGGTAGCCAGCACATGCCAGCACTGGTGAGTACCTTGTGCTTTATTTATTTTTGGTTTTACTAGACAGAATAGTTGAAATTAATAATAACATTATTGAGTCAGTTGTACTGAACATAATGTGCATATTATCTTTTTTGTAATCCAAGTTTCAGCGTTTTGGCAAATAGCCAGGAAAATAATTGTTTAAAAAGATATGTTATACTTATCTGTGATAAGATTTGTAAAAGTTAGTAAATAATAATTAGCAAAAATTTTCAGTTAATATCATTTTTCATTCCACTCTATATTTTAACTTTTACTAAGAAGAGGAGCTTAATTTGTTTTTAGATTTTTATTGTGTAATCTTTACAATTTATTAAATTATAATGGAAGTTGAGATCTTATAACACTGTTAATTGATTGTTGAATATTGACCGTTATATGTTCATTTCCTCCTTAAATTGTTCTCAATTTTTTTTCTTGTTTTTGTGTGACCCTTCAACATACCCCTCAACCACGACATTAAGCCTCTAGCTCCCGTGTTGTTTTAATGTTAAAATGTATACCCCTGCATCAGCCATCATCATCATCAGTGTGGTGGACGTTCTTCTAAAGCAATGCCCGGTATATTATTCGGAATTTGGTAACTGTAAATAAAAAGCTATGTTTTTTGGCATGCTTCCGAATGAATATATTCCCACAGGTTGCCTCATGCATTTCGCATTCTTATAGGCGACGAAAAATCCATGTCCAATTCTCAGGTCTAAAGATTGACGTATTTTCTAAAAGGATTCACCATAATCAATCGTTACGCCAAAATGCACGGTGTCAAAAACATCTAAAATAAATTAAGAACAAAAATAATATAACTGACGTTGTTTCCGTCAAATCGACAACGTTAAAATTACTAGTTATTTGGCCTTGGACATTTTTAACGAGTGATAGTACGTTCACCAATTCAAGTTGGGAGACTAATACTTATGTACTGACTTTTAAGATGTAATAGTGTTCTATGTGATTTGAGTCAGGACTATGTGCTGGCCAATATAGGGCTTCAATACCGACTTCATGGAGATAGTTTCTAACAATTTTGGCCATGTGCGAACGAGCATTATCATGCAATAAAAGAAATTGTTCACCAACAAACCCCGCAAAAACCACCTTCATCTGCGAACACACGCTCTGTGCGAGCCTCGTAAAATATGCCAGCCCACATTATTACAGACCCACCACCGAAGCTCATTCTCTCGCTAAAGTTGCATTGCGCATATCTTTCTCCTTGCCTTCTCCACACACACTCTCTCTCGTGCATCAGAAGACCTCAGGGGGCAAATCGGGACTCATCGAAGAAAATAACATTGCTCTACTGCCCGATATTCCGATTGAGATGTTCGCGTCCAAAATGGAGCCTTGCCAGGCGATGATTCCGGAGAAGCTCGAGGTCTGTTGCTGGCCTTCTAGCAGGTAAATTTGCTTCAATTAGCCTTCTCCTAACAGTTCATTTCTTACTTGAACGGCAGTCATATGTCGATGCCGCAGGATAGAATTCACGATAAATCGATCATCGCGAATTGTGCTTGGATGTCTTCCAGATCCCGGCCTTCTGCAATATTCGCCGATTTCTCGAAAGATAACAAGTATCCTGTGGACACTAGATCGAGGAAAATCCAATCTTTCAACGACTTCGCGGATGCTAAAGCCAGCTTCAATTAAAGCAATTACTCTAGCGGAATCTTCTGAGGAAGAGGGAATTTTCGAAAATTACCAGCACATAAAACGATCAGCAGAATGCAAGCCAGTACTAAAGAATGATTTCTCATAGTGATCAAAAATATTAAAATTCATCAGTTTTTAAAATGATAAAGAAAAAAATTGGGAAGAAATAATGAACAAATAAGCTGCAAGAATGCAAAACAAATGATTCTACATATTTTGTGTACACTGAGAAAAATTTCAATTAAAAATATACCAATTTTTCTTCCTGTCCCACTTTTTGTGCCGGTCAGTGTATTTTGATGATAGATATTTTTCGTTGTCAAAAGATATTTTTCCTTATCAAAACCTTCGATTTATCTGCTTGATAGCCCTGATTCTCCTTTTCTCTAAAGAAAAGCTATAAGATTTGTATACTTGTAATGTCGATATATTTTCTTCAATAAAATACAGTTTACAGCATGGAAGTTACTCCACAACGAAGAAAATGTTAGAAATTTAGATTTTTCTTGGAAGCACGCAAGAAGGACTTTTTCATTAGCAAAATTATTCGTGTGCTTTTTCTCGTACCATTTTTCAAAGTGGTCATATGCCGACTCATATTTGGCACGCGATTTTTTGGGCAACAATGACTCGTTTACGGCATTCGCTGCTTCATCAATATCCGATGGAACACTCATTTTAACTAACACAAGAAATAAAACTTGGCTTCAAACAAAATATTTTTTCATTGAAGAGTCATTTGTAAGCAATATGAATCATCGGGTACACACCCGCATAAAAAAATAAATGCAAGGTGGAAGATGCAAAAATTGCAAATGGCAGAAAGATGCAAACCGAGGACACGTGTTTCTGAGTAATTGGTATTTATTGGATTTGGGTGATCATTGGGTCGATGTTATTTTCTAACAGGTCGAGGTACCTTTCGCCATTTAAATTTTCAGGAATACAAACGGCCTGACAATGTGATCCCCTAAGATGCCAGTCCAAACATTTAACTTCCGAGGCCTTTGGGTATGAGTTTCCATGAACAAATGTGGATTGGTTTCACTCCAATGCCTACAATTGTGCCTGTTTACCTCCCCATTTAACAGAAATGTCGATTCGTCAGAAAAACACGTATTGTACAGTAGATTGGCATTACCGGATAATTGGTCACTAAAAATTCAAGCCGACGATCGGGATCATCTTCGTTTAATTCGTGTACCAATTTAAATTTATATGGATGAAATTTGTGGGCCTTTACAATTCGATGAACACTGCCTCGTGATACACCGGAAGCCTCAGCTACTTTCCTAATTGATTGAGTATTGTCAATCTGCAAATGACCCAGAACTGCCACTTCGACTGCTTCATTCCTAATCGGTCGCTGAGGTTCATGCTTTTTGTTTCCTACAGAACCTGTTTCCATAAATTTTGTCAATAATTGTCAAAAACATACTGAGAACCAACCCTTCTATCTGGGTGATTTCTATTGAATATGCGCTCCGTAGCTCTAGCACAATTATCGTTTTAAAAATAAATGCTGACAATTTCTATTCTCTCCTGAGGGGTATAAACCATTTTGAGAACTCACTCTGGTAAAATGTATCTCGATTTAAAATCGGTTGTGAACAAATTAATGTTCAAGGACTATCAAATACTTATGAGTCTTTTATTATTCTAAAACTAAACGGACAAGGAAAGTGTTTTTGGTCGAAAAAAACTCGTGTTGATTTGAGAGCAGTAAAACATGTAGTATTTTTATAAATTCCAGTACCCAGTGCCGTGTATTTTAGATTTTCTAAACGATTTCGATTGTGTGTAATCATCAAAAATAAAATTATTTTCCTTAAGAACGAATCGATAAAAGTTAAAAAAAAATACAGTTATGTAGGGAATTGAAAGACCTCACTCGACCCCCCTTGCCATTTGAATTTTTTGAGGGGGGTGGCCGTGTAGGTTAGAGGGATGATGATAAGGTATACAACTATTACATTAAAATATGTCCCCCTTGGAAACAAGGTCGACGTGTTTCATCAATTTTTCAAAAAATATGTATACGTATAAGGAAAATTTTCCCACTTGTTACAGTATTAACGATTACGGTGTTACATTTTCTATATCATTAGGTAGTATACAGTGTGTCCCAAATTCGATGCTTACCATTGCGATCCTGGAAACTACAAGGTCGGTTAAATGTTAATAAGTTTTAGCAAATTTTATGCAGATTCCAAATATTGGATTTTGCGCTTTTCAGATTGCGCTTAAAAAGAGCTTTCAGCAAAAATTGATTTTCAAGGGACTAATTTAAGAAAAGTTATCCATTGCTTAACAAAACAAAATAGTAGGCCATGGAAAATCAAAAAGTTTTTGTAAAGCCAGATACAAGGAAGTTGCTTATTCAGACGGCGATTAATTATTATCTATGTACTTAAAATCTACTGTATGTAAATTGCTTTATTTGTACAATTTTCTAAAAATTTTAATTTTTAGACGATCATTAAGGTTTTATTTGTCATAAAATTGTCATTAAAGTGTTAAAAATTTGAACAAAGAAATCCCCTTCCTCAAGGACATTCTTGCATGCAAAGTAGTTAGTAATTGGTAAAATTGTAAAAATGCTTTTCTAAAAACGACCAAATGCACACATAAAACATTCAGTAAAATTTAGTAGACTGTAGTTTAAAACAAATCATAAGCATTTTTGTTAGTTAACAGTTGTTCACTAAATAGTAGTGTAGCATTATTGTAAATTATTCAAGAATACTTATTGTTAGTATTCAAGAGTGTGTATTGCAAAAGCGCGCACAAATTCTCAAATGAAGAAAAATTTGATGTTAGAATGTTATTTAAAAATAAATTCCTATCTAGAAACATTTCCGGAGAGAGTGCAACCACATAGAATAGTTCTTGGAAGAATTGTAAGCAATTTGTTAAATTACGGCAGTTTTCATAATAAAAGCGATACTGATAATGTTGACCGCACAAATAATATTCTCGAAGCTATTAACAATATCAGTGCGAGAAATTGCAGGCGAAACAAATATTCCTAAAACAACTGTTCACAAGATATTAAACAAAGGAAATATCATCTTTAAACAATGATTTTGGTAGAAAACTTGAATTTTGTCGTTGGTTTAATCAGAAATGCAAAGAACAACCTGATTTTTAGTCGAGAGTTATATGGACCGATGAAAGTCGTTTTACAAATGGTAGAGTCTTTAACACGCACAATTATCACCACTGGGTCACAGAAGATCTAGGAAAAACTAGGTTTGGATTCAATGTTTGGTGCGGCATGATAGGTATTGCCTTTTCTCTTTCTATTCTACCTACTCCTATGATCTGCCTATAACCCTTTCCTTAATTATTATTTTTAGATCGCCATTTAATTGGCCCATTCATTTTTCACAATTTAACGGGAGCAACCTATCGTGAACTTCTAGAAAATCAAGTTTTACCTGAGATAAGACAGCTTTTTCAATAACAAGAAATAAACGATTTGTGGTTCCAACAGGATGGTTGTCCTGCACATAATACTAATAATGTTAGACGGATATTGCAGGAAAATTTTGGTAACCGCATAATTTCAAATAGAGGACCAGGATTGTGGCCTCCCCGCTCGCCTGATATAACCCCTCCTGATAATTATTTGTGGGTATAGTGAAAATTCAAGTGTATGATTTTGAAAACCCGGAAACCATCGATATGTTGGAAGACAGAGTTA
Source organism: Rhamnusium bicolor (assembly GCA_029963845.1). Classification (NCBI taxonomy): domain Eukaryota; kingdom Metazoa; phylum Arthropoda; class Insecta; order Coleoptera; family Cerambycidae; genus Rhamnusium; species Rhamnusium bicolor. The sequence continues at coordinate 245,718 of JANEYF010000235.1, forward strand.
GGGACGTTTTTTGGCACAATAAATGCCAATACTCTCAGAGAGTAATCAGCTCAGTTAGGCGTAGATGCCAAAAATATATTTAGCTAAATGGAGGTAATATTGAACAGTTTTATTAAATTTTCTTACGTCTTTACTATCATTTTTTCTAATATGTTAATTTGCTGTTATTAAAAAATTTTCTGCATATCGATTATGTTCAGTATTTCAACAGAAAATTAAAATTATTCAAACATGTCAAACTGGTAACCTTAATATTACTGTTATTTTTTATAATGGTTGGTATTAGATATATCCATGAAATCAAAATAACTTTTTGATTTTCCATGGCCTACTATTTTGTTTTGTTAAGCAATGGATAACTTTTCTTAAATTACTCCCTTGAAAAATAATTTTTCTTCGGCATGTGATACATCATTTAAAAGCTCTTTTTTAGGCGCAACCTGAAAACGAAAAATCTATATGGCTGCTATAAGAAAAACAACAGTTACCTTGGATATCTTGAAAACAAAAGAATATCGAACATTCGTTTCTACATCAATATATTAGTCTCCGAAAGGCATCCTAATAATGTAAAAGTCTAAAACCTGTCTGACCAAGGACACTTGGCTACAGCCAAAAAAGAGAAATCACATAATTTTCGTTTTTCTGGAAAATCCCAAAAACGGTTAGTCGGGATTTCTTGACGGATTTGGAATCAGCATAAAATTTACTAAAACTTCCATTTAACCGACATTTTAGCTCTTATGGTTTCCGAGATCGCAATGATGAGCATCGAATTTGGGACACACGGGTATATTAGGAATAAAATATTTCTCCCAATGAGTAGGTGCGGTTGCAAACGATCATAAGAATTTGTTATGCACTAATTCAATTTTTCATTCACGTCTAATTGTGAATGGAATGCAGACAGCATATTCTTTCCGCAGATCTTCTTTCCCCGACCTGGCAGTATTGAAAGTGTTTGATTTATTATTATTACGTACCTAAAACTTTTATACTAGCGCATTCAGAATAAAATGATAGTATAAAATATAACAAACTCTAGGTAATTATAATTGTCCTCATGTTAGGTTTGAAAGGATGCTTATATAATACCCAACAATTTTTTTTTTCTAGAAATGCATAAATACGAAGGAAATAAAATGTCATTTTTTAAAACAACTGACACGGTTCTCATATTCTGTCTACTTCTTGCAATCGACGTTGAGTATTTGATACACGCCGTGATTGTGAAAGAGATATTTAAATTCTGCTATCAATCGACAAAATATTGCCTGTACAATTACAAGAGGATTTTTTTATGATATGTGTGTTATGTTCTGTGTGTGTAGGTTTCCTTTACCTAGTAGTAAAACATATCTATCAAGCGTATATAAAAATGTTTTGAATAATAGAGGACGTACAAAATAAATTTTTGTTGCTGGCAGTGGACAACTGTAAACAACCGACTTTATGTGTATTAATGTTATATTAAGAATTTTGAGAATTCAAAAGGCTTTGTCTCTGTCAGACAGCGAAAGTCGAACTATAAAAAATAAACTAAAAAATGTTTTACACAGGAACCTGTGATATAAAACAATGTGCGTAACATTCGTAAAAATTATATGCGCGGTTTGTCAGTACCTGCCCATGTGAACCAATTAGAATTTGCACCACTAACCTCGGTAGATGTGGGACGTTCATTTTCCTTGTGTAAACGTATGCACAGTCCAAATCGCTCAAATTTAACAGTCACGAATGCTGTACGAATATTAGTTGTAACGTGACCGTGTATGCTAATGCGATGGCGGACTTCAGTCATTCTGAATAATACATTATATCAAGCGGTATGTATTTTATTATTCATTTTATACGTTTGCTTTTATTTGTACGTATATCCCTCTGTCAGCCATATGAGCAGTAGTAGTAGTTTTAAGTATCCATAGAAAAAAATCAAGTGGGGTTAAGTCTTGTGACCTCGCAGGTCATCCCCACAAAAAAAGATATTCTTGTTTTGCATTACCAATTTTTCAGGAATTTGAATGTATGCAAGTTTAAAAATTTCTCAAGGAAAATGGAACAAAAATAAAATAAATAATAAGCAAAAATATTTTTATTGTGTAAATCGAATCCCATTCTGCATTTATATTTGACAATATTTTGGTCGCCCAGTAATCCAAATGTTATCGACAGAAACTTAAACAAAAAAGGTAATAAATCAACGCCGATCTTCCCCACCATTGATCACTTTCCCGCGGCGCGTCAGATTAATGATAGAGCCGAACGATAGCGGTTTATATTTTATGATATCGGTGAAATATGATTTTTTTATTATACTTTACAGTACAATCAGTTTTTCTATCGAAAAATACAACGTTTGAAGTGACGTATGTATGGTATGCGTGGTGTTAATAAAACAGCCGGGACATTCAGGAAAGGTTCATCTCAAAATAAGCAAACAAGTGGATTTCCTTAAAAAGATTTCTGTTGAATCCAAAAATACTTATTTATTTATTTAGCAATAACAACTACCTAGACAGACAAGTTCCAATTACAGGTCAGGAATTAAAATATAGTATTAGACAATTATGAACATTATTTAATCTGAACTAAAAAGAAAAAAAAAGGGAATATGTTTTCGAGATGTAAAGTAAAACTATTTTTTTTATATTTTTGGAATCTATGGTGAATTATATACTATAACTGTATACATTTTTCTTTGATTTCTTACTTTTCTTTTTTTTTATGAAAATTTTAATTTTTGATTTAGAGTGCTGTGATTTACAAAAAATGTTTCTGATGGGTTTTTACTATTGTAAAATTGAATTACTGTTTTGTGATAAATACTCTCTTACATAGGAACCTTCAAAAGTGAGAAACTCGGTTTTTCTAAAAAATGCATATTTGTCAAATCTCAAAATGGGGGCTCCATACGATATTTAGAAAATGCATCTTTTTTACGACTACAGTGATACTTATAACTTAGCAATTCAATAAGAATTCACAGTAGAAAAATCAAAATTCTTCTAAATAAATCGGTATTATAATGTAATACACACAACCCGATAGACAAAATAGTGTGCTATGAAAACAATTATCTCTAATAAAATTATTTGTTTAAAATAACTGTCGTGACTAGTACACTTAAATTACGCTTACCGTAGAAAGGGGCTATTCGGGAAATGTGGGGTTATTTGAGAAATAATGGAAAAAATGTTTGAGTCCGGCAACAGTGCTCAAACAGATTATGCTCCGCAGACTTTCCCATTCGGGCGAGTTATTTTAGTCCATGTTGTGTTAGGATGTACATCGTATCGCGAGAAATCACGTGTTTTAGTGCCATCAAAAATTATAAAGAAGGTAAGTCTTTATTTTGGCTGTCCAACTTCCTATTATGGCACTAGCACGAGAATCCTGGCAGACCACTCTTGTTTACCGAAGAGGAACAGAGACACTTTGTAAACCATTTGAACCTGGTTTCTTCGTGGGGATACCCCTTTGATTTACTGGACCTCAGGCTATTTTTGAAAGCTTATCTGGACAAAAAAGGAGTACAAGAGCGACGATTGAAAAATAATACACCAGGAAGGGATTGGGCTTTAAATTTTCTAAAAAGGCGTAAAATGAACTGTCCAACCGCCTTTCCTCCAATATTTCGAGCAAAAGAGCATCGTTGTCAGCAAATGTACTGGACAGTTTTTTTCGCTAATGCACAAGAAATGTTGACTACTACTGATCCGTCTCTCATGGTGAACTTTGATGAGACTAACTTAACTGATAATCCCGGAAATAAAAAATTCATATTTAAGCGAGGAACAAGATATCCAGAGAGCGTTATCAACTCTACCAAAAGTGCCATAAGTTTAATGTATGCCAGTACTGCGGATGGCCAGTTCTGCCCATTTACGTGGTTTATAAAGGAGAACATTTATGGGATTCCTAGACAGTAGGAGGCCCACCTAAAACCCGTTATAATAGATCACGCAACGGGTGGTTTGACTCTGTGTGTTTCCAGGATTGGTTTTTTACTGTGGTGGTACCTTTCTTCAAAAATAAGGAAGGTCAAAAGGTGCCTTAATTTTGTTATTAATTGATAAATTATTGATGTTATCCGTGTTTCAGATTCTTATTGGCGACAACTTAACATCACATTTTTCTGAAGCAGTATTAAACAAGTGCCAAGAAATGAGCATTGCATTTATTTGTCTACCGAGGAATGCGACCCACGTTATGCAACCCCTTGACGTCTCATTCTACGCTCCATTGAAAAAATATTGGAGGGAGATCCTCACTCACTGGAAAAAAACCAAAGCCCGTAAAATGTCATGTCTCAGCAAAGATGTTTTTCCACAAATGTTGAATGAGTTACAAAAGAAACTTGACGATAATGGAAAGGGGTCCCAAAATTTGATTTCTGGATTCGCCAAGACTGGATTGTATCCCTTTGATCCATCAAGACCAAAACAAAGATTACCGTCAGATGAAACTGATGATCGTACACCTTCATTGGTATCACACTCAATAATCCACATTTTAAAAGAAATGCGACGTGGTAATTTGTTCCACTGAAGGCAAGAAGCCTAGGCGAAAAAGGCTAACTGTAGAAGAAGGCAAGAGTATTAGCGCAGGAGACTTGCTTGCTTCTACTTCTACAGAATGGTAATGGTAATGGTGGGGGAGGCTGACGCCTGGCAAGTAGGCCAGAGACGGGCCCTTTTTACCAACTCAACCAACTTCTACAGAAACACCAACTTCTTCTTTTAGAAATAAAGCAAAAAATATTATTGCTGACATATCCAGTAACGAAGATAATATTTCATTGAGTAGTATCGACAGTGATGACCTACCACTTATTACTATTGCCAACAAAGAAAATATACCGCCTGCGAATATAAAAGATCCCGAGATGTTACCGATTGGCCAGTAAGAAGTTGTTCGATATGACGGAAAAAACAGCCGCCATTTCATAGGTCAAATCACAGGGAAAACGAAAGAAAATGAGATGTGGTTTTTCAAAATAATTTTTTTGAAAAAAATCAAACAAGACTGACAAATTCCTGAAAGCCCCTACAGAAGACGAAGACAATGTCTCTTTAGATATGATTGCAAGCAAACCTAATGATCCAGAGGTTAGAGGAACAGGCCGCAGGCAATTTTTTACATTTAAAGAAAATTTGGATGCTTTCAATTTTTCATAGTTCTTATTTTTTACTTTTCTATTCATTATTTGATTGATGACTTTGTCATTTGTTATTTTTTAGTATAGGTTTAAATGTTTTTAATTTAAAGTTTTCTTTAAAAAATGTTTTTTAAAAATATTTTACTCTTCTCAATTAGCCCCATTCTAGAGGATATTTGATTAGAGTAGCATATTCATGCATTTCCCAAATATCCCCACCCTATGGGGCTATTTGGGAAAATGGTTTAAAAAATTATAGTTCCCCCCCCCCATTAATGGGGGGCACTATATGCGTAAAATGTAAGTTACCTATAGGTCTTTCCAAATCACCCACAAAATCAAATAATCTTAGTGATGTCTTTCCGGTATCTTCAAAAAACCTCAAAAAAAATTCCCAAATAGCCCCATTCTACGGTACTGTAATACTAGTATAGCCATTGTTTACTTGATAACTATTTTGACAGCCATTTTAAACAGATAACTTTATTTGAGATAATTGTTTTCACAGCACACTACTTTGTGTATCGGGTTTTGTGTATTACATTTACTTAGAAGAATTTTGATTTTTCTGCTGTGAATTCTTATGGAATTTCTAAGTTATGGGTATCACTGTAATCGTAAAACGATGTATTTTCTAAATATCGTGATGAGCCACCATTTTGAGATTTGACAAATATGCATTTTTTTAGAAAAAACCGATTTTATGATCTCTGAAGGCTCCTATGTAAGAGAATATTTACTATAAAACAATAATACAATTTTTGCAATAATAAGAAACCCTGGTACAAACGTTTTTTGTAAATCACAGCACTCTAAATCAAATATTAAAATGTTCGTTAAAAAAAGAAATGAATAAAAAATCAAAGAAAAATATAAAAATATACAGGGTATATTTCCATTTAAAATACGAAAGTTGGGGTAATTTCCGTCGAAACGGTAGGTGCATAAACATTGAAAATACTGTTTTCTAATTCAATTTTACGTGTATAACAACATATTAAAATTTCATCAATTTATTTCTATAAACAATGAAAATAGAAGGGGTGAGCCATTTTTCATTTACACCCGGTATTGTGGAAACTCGATCTGACTTATTTTGTATCTACCCAATGAAAAATGGAGAAAATAGACACATTTTCTTAAAATAAACCTCGAAGTAAAATAGAATTCCTAAATAAAAAGAATATACAACATTAATGCAGATATAATACAGTTTCAGATTTCTAAATCGAACAACAACAAACGCTTTCATCTTGCGAATCCGTAAATCTCTTTTTGATATAATTTTCCGGTCACAATCTTTCCCAGTCTTCTCTGAATCTGCTGATCTGCATAATTCTTTTTCCGCAGATCCGTCCTACAAGGTGAATATTGTGAAGTGTATACTGTACTACTCGTATACCATTTCCTGGAGTCATGTCGATACTAAGTGCTAATGATCTCTTAATAAATATAGTTTAAAAAAACTACAAAACACGCTTTTAAAGCACATCAAACTAAAAAGTGAAAAATAATTATTAATATAAACTGAAAACAATAATGAACGAAAAATACTAGTATTATTGTGAAAAAATCGTGGGGCGCTTTGTGCCATATTTTTCGTATATCGAGCAACCCACGCTTTATTTACAATAATACTAGTATTTTTCGTTCATTATTGTTTTCAGTTTATATTAATGATTATTTTTCACTTTTTAGTTTGATGTGCTTTAAAAGCGTGTTTTTTAGTTTTTTTAAACTATATTTATTTTTCACTTTTTAGTTTGACGTGCTATGAAAGCGTGTTTTTTAGTTTTTTTTAAACTATATTTATTTTTCACTTTTTAGTTTGATGTGCTATGAAAGCGTGTTTTGTAGTTTTTTAAACTATATTTATATTTTATTGATGCTGATATTATAACATATTACGATCCAACAGATATTTCTGAAAAAAAAAATATTTTTTTATTTCAGCCGTGGGATTTGAACTCACGCCCGAGGAGTCTGTCGTTTCGCGTCGATTGCCTTGGCCCGCTCGACCACCGCGACCTAGCTGACAACCGCGGAATGTACTTACATATTAAGCCTTTGCTTTCACGCAGAGGATACGTGAGGAAAGGACTGGCTATCCTGATCAGGATAATGATATAAACTTATCAAATTATTGTATTGTTACCGGTTCTTCGTAAGTGTACAAAGTTTCAATTAAATCTGTCCGTTTAAAGTGGGTCAAAATCGAGTCCAAAGAGTCGGTTACAAACAAACAAGCAAACAAGCAAACAAACAAACATACAAGTGAAGCTAATAAAAGCGTGTTAAAAAAAAAGATTCTCTATTTATTCTCCAATTCTTTTTGTCGTTCTTGAAGAAATTTTGTTTAATCACTGATTCTAGTATAAAATAAATTACACTGGCCGACACGATCGTTATAACATAGTTCACACCACTGTTTTTATATTGTTAATACATCCCTATTAAAAAAAAAAAGTTGATTGAAGATGAAGTTACTTTGTGAAAATCCATTTTGATTTAAAAAATTATACACTTTTTATTACTTGTCTAATTTTCATTTTATTATATTATATATTATATTATAAAGTGAAAACTTCCCTATTAACTAAAAAAATATCCAACAAGTCCTAATATGTACCATTTTTGTGTGAACACAATAGACCTGGTAATAAATTTTATGATCGGTCGGCAATTTTAGAAGAGCAAGTAATATGGGACATTTTCGGTATCAGTATTGTTTTAACCTCCCAAGGGCCCAATTGTGTCTGTTAGAAAGTATCTCGTTTGTCTACATAACTCTGTTACGACAAAAATGTCCTGTTAAATGCGCCGAAGTTGCAATACCTCACCTAACACGTTCTGTTACATTTGTGGAGAATTCCTTGTGAAGTCACAAGCGAGGCCATTGGTTGAAAATTTGAAAAAAGCATATTTTCTATATTTTGGCGTTTTAGTCGGAGATCAAGAAAAGCAATGGGCTTCCCACGTTTGTTGTCTAAGTTGGAGTATGTCACTAGTGCAGTGGATGAAAGAGAAAAGAAAAAGAATGCCTTTTGCGGTTCCATTGATATGGCGAGAACCCATCAGTCATTTCGATGGTTGCTATTTTTGTGTAACAAAAACTGTGGGTTATTCCAAAAAACGATAAACAAAAAATCAAATATCCATAATCCGTAAAAATAAAGCCCCTTGGCAGCTAAAATACGTCGAGTAGCAGCACAGAAAATAAGTTTAAACTAGCGCAAATATCCTCCTAGAAAAAAGGAAGCGGTCACAACGCCAACACCGTAAAATTGGTAAACTAAAGTCGGGTATGATTGGTTGCCTACAGATCAGGACAATAATTGAATTTAAATTATTATACTGAAAATATTGTTACAATATCGTATTCTATTTTTAAATCAAATCAAATCAAATCATTTATTAGCAATGTTACGTAAGAAGGATACGATACATTCATTGCACGTCAAGGACAATTATTTGTTTGATACAAAAAGTAGCATAACAATTTGTAAGATGGCATTAAATCACAAAAATTATTTTATTGATTACCAACCGTTCCTCCAAATTGTATACAGCACTATTCAACATTTCTGGTTGAATTGCATGAATTTGCTCTCTAATACTGTCCTTTAATTCCTCCAGCGTTGTTGGCCGTGTTCTAGACACCAAATTTTTTAAATAACCCCACAGCCAGTAATCCGCTGGGTTAATATCAGGCGTTCTTGGTGGCCATGAATTTGCAAAATGTCTGTTTATAACACGATCTTGAAAAACCGCAGTTAACAATTTTTTAATTGGTCTGTAAATGTGCGGAGGTGCTCCATCCTGCATAAAAATTATGTTTTCAATTCCTTCGTGCTCGTTTTGCAACTGTGGAATTGCATAATCCCTTAACATTTGCAGGTATCGTTCACCAGTAACAGTTACAGATACGGCCTCCCCATTCTGTTTTCCTCGAAAATGTATGGACCAATGATGAAATTAGCTGTGAAAGCGTAGCAAACGGTGACTTTTTATCATGAAGGCCTTGCTGAACGATTTCATGTGGATTTTCTGTTGACCATAATCGACAGTTTTGAATATTAATTCCACCATTAAGAGAGAAATGGGCCTCATCTGTCCATAAAATACGGGATAACCATTCGTGTTCAATTTCCATCTGAGCCAATACGTGTAATGAAAAATCGTACCTGAGAGCAAAATCTGCGTCCTTTAATTCAAACAGCAGTTGCAGTTTATAGGGATACATTATTAGGATTTTCCGTAAAATTTCCCAAACTGTGGTGTATGGTATTTGTAATCGTTTTGATATCGCATTCACACGACTGATTGCTAGCGGATTAGTATTGGCTACGTTTTGATACTCCTGAAGAACTTCTGCAACTTGGACGTCACTAATCCTAGATCTTCCTGACCTCGGAAGGTCTTTTACAAACCCTGTTCTTTCAAATTTGCTAATGAAATTACGATACGCCTTCATTTTGCACGGCCCTGCTCTCAAACCCATTTTCGTACGAAATCTTCGTAATCCAGTAGTGTAATTTTTACCGCCTTCATAATAACATTGCACTAAACCAATTCTTGTTTGCAGATCCATATTGAAATTGTTACAATTTACATTACGCGAGTTTTATTTTGAGAACAATTCTCTAAATTACGATTATTTCGTTTGACACTTGTATCGATAGTTGTCACGACAATTCTTTTGTTTTCCATAGGTACACTAAAATCCAATTAATGAGGCAACTAGATTCTGTTTACTTTCTGCTACTAGCATAATTTCTTAAAACTATATAAGAATTTAAAATAGACCCCTTACTTTATGATAACCCCATATATTGTTTACAATAGATTTATTGTGCTCCTCGAATCGCTTTTTTGCATTTCGTATATAAGCAATAAACACAAATTTTACTGTTCAGTATTCCCTGTACTGGTGATAAAGGCCTAAAAAGCCGAAACACGTGTAGAGTTTTTAATAAAACATTAATTGAATTTTTGTCGATTTTGCCGAAACCTAGTAGGCCTTAGATCTGCCTGCCTCGTGCTATAGTTATGAAAGTCTGAACTCCTCACAAACGACTTTCAAGTTTTTATGAATTTCAAGTAAACTAGGATAAATATACAAAGAAGGTATTGACATAATGTCCAAGGCCATGTACAGTGGTCCACAATGATCTCTATAACCTGCATTATTTATTATCCTGATAGCTTTTTTCTGTAGACGAAAAAGTTCTACAGTATAACATGAATTAACCCAAATAGTAATTGTTGTAATAAAATATTAAGGTTTTTATCAGAAGTTAACAAGGATGTGTCATCAGCATAGGCAATACACTTTTTGGGCAACATTAAGTAAAATATATCATTGATATAAATAAAAAAACAGAAGTGGCCCCAAGACCGAGTCGTGTGGCACTCCATGTTTAACCTGATTTAATCCAGAAGTGACATCGCCTAGGCTGACGCACTGTTTTCTATCACATAAATAATAAGGAAAAAGGTTGAGCGAAACCCCTTTTAGACCATAGAAACTTAACTTTTCTACAAGTATGCTATGTGACACACTCAACAACCTTTGACAGGTCAAACAATGTAATCGTTACATGCCCTGCCCCGCTCAAGGCCTTCTACAATGTCTTGCACGACTCTAAATAAAGCTTGTGTTGTAGAACACTTGCTGCGGAAACCAAATTGATAGCAACTTAACAAATTGTTTGATTCGAAAAAATATATAATCGATTTTTTTTTTTAATTATTTCTAATACCATCGCAAAAATTGGGATGATAGATATTGGCCAGTAATTGTCCAAATCTGACGTATCACCTTTCCTCTATACTAACAGATGCCTCTACTTTGATGACTCCTTTATACTGGATAACGTGAAAAAAGTAAACAAAGCATATTTGTGCAGAAAAACAATTCCTTATTTTGTGGTGCTAAAAATCCAGTGGCGTTAGTAAGACAAAATGTGTAACTAAAAAATCGACTACGGCTTTTGAAAACATAACACTCTGTACATGAATCAACATCACTGTTGCGGCGTTTCATACACGAAAGTTATTTCAAGGTATTATTTGAACCTTCCTCTCTCCTACGAACTGAATAAACCACATTTTCAATTGAATAAATTTCAAATTTCGCTTTGGAACGTACAAAAAGTTTCTAATTTAAAATTCAATACTAGTCCTATTATTCGAGTATCAAAGCCTTTCTAGGTCTATTCACTGCGTTAACGTTAACAAAGACTTTCTTTGCCCGTATGCCGTTTTTAATCCATTTATTGTATTAATAATATCAGTATTCACTATTAAAAATGTCATTTACTGTGAATAAATCTTCTGTAGACTGTGTGTGTGTGTATTGATTTATTGTAAAATTATTATAAAATTTAACATTCCTTAAATAAACATTATACTATTATTATTATTGTTGTTATTATCGTTGGTTAAATGCCTGGTGTCGATTTGAAAAGTTTCCACCACAATTATCTCGGAAATAGAAACATACATTGAAACGCGTCAAAGGGCACTAACTGCTGTAATATGAAGTACAACAAAAAAGCAATTCCCTTCAGCCCCAGCCGCAAAAAATTGTGTAAATATTATTGCAAAAGCGTGCGTGCTCATCTTATTCTTTTAATTAGAATTCGAACAACCATGACCAAATTTACCTTTGAAAAAGCCCACTTTACAGGTTGGTTACTGTTGGAAAAAATTCAGCAAACAAAAACGTTCTGTGTATGTCACAGATAAAAGTCGAGTGGCGTCAAATCCGGAGATCTTGCTGGCCTCTCTATGGGCCCTCTTCTGCCAATCCACTTATCGAGAAATGTATTATCCAACTATTCCCACACTGCTAAAATTTATTAGCAAATTCCGAGAAAGCAATTTTTGTTAGAGTACACAAAGAGTACTTGGTGAAATCAAATTTAATTTTCACAGTATGACAGCATTTCGAAAGGGCTCTCATTCGAGATATCCAAGAGGTAGGGGTATCATATAAGATTTTAAAGCAAGGGTAGCTAGGGGGTGAGCGGGTTGCTCTTCATGCTACAGCAATTTACCCTATTAAACATGATTAAAACCGCTCCTTAGTATCTCTATCTGTTTCCAAGATAATTGGGGGTGAATAATTTTCAATTTGACACTCGGTATATGGTATATGTTATCACACTAGAACATTTTTATTAATTTAGAAGCTCCGTATTTCCACCATTACAATTTTTTTAGCATGAATTTTAGTGCTCCGCTCGTACCTATGAAATTATCATCAAAGCAACATTTTCAGATTAGTGGGTTGAAAATTTATTCCGCATAAGAGTATACTTTACGTTTGATTAATTTGAATGCCGGATAGCTTTGAAACGTAATTGATATTTATTAAATAAAATTATTAATTTGACTATGTCGATTTTTTTTAATTAATAGGTCAAGCGGAAGGTACCAGGTTTGAGCGTGGAAAAATAGTGACTACTGGTTTCAAATGCTATCTTCTGGTGTTATTAAAAACAATTGACGATTTCCCGGTACGGGGGGATGTTTTGTTTTCAGCGTAAAAATTAAAAGTTCTATATAAAATTAAAGCTAATAAGTTCGTCTACAAAAATAGAAGCTATAATTTTAACCCGTACCTTGGAAAGTTGAGCAATTTTTCAAACGTAGAAAATATCGATTTTCACATATGAAATTTAATTTTTTACTTTGTTGACTGGTCATTCAACATTAAATGTAGCAGTTTGGTTTCAGGAATGCCGGAAAGATTTCGCTCGTTTGCCTGAGTCTGTAAGTAGCTATATACATTCTGATCGCTAGAGAAGGGTGTTTTTGTACTTGTGATCAGTATGGAGCTAGGGTTTCCTTAGCAATTTATCTCACTCGCTCATAGGTTACTGCCGAAGCAGCAACCAGCAACATGAGTTGTGAAGCAACCACCAACTCTGAGATTGAATCTGCCACAACCGACGCCGATGACGATGGCCAACGATGTCAACATAATAAGGCCGAAGAAGTTGAAGTCACTTTCGCTTTATCAAACTAGGCCAGAACATCGATTCAACACATGAATCTTCCACCCCAGAACGACACGTAATGTCCTAAACTGTTAAATCGATATATTTTTTTAATTAAATAGATTGGATTTGCCAACATCTATGCAAAGTTCAATGTAGACACGAATATGTATGCAGGATGTACTGATTTATATTTTTTACACGTCAGTCACCATAGAGAGTAAAAGTGGAATTTGTTAACTGAAAATCAAGATTTTCTCTACTTGCCAAAAATTGCGGAACAACATGCGACTACTGCTCCATGAACTATTCGCTGCTGTCAATTGGTTCCGATTAAACCAACGATTTTAAATGTCCCTATAGATACAAATCTAAGGGGTTTAAATTCGGTGATCGTGGAGGCAATCTTCCGCGATCGTTCCATGTGTTTTCCTGTTACGCTGAAGTTAGTTTTATACGAGAGCCTTATATAAAGTGTGCCTTTGGGAAAAAGTTGACGCAATTTACAAAAGAGAAATTAAAAATGCCTTTAATAATTGGTTGTTATGTGTATACATACACGAGTTCCAAAATAGTGTGCTATATTTTGTTTACACTCGATATGCAGAATACGACGTTAAATAAAGCTTATATAAATAACTCGGCGTGTCTCGAAATACGTCATTTTCGCAAAAATCGCAAATGAAGCGTAAAATGATTATAATGATAACAATGTGGCTAAGCGGCTAACGGACTGGAAGGCCCTTATTCATCTTCGCCGGCGAAACATACTGAACACTGAAACAACAACTGAAAACAGAGTTACCGCCGAAGTTCATCGCGGCGTCGGGGCGCATGCATATGAAAACTCTGGACTAAACATAAGCCCAAGAGCAGCTTTACATCGCTTCGGGTTAGTATCGCCGGTTGGTTTGGACGTAGGAGTCGCGCTGTGCCATCAGGTCGGAGTTCGTACGTGAAAGTGAAAAAAAAAATTCTGGGTTGCTTGAGACGGTGTATATCGTTTGGCTAAAACATCTAGTATTATGGAAATTAAAACAGAAGGTACAGAAACTTAATACTTAACCATGCACATTTAAAAAAAAAAAAACATGAATAATAAATTTATTTGATATCGATATATGCTTGCATGGGACACCGCCACAGATTTGTCCCTATTTCATATTACTTGCTTGCTGTTGATATAATCAAAAGGTAGAAACTGCACTGAATATTCGACTGCTTAAAAGCTTTCAACATTATAAGACTTATTAGTGGGCTCTGTTGGAATTCTTCGACTAAAGTTTCTAAATATTTTTGAATAGGTAGTTTTGGATCCAACGAAAGTCAAAAACAGTCCTGAGCCGGCTTAAGACATCACCTTGAATTTTATAAAAAGATTTATATTTCAAAACGTAATCCTTGGATTTTTCCAATTTTTTGTTTATCACTGCTTCAAAATACGCTAAAGAAAAAAGTATTCCTACAATTTTTGCGAAAAAATAGAAAATAATAACTTTTTTGTGTGTGAAATATCGATATGCACTAACCGGTATAAAAAGTGGGACAACAAGAAAAATTTATATAGGCATTTTTAATTAAATTTTTTTCTCAGTGTATATAAAATATGTAGAATCATGTATTTTTCAATCTTGCAGCTTTTTTCTTTATTTGTTTTCTAATCTTATGTGGTGTTTTCTTTTATTTTTTTCTTCCCAATTTTTTCTTTTCCTTATCATTTTAGAAACTAACGAATTTTAACATTTGTAATCACTATGAAACATTATTCTTTAGTATTGGCTTGCACTCTGCCGATTGTTTTAAGTGCTGGTTATTTTCGAAAATGACCTCATCTTCGGAAGGTTCCCCTAAAGCAGTTGCTTTAATTAATGCTGGCTTTAGCATCTGCGAAGTCGCTGAAAGATTGGATTTTCCTCGATCCAGTGTCCACAGGGCACTGTGGCTTTCGAGAAACCGGTGAATATCGCAGAAGCTCGGGATCTGGAAGAAATCGAAGCATATGTCTTCGCGATGATCGTTTCATTGTAAATAGTTCAAGATGCTTTCAATGCAATAAGAAATCAGTTTCTTGTCGTTACAATATGGTGAATTTCTAGAGGGGTGGAACACATCTTAGGGTATACCAGTGCCAAAAATTACAAATACAATATTATGTGAAGAATATAGATCTATAAATACTGTTCCAGTTTTCGAAAAAATTTTGGAAAATTGAGGCTAAAAAATCAGCTACTGAAATTTTATGTGTTATAGTTTGCAACCAATGAGGCTTCCGAAAACTTCATTCTTGTGAGTCCGTAATTTTAAATATATGTGATGGACGGTACAAATCTTTAGAAAACAATCATGTATCATAACATTAGCAGTATTCTTGGATTTCCGACGGGCATTTGGAATGATACACAGAGAATTATTATTGTATAAGTTGGAAGAATTGGTATTACAGGAGATATATATTAAATTGGTTTAAAATATATTCTAGAACATAAAATGTTAAATTTAGAAATAGTCAGATGAATTGCAAACCATGCATAGCGTCCCACAAGGGACTGTTTTCAGACCAATTCTCTTTAATTTATACATAAACGATATTGTAAAATATGTGAAATATTGTAAAATATCTATGTTTGCGGACGATACAATGATATATATTGCGGGTGAGGACATACCAAGGATGTCAAAACTGGATGAATTATGATTTATTTGTAATAAGTAAATGGCAATGCGATAATAGTTTAAGTTTAAAATAGATAAGTTTAAATATATGTTAATAGGTAACAAATTTAAATTATCTAAGAACAATCTTTCATATCCTAATTTAAATCTCGAGATCATGGGAAACAAACTAGATAAAGTAAATAAAATCAAGTATTTAGGAGTACTTATTGATGTGTATCTTAATTTCAAAAGTCATTTCAACTATATAATGAATAAAATGTCAAAAAATATTTTTTTAGAAGAATAAGCAACTGTTAAAACATGTCTACAAAAATACTACTTTATGAAAGTTTATGATTTTTGCTCAACAATATTATTTAACCTGAACCAAAATGAAATACATAAACTCCAAGTTATACAAAACAAAGTTATGAGAATAATTTTGAAATGTAATAAATATACACCGATAAACATAGTGCCAGAAGTACTTCATTTCATGAATGTTAAACAGCGAATTCTCTTTAGAACACCAGATATGATTTTCAAAATAAAAAACAAATTAACTCCAGACTATTTGAGAAATAAAATTAAATTTGTGAGAAATGTACACACATATAATATGAGAAATGTTATCAACTTTTTTATAGACACTCCTCAATCAAACAAATTAGCCAAAACGTTGTTTTATAAAGGTCTCATTGTATCAACCAACTTCCTGAGAATATCAAATAATGTAATAATTAACTAAAATTTAAAAAACAGTTGGAATATCGGGCAGTGGAGCAATGTCACAGACTCTCTGTGGCAATGTTCTTTTCTCCGATGAGTCCCGATTTGCCCTGAGGTCTCCAGATGGACGAGAGAGAGGGAGAATGTGAAGAAGGCGAGGAGAAAGATACGGGTAATACAACCTTAGTGATAGGGTGAGCTTCGGTGGTGGGCCTGTAATGGTGTGGGTTGGCATATCTTATGCGGCTGGCACGGAGCTTGCGTTCATAGATAGAGGTGATTTAACGACAAGAAGGTACAACATTAATGACATTTTGGAAAAGCATGTGATGATGTTTACGGGGTTTATTGGTGAGTGATTTTTTTTTAATGCATTAGTAACCGTCCGCACGTGGTCAGAATTGTTAAAAACTACCTCCATGACGTTGCCGTCGGCACTGATCCCTAGACTGGCCAGCACGCCAGCTAGTCCTTACCTGAATCCCATAGAACACGTATGGAATACAGATCAGGTAACGTCATGGGAAATTGATAACACTGCAGCAAGTTACTACAGGAAGAGTGCTGTAACATTCCTCAAGAGGTCATCCAACACGTAATTGAAGGCATGCAACGTAGACTCGAGAGTATAATTTAGGAAAGGTAATACTCGTTATTAAATAAAGACGTTTCGTTTTATATCGCCTATTTGTTCATGTCATCTAGCCATGTTCTCGTCGGCGGACACCTTTTATCCTAAAAATTCAATATCCTTCTAAAATAACTATGTTTTTAATCGAAAAGGTTTAGAAAGATACCAAGAAACAATTTTACGTGTTTTGTTTATACTGAGAAAAATTTTAATTAAAAACATACCAATTTTTCTTTCTTTCCACTTTTTGTGCCGGTCAGTGTATTTATCACTTTTTATTTGTGACTACCTGAAAGTTCCCCTTGCAAATCTTAAATTGTTTCTAATAGCACGAAATGAAACTTGTGATTATATTTGTTGCAATTCCAACTTTCTATCACGAAAGGTAACAAATGACAAATGTAATAATTTTGCCGACATCATAAGTTTTTATTCATTCAAGAAAATACTGTAACAGTTATACAGTGAAATGTTTTAGTAAACGACGAAAACTAATACAGGTTATATTTGCTTCAATTTTAGTAATAATGAAACATTTTGCTATTTGAGGTTTCAAAGTAAGGGTGGTTGGGGTGAGAGGGTAGCACCAAAATATGATTTCATATCACAAAATTGGTTCACCATGTAATTAAAAACGGTTGCCAAATTTCAAAATCATTTGAAACCTCGATATAGTCGCATTTGAAGTTTCCAATGATAAACCCTGTATTCGGCATGCCTTTTTTGTATATATCCATTAATATTTTACAGTTCAATCAATTAGTTATCAAATGATATATGTTTAAAACTCGATTTAAAAGTTTAGATACATTTTTAGTAATCCCCACGACTGACTCCCGCCTACGACTGTAAGTAGTTTGTATCTGTTAAATCCCAAAAGAATAACTCGGAACACAACAAAAACGATAAATAATGTAAAAAATATCGATTCCAATTTGGCGCAAATAGTAGGTATTTACTCTACAAGTAAAATGACAGTGCCGTATATAACAATTTATTAATTCTATAAATTATTAAATAAATTGGATATCAATGAAAATATGAAATAATTTATAGAGTTGCGTTCCAATACAGGGTGAGTCAATAGTGTGATCTCCTTCGATAACCTTTGAACCGTTAGTGATACAACAATTTATTAAATACAAAAGTTTTTTGGGTCGATAAGATCTATCATTTAACATTATTGTGAAATCTACAGGGTACTTAAATTTTGTGTTACACACAAAAAATACTTTTTTTTAAATGGAATACCCTGTATATTTCATCACCGTTTTATTAAATGAAAAGAGTATTATACAGTGATATTTTGTTTTTTAGATTTGCATGCAACGTTGCCAAGTTATTGAACATTTTCTGGAAATTTAAGGATTTATAAGGGTCCGTTTAATAATTTTTATTTACCTATGAAAACAAGCTGGGTAAGCAAATATTATACTATTCTTAGTTCATACTACACGCTAAGTATTAATACCTCTTTTACATTATTCTATTTTACAGGGTGTCCATGACGGCATGTCAATTAATGCGAATTTCAAATAGGAAAAACTCTGTTTTTTTTAAGTGGAACACTCTGTATTTTTTTACGTGGTTGGATTCCTCCTTCAAATTGCTTTCTTTTTTGTATAACACTTCCTATACCTAACTATTGTATTTTTGGAGATAATTAAGGTTTTCTCTTTAACCTCACAATCATACTAAAAATTAATACAATTATTTTATCAAGAATGGCTTTGGAATAACAAAAATGTGGTAAGGCGAAAAATTATTTTCTATAAAATCGTAAAGGAAACAGTAAAAGTAGCAAATTTATTGAACTTGAATGACAAAATTTACACCTCACCTTAGGTATGTACATAACAAAATAAAAGTGTAATTTTGAACGTAAACAATAAATAGAAGAGAAAAAATAAAACAAGTTACAAAATATGCTCAACGTGACCTCCTAGTTGTATATTACAAATTCTGACTCTATGAAGAAATTAGTCACTTACATTTTGCAACATGTTAGGCGTGATGGTGTCGAACGCTAGTCGAATTCTTTGCTGCATGTCTTCTCTTGTAGTTGGTGATGTTTTGTACACTAATCCTTTAATGTACCCCACAAAAAAGTCAAATTTTATCAAATTTGGCGACCTTGTTGACCATTGAACTGGTCCTCCTCGACCTATCCAATTGTCACCAAATGTAACATATTCCCAGTCAATAAGTGACCATTAAAGAAATGCGGTCCAATTACATATTCACCTACTATCCCTGCCCACACATTGAGTGACCATCGGTGTTGATTATCTACAGTTCTCGTAAAATGAAGGTTCAAGGTATCACAGTAGTGTAAGTTATGTCTATTAACACAACCATTTTTATGAAATGTGGCCTCATCAGTGAATAGCACGAAATCAAAAAATTGCGGCTGTTGGTGAATGTTATTGAGTGTCCACTTACAAAATGTTACCCTACGTTCGAAATCATTTGGCTCTAGTTTCTGAAGCAGTTGAATATGATAAGAATGAAAGTTTTGTGTCCTCAATATTCTTGTTACAGAGGATTGACTTATATCAAGTTGTCTATTAATTTCTCTCGTACTTTTATGCGGATCTTCATCGACACTTAATGTAACTTGAAAGACTTTTTCTTCATTTGTTGCTAGTTTTGTACGTTCATGTTTTTCATAATTTACATGTCCAGTTCGTTCAAACCTTTCTCGCAACCTTTCAAATGCAGAATGGTGAGGGTCTTCGTTCTGGATAACGCTGAATATAAATTCTTGATGCCAATAGCGAATTTCTCTCCCCTTTTCCCAATGCATAAACCATGTCGATCAACTCTTCGTGTGAAAAATTCATAATTTATTTAACAAAAATAATTAACTCAACTAGGAAAAACAGAAGAATCACCACCAAGTAAAATTAATTACGTGTAAACCACAAAATATCAATTTGACAGCACAATTTTTGGTTTTCCAAAGCCATCTTGATAAAATTGTATTAATTTTTACTATGATCGCAAGGTTAAAGAGAAAACCTTAATTTTCTCGAAAACTTCAACAGTTAGGTATAGGAAGTTTTATACAAAAAAGAAAGCAATTTGAAGAAGGAATTCAACCACGTAAAAAAATACAGGGTGTTCCATTTAAGAAAACAGAGTTTTTCCCATTTGAAATTCGCATTAATTGACATGCCGTCATGGACACCCTGTAAAATAGAATAATGTAAAAAAAGGTACTAATACTTAGCGTGTAGTATGAACTAAGAATAGTATAATATTTGCTTACCCAGCTTGTTTTCATAGGTAAATAAAAATTATTAAAAGGACCCTTACAAATCCTTAAATTTCCAGAAAATGTTCAATAACTTGGCAACATTGCATGCAAATCTAAAAAACAAAATATGACTGTATAATACTCTTTTCATTTAATAAAATGGTGACAAAATATACAGGGTGTTCCGTTTAAAAAAAAGTATTTTTTGTGTGTAACAGAAAATTTAAGCACCCTGTAGATTTCACAATAATTTTAAATGATAGATCTTATCGACCCAAAAAACTTTTGTATTTAATAAATTGTTGTATCACTAACGGTTCAAAGGTTATCGAAGGAGAACGCACTATTGACTCACCCTGTATAAAGGGTATTCCATTTAAAATAAAAAACCTCTAAAATGTGATTTCAGGGAAATTCGCCGAAACAGGTCAATTTGTTTTGCGAGGGGGGTATCTTTTGATATCAAATGGGTGATTTCAACCCCCCTACCCTCTAGGGCCACTCTCCTTAAAATTGCAAGTGATAATAGGGATAAAGTGATACATCAGTGAAAAGGTTGCCTATTGGTGAATCCGACGGTATATATTTTTTATTTAGGTCAAGTAATTTTCAAGATATTCGAGTTTGAATGTTGTAGAATCGATGCATTTAGATGCAACAGAGTAATTGCGTAATACGTGCAGTAGGGTTTTGTAAAGATTTCAATGTAATTTGGTTTCAGAACATTCTAATAACACAAAAATGATCAGATACTAATTTATCGAATAAGAGTTAATAAAATTAATACGAGTGATCCGCGTTGTGGATACAATTATTATTGTAAGATGAAACCAAATCAAAAATAACGAAAAATTAAGCCAGATTGCCTGTCAATTTATTGAACAAATCACAATACAAAAGTCGTATTAATTGATCGAAATGACCACCTCCAACTTTCATACAATAGTAAAATGTTGTTTAAACTTGCAGTACAGTTTGTTACGTTCCTAATTAATTAACCTTAAATTGCTACTGTCTATTTTATGGTTATTTTCAAACGCATGTTGGGCAACACTAGAAATCTGTTCTACCATATTTGAAATGAGGCATATGCTTCCTGAAACCAGTTTGAATTTATCGTCTAGTTTGTCCAACATACTTTTGATTACAATCCTTACAGATAATTTCATAAATCTCCGACTTTTCATTTATATCAATTTTGTCCTTTGGATTGCCCAAAAATTGTTGTAGTTTATTTCCCGATGAATGAACCACTGTCATACCTATATCTTTAAATAATCATACCAATACCACGGGTGGTTCGAGAATCGTATAGAATCGACACAAATTTCGGATTTTCTCTTTCCTTTGAAAAGGTCGAGAAATTTGGAAGTGTCTGTTTAAATTTACGTTTCTTAATTATTTTATCAACTAAACTTACAAAATATTGATTAGGTACTCACAGCTATATCTTTAATCAATGCTTTTTCCTTTTTCAAACAACTGCTTATTGAGGGGGAAATTTAATAGGCGATAAACTAGAAAAATAAAACGCTATTTTGTGTTAAACAATATCCAGCTGCAAGAAGATGAAATTTTAATCTCTTTTGACGTTTGTTCATTGTTTCCAAGTGTTCCGTCCGATACCACAGACCTTGGACACCTTGAGGATTTACTCGAATGAAACAATCTCAGTCAAGATATAGTAAAAGAATATATTCAACTCACTAAACTTTGCATGAAATAAAATTGCTTTCGATTCAACGATAATTTCTTCGAACAACATGAAAGAATAGCAATGGGTAACTCTTTGTCACCATTCATGGCTAGTCTCTTCATGAACAGATTTGAGACGAAAGCAAAATTCGAGTATTTCCCCAGGGTTTGGCTTAAGTATGTGGATGATATTTTTGCAGTATTTGATACAAAAGTACGTATAAAATTGAAAACTTACAATTTTAAATGTATTAATAATAATTAGAAATAGAGAAAATAAGTTAGAATTTGACATATACAAAGAAGATAACTAGTCTTTTAATGTATATCCCTAATAACTCTCACCATTGTGCTCAACACAAAATTATGCCCATATATGTCAGGGTTTTTGAAGGTGTACTGTTATCTCTCGATCTCTTTGGAATGACATAGACATTGGACTTGCTCTAAGCTATGGCCAATATATTCAAATCGATCCGTCGGGAAGTGCTGCGCTGGTTCAAAAATTCCCATTCAGGTACAACAAAATGTAGCGAGAGCCCATCGTTCTGGAATCATAGTGTATTATTTATGTAGCAGACAACAATTTATATTTTACAATGGATATAAATCGTCAATATACTTAGCCAGTTCCGGAGTGCCGCAAGGTTTCTAACCTTAGGCCTTTACTATTTTTATTATTTATTGATCATTTATACACTGAATTGAAGTGCGACAAATTAATTTTTGCAGATGATTTAAAACGCTTTAAGAGCATAAATTCTGTAAACGACTGTGTATATCTTCAAGTTAAACCTTAATATAGTCAGCAAGTGGTACGGCCTGAACAAAGTTGGTATCAATATTGCTAAATGTAAAGTAGTGTCTTACATAAAAAAGAAAAATTGCTTTAACTACAACTACAGCATTAATGACACTGTTTTAGAGCGCATACAAACAAAGGTTTAGTTATATATTTTGATTCTGAACTGAGTTTTGTCGAACATATACATATCAAATCTAAAGCGGCAACCAAAATGTTAGGATTTATCATAAGAAACTGTAAATCATTTACTAATTTAAATTGTTTAAAATCATTATATTAATCTTATGTACGATCATAACCTGAGTACGGGATCCAAAATCTGGAACTCTTACTATCTAATTCACAAAGACGCGTTAGAGCTAGTTCAAAGAACATTTTTAAAATTTTTATCATTTAGAGGCACAGAAATATATCCTGAGAGGGGTTATAGCTAATAATTATCTTCTAAGCACATTTCATTTTGAAAGTTTAGAGTACCTATCGGTGAATTTCTTCTTTGCTACTTTTCCTATACAAATTATTACATAATAAAATTTACTGGCCTCAAATTCTTTCACAAATTATTTTTTCATTCCAAGACAGTGGCGCACAGTGGGGCGAATGGCACTTTTAGATGACCATAATTCAAAAAATGAATGTATGGCTCTGAAAGTGGGTACCATAGGGTTTTCGGGGTCGCTGATAACGAATTTGATATCAGATTTATCAGATTCAAAATGGCGGATCCAAAATGGAGGACTTTTGTTTCCAAAAATCGATTTAGCGCTTTCAAAGTGAGTACTATATGGTTTTCGGGGTCGCTGATAACGAATTTGATATCAGATTTATCAAATTCAAAATGGCGGATCCAAAATGGCGGACTTTTTTCTCCAAAAATCTAGTTATTGCTTTCAAAGTGAGTACTATATGGTTTTCGGGGTCGCTGATAACGAATTTGATATCAGATTTATCAAATTCAAAATGGCGGATCCAAAATGGCGGACTTTTTTCTCCAAAAAATCTAGTTATTGCTTTCAAAGTGAGTACTATATGGTTTTCGGGGTCGCTGATAACGAATTTGATATCAGATTTATCAAATTCAAAATGGCGGATCCAAAATGCAGGACTTTTGTTTCCAAAAAATCTAGTTATTGCTTTCAAAGTGAGTACTATATGGTTTTCGGGGTCGCTGATAACGAATTTGATATCAGATTTATCAAATTCAAAATGGCGGATCCAAAATGCAGGGCTTTTGTTTCCAAAAATCTAGTTATCGCTTTCAAAGTGACCCCGAAAACCATATAGTACTCAGTGAGTACTACATGGTTTTCGGGGTCACTTTGACTAGATTTTTGGAAACAAGTCCGCCATTTTGGATCCGCCATTTTTAATTTGATAAATCTGATATCAAATTCGTTATCAGCGACCCCGAAAACCATATAGTACTCACTTTGAAAGCAACTAGATTTTTGGAGAAAAAAGTCCGCCATTTTGGATCCGCCATTTTGAATTTGATAAATCTGATATCAAATTCGTTATCAGCGACCCCGAAAACCATATAGTGCTCACTTTGAAAGCGATAACTAGATTTTTGGAAACAAAAGTCCGCCATTTTGGATCCGCCATTTTGAATTTGATAAATCTGATATCAAATTCGTTATCAGCGACCCCGAAAACCTTATAGTACCCACTTTCAGAGCCATACATTCATTTTTTGAATTATGTTCACCTAAAAGTGCCATCCGCCCCACTGTGCGGCTGTTATGTTTCGAGTAAATTTAAAAAGGCACCGAAAACACCGGTTTATCTTAGAATTTGTTGAACCTTCGGATTAGGACAAAAAAACCGTGACGGCGCGCAGCAGGGGGATATACCTGCTGCAGCTGCTCTCTACTGCATGGAGCGCGTTATCGTACAGCGCGACACATTAACGGTTACAACTTTTCTCCTGGACACATCTGGAGATTCTCCTTTAAATATGTTTTATTAAACACTTCAACAAACATGTTAATGAAGTTATCTGCCTGGAATCTGTTGGAAATTTTTTCTATGCTCCATGCATATGCCGGAAAAAAAGGTAAAAAATTCTAATTACAGTCCAATGTTTAACGTTGATTTTAGAAAGTTCAAAAACATTTTTCATCGATTCAACTATGTAGAATCATTGTACATAACTTCAACATTAACATCTATTTTTCAAAATTGAAATCGTCCGTGAATTTTGCACTGTATCCACGAAATAACTTCTACTTTAAAAAACGGCAGCAGAGCGTCGCGCGTGGTTTCTCGACAGGGCCAACTTTCTACTGACGTAGAAAACCAGGTATTCGCTATTATGACCTGTCTCTTTCGGATTTAGATGGGCCAAAGCCCCCTCTAGGGGAATGTGAACATGAACCGTCGAAATTGCGACCTTCAATTTTCGAATTATGGTCACCTAAATGTGCCATCCGCCCCACTGTGTGGCGGTTGCTGAAATTTAAGCTATGCCATATCTTAGCCAATACTCATTTCATGTCAAAAGTTGTACCCCACACAAAACAAACGCCCTGTTTCGGCGAATTGTCTTGAAATTATTTTTCCTGGCGTTATTAGAAGTGTTTCATTTCAAATGGGACACCCTGTATATATTGATCAGCATGTTTGAAATGTGGACGTACAAAAGGATATAAATTATGTAAAGTATAGCAAGTATAGCATAGAATTCTATATGCAATTACTCCAGTTCGATATTTGCATTGCAAAAAAAACGATTCCGATGTGTTGAACATACATTATAAAAATATAACCATAAAAACAACATCTGATAAAATTGTTTCACATGTAATAAACATTTTTTCTTAAAATTATTAATATTTGTACTTTCGATTTATGTCACAGGGCAAATTGTTATACAAAATAAGACCATTATGATACAGTTGATTTTGTGTAATACTACTAGCTTTGCTTACATAAAAAGAGGTACTTTCATACAGCATAACATGCTGATGTACTGCCAATATTAATTTTGTCATAAATCTTTTAATAATAAACATTTTTTTCACGAAATTTGGTACTAACCGATTTGAGAGATTCCCGAATTCAGTGGTGTAGTCTGATTTTAAATAAAAAAATCACTAATCAAATTGAGTCATCTTTGACATTGAAAAAAATTCATAGTAGGCTTTGAGAAATAAAACTTAATTCCAAAATTTTCCACCAGTACAGTTTTTGATTCAATTTGTCACAACCAATATGTTGTCACATGAGTTTTTCTGGTCCCTA
Organism: Rhamnusium bicolor; assembly: GCA_029963845.1. Classification (NCBI taxonomy): domain Eukaryota; kingdom Metazoa; phylum Arthropoda; class Insecta; order Coleoptera; family Cerambycidae; genus Rhamnusium; species Rhamnusium bicolor. The sequence continues at coordinate 271,899 of JANEYF010000235.1, forward strand.
ATTACTAGATCTTCACGTAAATATAATTAGGTGTTGTAATTTCGATATCACACAGTATAATTCCAACTTTTTGGCAGAAGTTTTAAGTGATCTCTGTCTATTTCATGCATTACGAGCTCTAACAGTAAATAAGTATAACCCTTCGGCATCAGTTATCAGGCCGTTTCGCCTCTTCACCAGGATATTAGGTATCTGTGTCTATATTTATCTGTTATCTCGTAAACAAGCGACTCTTCTAATAACAAACAAATTTGTTTAAAATACAAAGACGCGATTACGAACGCACAGACGTCACTTAGGCTATTAAAATTTCGTTAGAGATAACGACCAATTTAAATCGTCGAAACAATAATAATTTTAAGTCATTTTCCCTTAGAAGTTCTAATTGCTTTTGTTTACGATGAACTCTTAATGGATGTATCGTTTTCATTTAAATTCGTCGAGTGTCTCTGTCAAACTTTCTTTTGCTAAGGTGTAATAGAGTAGAAGTAGACATTGTTTTCTAAGGTTTTATGTAAAAATTGACTTGTTTCAGTGTCGGCGTTTGAGTATTGATTTGCGATTGTTCGGATTTGCCCTTAAAAATGATGTTAACAGAGCAGTAAGTAAAAATAATGTAATTCAATTGAAATTTATATTTGTCGAGAATACCCAATAGAGATACTACTGTGCGCAATAGGTTGTTAACACCTACTGTGTGACATCGAAAGTACAACGCCCAGATGAACAAAATGTAACAATAACAATTTGGTTTTGAGCGATTAAGGGTACACATTTTCAAGTACGATTTTTTTAGTACTACTCACTATATCTCTTTTAGCTCTACTTTCTATCTCTCTAAGTTTAGGTGTCGTGAGAACAGCTGTGGTGTTGATTCCAGTAAACAGAAGCGGTCAGAGGGTCTAATTGTATTGTTCTTAGTTAGAAAAACATACTTACTTTTGGTGCAAAAGTTGGTTTTCCGCGCAACCTTAAAATGACGACGTCGGTCCATCACTGTCAGTCGCATGCCGCCGTTGAACAAATTAAACCTTGGGAGGGGCCGCCACTGTTACCTTCAGTGACTAAAAGAAAACAAAGCAAAAACATCAAAATGTTAAGCCTCCTTTACTCGGGATTACTTCCTTTCATTAAATTCTCTAGTATTAGAATGAAATTTGTCCCAAACCGTTAGCCCGAATTTAGAAAATAAGTACCGTTGTAAAGATAATTTAACGAGCTTTAAAACGGTGTGCTACTTGACCCCCTTGCCATTTAAAATTTTAGGGCGGATTCCACCACCGCTTAAGCGTTGAAGTGGCACGATCGAAAATACACAACGAGAGTGTCTCCCTTGAAATAAAATCGACGGGTCCAAGCGTTTTTCAAAAAACTGGGCTTAAATGCAAAGAACATCCGTTTCGTTTAGTGTTGAATTACATTTTTACCTATATAAGTGTTGAAGTGCTGCCCTACCTCCCCCCCTGAAGAAGATACATGAATAGAGGACTTTATGACCGCACTGTAAATTATGTGACGTCAAAGTCAAAGAAGCAGTTATAAGAAGCGAATTGCTATGGACATTGTTCTCTCCTTAAGATCGTTTCATTTAGGTTTTTAATAAAACGAAAACAAAGCTGTGCCGAATTAGACCGAAACAAACAGAGGTGGAAGTGGTATATTTCCTCATTAGCAATATTAAGCGCATCTCTCGGTAAATCTCTCATTTACATAGAGATACAATACAAAACAATTACCACTGCGCTTAAACAGAACAAGTTGATGTCGTTAACGAGATTCTAAACTCATCTACTTAATTTATTATGTCGGATGTGTATGTTAACTACCAGTGTAAAGTGAACTGTAAATTATCTCCGCTAATGCGAATAATTCAGTTCATTTGCATACATAGATACAGGGGGTGTTCAAACATTCTTACTTTAATATGTGGTAGTTTTTGCGAATATTTTTAGCGTTTCCCATTGGTTGCACTTTTGTCCACTAGAATATCTCTGTTTTATTTTAAAAAACGTTGATAGAAAAATAAATAGATAGCGAATGCTTAAAAGCACAATTAGTTAAAAAGTACATTTATGTAATCCACATGCAGTTTTGTGTATATTTTTTTTATCTAAATGAGCACCATACAGTTGATAAAATTTCTTTTTTGCAGGCACACGGCCGTAGAAGTCGATATAAAACCGAAAGAGGCGGACCCAAAAATCTAGCCCGTTCTCCTCCAGCTACCAGAAAATCCACGCACCTGCCCCCAACGATGTCATCCGAGCGCACAACGAGATAGCGCGATCGCTACAAGGAAATGCCCGGCTGCCATCGACTCCATCAAAGTACGATGTGAGCCGAATGCTTTCCGACGGTACAAGATCTGCGCATATCGAAGTCGTCCGAACACACGCCGAGGTCGAGCGAACACAACATCCAGAGGTCGCTCGACCGAAAACGAACGATGTCAGCCGATCCGAGCCTAACCAATCAGAACCTGTGATACTTAACTCAGTGCCTTCCCTTAGAAAATTGTCTGAGAATATCTCTAGCATGCATGTTAAGGAACTCAATCCTAAAATGTTGATACAATCGAAATCTTTAGGTAAGTTGAGAAAGAATTCGTTATATTAGCTGCAGAATAAAAATACAGTATGCCATATTCCTTCAATATCAAATCCATCTCTATTGAACTGCACTATGCGGATATCCTGTTCATTAGTTTTACTAGTTTTTTTATATTTTTTTTTAGCTGGGATAGAATCCAGCCGGCCAATATTCCCTAACTGCCAATTTTCGCCCTATAATAGTCCTACGAGTAGCCCTAGGAGCAACAGGAAAAGACAGCCTTTGAGGGAGTCTAGAAGAGTCAGCATAGAAAAAATCCGGAATGTATTTACAGCTGAATCAGTACAGGCTGATGGACAGCATTGGACAGGTACGTTTTTTAAATACATTAGAAGATCCAGTCGATCCATAGAACATATTCAATGGTCAGTTGTCTCAATTTATTCTCAATGACAATCGTTTGGTTTCGATTTTGCGATATTATGAACACTGATTTCTTTTTAATAAATAAATCAAGATGCTTTGGAGTATGATGTTCATACAGCCATGAAGACATATTATAGACTGTCCATTTTACCAGGGCCCTCGCGTAATGCCAAAAAATATCTCCAGAAAAATTGCACTAATTTTTATAAGCTACAAAATGGTTTAGACATTTGACATCCTTGGCCTGCTTTAAAAGTTCTAAAGACGGACTGTCGTAATGCAATCTTTAGTGCGTCGGTACGGAGCATGGTGTAACTTACAAAGCTTAAGCTTAACTCTTATATCATGTCCATAAATAGTTGTTTATAGTTGATATTCTTACTAAAACGACTTGTGCATTTTTTGTAATCTCAGAAGACGCATCGGAAAACGGAAAATATGATTTGCATCCATTTTCTTTATCGAATAACTCTGTTAATTTAACAATAATTAGATTGGTCTAAATAACAAATTTGTATTTCATATTTTGCGCAGATAAAGTAGCTTACCTTTCAGGATCACGAGGAAAGGTAAAAAAATGTTCCTATGCACCTTTTATTTCTGCAGCTTTTGTAAAAACAAACGTGACGTGCTTTTTTCTTTGCCGCGTCACATTACATTAAAAGACAAACAAAAAAATAAATAAAGTATATAAATAAGCACTACTATAAGCAGTGAAAAACATAAAAGTGTCTATAACCTGAAACGATTAACCAGCTTCACCTCGTCCGTCAATTAATCGTAGCCGTAAGAAAAACTGCATTTTTCGTCCTTGTGTCATAAACTATTTTTAAATTGAAAAAGAAAAATATTTAGAAATATTTTCCACTAGAATTTTTTTTTAGTATTTTATTTAAAAAAAAATACTAGAATATATTTTTGATGATTCCGAATATCATTTTACTTGTTTACAGGGATCGTATGGCTTAGTCAAGTTAGCTTATAATGAAGAAGATGACACCCATTATGTAAGTATTTTAATCCTTTTATATTTTATGGATGGGTAAGAAATTTACGATATTTAGTTTCAAAACAAAAAATGATAAACACCCCTTAATTTACCACCCTTATTTTAATGTTTCAATTCGAACTACACTCAAACTTGAGTAAAGACATATAAATTATTTATAAGCAACATAAGAGTTTTTGGTAAAAATATTTGCTTATCTTGGTTCTCCCGAATCTATGTTCATAAGAACTGTTTTCTTATTTTTATCTCGAGAATTAGACCACGAGATTTCAGTATATTTTTTAAACACTCTGTATCACATGAATTTCTATTAATATCTGAATACTGCTTTCAGTCGCTGCCACATTTCCATTTGTTGTCGTTAATATGTTACAAAGATTAAAAATGTCATAGAAATGTCATAAAAAAAAGGATTACGTATGGCGAGAAAGCTAAATTATTAGCCATTATTCCCGCAAAAGGGATTGGGTAGTTTTTACAAGATTAAAAATGCAAATGAATGGGGAAAGGTTAAGAGCACCTCATTTTACATTCGACGACATCAACGCAACTCTGCCTCTTTCAGACACACGGTGACAAATTAAAAATCGAAGGGCGTCGGACATTTTACCGGCCCGTAAAGGCTACGACGAGGATCAGCTAACGAGCTCTTGAGCCGTTTTTAGCGAGCCACTAATTAGGTATTTTAGGATGCTTGAGACGCTTCCAAGCAGGGCCTAGTCTGTTTGTATGTACAATAATCAAAAGGTTATTTAACAGGTCCTGAACTCTGACATTATCGACCGTGACGAGAAAAGGAAACTGCAGATATCCGCTTCAATGGTTTCTGGAAGAACAATAACATTTTATTTACACAGGGTGTGCCACCTATAACTGCCTCAAGATTGTATCCGAGTAAAAATAAGGGATTTGATTGAACTAATTTGTAACGAAGTGACACTAAACTTAAAACTAAGAGTGTTTTTATTGTCATTTCACGTCACGTTTTACGTTATTACGTTATACTTTATCTCATTGCTTAATTTCAATTTAACCGACCAATAGTGAGCGCAGTGCCCAAATCACTACCAGAATGTTAGAACGGTGCTGAAACGCTGGTTGGAATGTTGCACTATTAATCGTATGCAAATAAAAAGAGTAACTAAAAATAAATTTCAATTTATTGAATAAATAAAATTTATAATAGATAGTTGCCTCTATACAGGGTGAGTCTTAAGTGATTCTTGACATCTGTAGAAACACTCTGACACATTTTTTTTAATTCCCACGTGCAATTGAGTTATCGACCGTGAGTTAACATAAGTTGAGGTTATCTAGCATTATATTTTCACAAAAATCGACGAGATTCTTATACAAATCACTTCAACTAAAAGTTACTTTAGTATAAAATATTTGTTGCTATAACCACTTCCAAAACAAATGTAAAATTGAAAAAATTCGAATTCTAAAAGTGTGAGTTTAGCTAACCTACGCAACGATTGAAATACCGAGCCCTAGCATAAAGTTCATTCCCGAATTTATAATAACATTGGATGAAATGATTAGCTACTTAATCGATTAATTGCTGCACTTGAAATAATTTTTTAAACCTTTTGAAATAGCTTTCAATGTGAGAAATGTACAATTTTGACTTTTTTCTTGCACCAATCAACCAATTTCTTTTTAAGCGTTTCATATGGAATGTACAACTAAAACTAAATTTTCCGATGAACAGTAAACTTTTTAGGGAATCTCGAGAGGAATTTAATGTTCCCATTTCATTTTTCAAAGTTTATAAAAGGATTATTATTTTTAAGAAGTAGGTACTTACCCTCTGCTTTTACAATAATTTTAAATGTGTAGGTATTCAACGAATAAATCAGCTTTCTACTATTTTAATTGGCCTCTAATAGTAAAACACTGAAGGTGCAACACAATGACAATCAGGTGATGGAAAATAGTTTGCAGAATTTTCACACACTTATGTCACATTTTACACTGGTCGTACCTAACAGTTTGCATTTTTTTTCCTCCATAATACTCTGGACAGTTAGGAAGATAGTATACGTCATTTTTTATAAAAAAGATTAATTTTTCCTTGAGAAAACAGCACTTTATTCGGGATGCATATAAGCATTCCTTACAGTCATACGGAAATGGCAGTATTTCTAGCAATTTCATTGGCCGTTTCAAGGCCACGGCATGGCGTGCTCATCAGATATCATTTTTAAAGGGGAATTCGGCACCGTGAAAATAAACAAACTATAATAAAGGGCAAGGAAAAAATGTAATAAAGGGCAAGGAAAAAATGTAATCTTCATATAAATCTTACTAACGAACTAAAAGATACTTATTTAAAAAAAAAATAAGTTAAAGGGCAAGGAGAAAATGTAATAAAGGGCAAGGAAAAAATGTAAACTTCATATAAATCTTACTAACGAACTAAAAAATACTTATTTAAAAAAAAAAAATAATAACAAATTTGTGATTCGAACCCTGGACCTACCGCGTGCTACGCGAGTATCTTCTCTATCGTCTAACGAGCTCTTCGCTGACAAATGATTCCAAAAGGATTTAATACTTTAAAATGTCATGTAACTGCGCATGCCCTGCGGCTATCTTAAAACGGCCAATAAAATTGCTAGAAACACTGCCATTTCCGTATGACTGTAAGAAATGCTTATATGCATTCGGGATATACCATTACATGATAAAAATTCAACCACGCCATAATGTGAACTGCGGTATTATCGTCGCATATGTAACCTATGATCTTCACACATCTAACCACGCTCCAAATCAGTGTTGCCAAACATACCATTTTCATGGTATTTATACCATTATTTCCCCTTATGTACCTGCACTTTTTTTAAGTAATAAAACTATTATTTAAAAAATTCTACCATTTTACACCAATATTAGCAAAAGTTGATAAAAAAGTTAAATTTAGGTCGTCAGCCCCGACCTCGGTCAGTTCTTCCATTAAAAAAGAGTAAACAGAATTAAATTTTATACCGTGTACGTAGATCTTTATAAATCTGAACCTCGCGTAATCAGCGCTAGTTGTGCACGCCCAAATAAATAATAATCTTTTGCTGTTTTCTGTTGTTTCAGTTGCGATGGTAAGACCCGTTTTTTCAATGCTCAGTTAGCTAAATTAACCGTCGGTTAGGTCAATAGAAATTTTTTTGAAAAGCATCATGATTTATTTATAATGAAATTTATAACCTATGTGAAAATCTCACACATCTGGCACCACTACACCCCATGTAAAAATCAGTGTTATTGATATTTCGCCTACCTGTCTGCATTAGCATTTACATAAATGTGTTTAATACCATGATTTATAGTTTTTTATGATTAAATTTGTGATTTGAAGTTTTGATTTACTATGTTACTGAAATTTATTATTTATAATTTGTTCCTTTGGTGATTCATTTTGTAAAAATTAGTGATTAACCATAGCGACTAATTTTATTATTTAAATGGATATGTTAAAGGCATATTTTCAAGTAGATGAAAATGCTAGACAAGCAAAACGGCTATGGAATGCTATCCAAAGTCAAGCCCATATGATATATTCGTGTAGTAACTGTTGTATTAGGTAAGTAAACAAATCTGCTTTTTCGTTCTTTTAAAGTAAATGCGTCTTTTTAAAATGATTATTTTTCAACTTTGATTCATTTTTAGAAATAAACCATATTAAACTTAAACTATAAATTAGAGACAATAATAATAATTTAAAATACACAGAAAAAGTATTGCATATTTTTAATATTTGGTGCTTATTTAGTTCTGTTTATTTATAAGAAAAGTGTCAGGATTACCTAATTTTACAAGGAAAAATAGATAAACAGATACTTTTAACACCTTTTATTTTAAGAGCAAGCTACAAGTGACAAGTGTCGCTTTCCACAAAGGACTAATCAATCGCACCTTAGCTGCCTTAAAGTTTATTTCTTAAAAAATTATCAGAAATTAAAAATTATTTTTGGCTCAAAAAATTTTTTTGGCAGTGCCAATTGTACATGACGAAATATATTGAGGGTTAAAATATAACTACGCATTTAACTCACCCTGTGTATAACAACCTACCTGTTCATTGTGGAATTAGTGTTCATGAGAATTAGACAAAATTCATTGGTATTGAAAATAAGTAGCGATAATGAAAATATCATATTTAATGTCTATCTGTCACAAGTATGAAAACAGTAAATAGTAAAAGATGTAAACAAAAATGAGGTATCGGACTGGAAAAAATAAGTAAATGTAAATATGATGTAGGTAGAAAAAGTAACAGTAGGTATGTAATATTTTTGGTTGGATTTCAAATCACGACTCATAAGTCATGAATCATGACTTATGTGTCGATTTGGGCGTTTTATTAGTTTATAACATGTATTTCATTGATTTCATGTGTTCCTTGCCCTAAGATTTAAAATGTCGTTCGACTAGAACATTCCGACCTGCACATCAGCACTGTTCAACATTCTGGCAGTGATTTCAGCACTCGTCTTACTATTGGTCGGATAAATTGAAATTGATCAATGAGATAACTACCGGTGCCGAAATATATAGCATAATGTTTAAATGCTTCCGGATTGCCTTATTTGTCGTAAATATTTTAAAAATTTCAGAGAACAAGTGTTTTGAATTTAAATAAAAACAACTGGCCGACCAAAAATTGATCTTTCAGTTACAGATATGTCTAAATTTGTTTAACAGTGAAGCACGACAGCTGGGGGCTGCTTTTTCGTGGATATATTGCCTATATTTATCACATAAAAAATTAATCATTCCTAAAAGGGTTAAACCACTTTCTTGTATTTTGGATATAAAACGTATTTATTTGATACTTTGTTTTCTAAATTATTCATTTTACAGAACGTTATTAAAACATCATAAAAGTTGATGAAACCGTAAACTGTCTCATAGTCACATGATTACTATTATTAGTCTTAGCGCTTATAGCTATTTACTCGGTACCGAATATCGATGGTTCGAATCCTTCCCGGAGTAACAAATTTTATTGTAATTTGCTTCAGATTAAGATGGGAGTGAACTGCCGATGCCCTAGATGTGGTTCAGAATCCACAATAAACTGTAGGGCCTCGTCTCTCATTACTCAACACAAAATCCTAGGATTTTCTGGGAGTTACTTCGGTGACTTGAGAGGCGGTTGAGAAAACATTTAAGTCAGCTAATGAGAATACGCAACCACGATCGGTGAGGTTGAATAAACTTTACCAAAGACAGGGTCAAAAGTTTAAAGTGCGGATTGCCATAATGTCACTCGTCACGTCAGTGCCGTAGGTTAGAGGCCCGTTCAACGACCACACCTGTGCTGCTAGCGTTTTGTTATTTGCGTTACTTTTACAGAATTAGACAATGTCCTCTTTCTGGTCATACTTTGACGATCCCTAGTCTGTTCTTAAGAACATTTGATAAATTAGATTGACAAGCTCTCATAGGGCTAGCCTTCCTTCGGGATATGAGAGTCGCACAAAGTTTTGTTACATTGCATACCCGATCAGGTTATTTTCAAATTAGAAACAGTTGTGTATTTACGGAAATGAACTTGTTAAAATGTTATTTGAGTTTTCTTGACTTATTTCGATTTTCAGAGACAAAAGTGTTTATCTGTAAGCAAATTAGCAGTAATTAAAACTAAAGTCAAGTCTCCATTCTGTTAAAATATCAACCGTAAAATTAATGCAGTGCAGATTAAAAGTGTTAATAATTTAGAAACAGGTAATAAATTCAATTAAATTAAATCGGATTAAAGAAACAAACTAGTACCAAACTTTCTAAACCAATCTGCAAAGTTATCAAATGACGCAACAAATTTGGGGTCCTACCATTTTAAAATTAGACGATCACGAAAAATGTCAATTTATTGCATATGACCTATCACTCCACGATAGTGTAATAAGTGAGTGGGGGTCACAATAGTTTATCCAATGAGTAGTGTAAGAAAGGCATTCTGTGTTCCCCCACTCTACTCGCCCAGCTGTTTTACAAAAGGAAATGCTGCCTCAGATTGGTCGGCTAATAAAAGTCCTATAATTTTGGAACCGGAGGAGATATTTGAATTTTTTAAAAAAGATTTCTTCACAAGAATCGTCATTACTGAACCTCTATAAATTAGAATGCCCCATTTCACTTTCAATCTACACTAAGTTATTATTCAACCTTGAGATTTATGCAGTTTTCATAAAATTGCAATAATGATTAATTCTCTATTTTACAAATTAGAACAGGGGAGGATTAAGCGGTTGGTGGAATTGACGGCCGCCAGGAGTCCCGAATCTCCAAGCGGCCCCCAGCTCGATAGATTCCTAGTAATCCTAGTTAAAAACAGAAAAAGCGAAAGACAATATTTAATATTATTCACGGATTCTACAACGAAACGAAAAAGCCAAAAGCAAAAGATTCGTAACTAAAACTGTTAATAGTTTGAATATTTCAGTGAATTATTTCTGAGGTATCAACATCAACAATTTTATGAATTATGGATTTGATTAGGAAATCTTTATATAAACCAAATGTTCACAATTATCTGAATATCAGATTCTAAATGTTGAGATATAATGTCATGGAATAGTATTTCATTGCCCTCCATTCTTATGTTATGTAGTTATAGTTATATACTCATTGAACTAATTTATTATCTACATCAAGTATACTATAGTGAAATTATACATCTTGCATTTGAATAATTTTAAATAAATGCACGAAATCCCGCCTGTAATGGCGACTGCGCATTGCGATCGGTGGCCACCGTTAACATCACTGCACTCTTGAGCCACTCTTGTCAGTAGCAACTCTATAATTGATGAATTTGCCAAAGAGACATCAAGACGCAAATTCATATAAAAAAACATTTTTAAGCACTCAGGTAACTTAGTTTTTGTTAAATTTTTGGAATAAATTTCTGCTTTTTCTTGAAACGTTGAGTTTTATTATTAGCTACATATTGATTGTTTAAACCACTCATTAAAAGTTTAATACTTCAATTTTTCCAAAAAAGTCATTACTTCCTTACACTATTTTTTTCTTTTGGAGCTTGGGTATAAGGGCCTCGAAATTTTTACCGCCAAGGGCCTCCAATCGGCTTAATCCGTCTCTGAATTATAATGCTCCCTTTCATTTGCAACCTTGAGAAACTGAAAACTTTCCTTAGTCAGACAATCTTATTTTCGCCTTTTTGCCATTTATTAAATTTTAATATCAATCGGTCGATTAATTTTGGTGTGAGGAATATCTCGTAGCGTTTTGTACGGAGCTTTCAGAGACGCCCTGTATTGCGGTGAGTGTATTAGAGGATATACACCGATGTCCATAAAATGTGTCGTAATTGAGTAAAACCTCCGAAATCCGTTTAGTTAGCGTCACGTTTCGGTCACTAAAAATGGAACGCGTTTAATGTCAATGTCCTTTCAAGGGATTTCACGCCGATAATTTGGCCAGATTTAATTACGCTTTAGTCAAAGGGCATATGATATACCCGTAATTGGATAAAAGGTATTACATAATGAAATTTAACCGGCCAAAGGCAACCTTTACAAAAATTACAGGGTCGCGAGAGTCACGTAGGAATCAAATAATCGACCTAAATTCAGGACAACGGCGCGGCGGTGCTCGAACTATTTCAAATATTTAAATCATCTGTGTATTGTGTTTTTTTTATTATTGTTGTGATAGAATGTTATTTCGATTAACTAATCTCGGAAAGAGCCAATGTAAATTTGATGAAATTTTCAAAACAATTAATAATATAAGTTGGGCCATGGAAACGGTCGATTTTTAATGTCATTTTAATTTTAAACTGTTATTAATAAGAGGCTGTTGTCATTATGGATTGTTGTCGGCTTAATAGCAATACTGGACAGGTGCACACCATGTATCTGCTGTAGTGTTATGTAATTACACGGCGAATCTTTTCAGTATTAACCGGAATACTATAGCGCCACCAGTTCATGCTATAAAATATGGGTGAAGAACTTCGAGGAAATGGGTTCCTATTTGAACACCGGAAACAATCCAGACAGTCAGGGAGGCTACGGTAAGGAGTCCAAAACAGTCCGTACGCCGCTATGCAGTTTCTTTCATTGGGGATTTTAAACACGAGTTTACGACATCATCACACAAGATCCAGATTATGCAAAAGTTACTAGAGGGCGATTTAGTAAGCCGTTCAAATTTTTCTCGTGAACTGTTAGATTGTACGACAACGACAGCAATTATATTGAAATCTGTGGATGGGGCAACGGTAGACAATCGCGTGATTTCTAGGAATGGAAACATTTCTTGGCCAGCGAGATCTTCCGATTTATATCGGCTTGCGACTTTTTTTGTGGAGATATTTAAAACTAAAGTTTATGCTCATCGCCAAAAAAATATTGCTGAATTAGAATTAATAATCCGAGAACAAATCGATAGGATACCAGTGGAAAAGCTACGAAATGTAATGACTAATTTTCTTTCAAGGTTTGAAGAACGTTTGTACAAAAATGGAGGACATCTTGCAAACTTTATTTTAAAAACTAAAATGCTTTCTAATATACTTTAATATAAAATGTTTTAAATGTCATTTTTAAGTTACTAATCAGTAATCATGCTTTTGTGATAGCCCGTTTCCATGGCGCACCTTGTGTATCTAGTAGGTAGTTGCTGCATGTTAAGAATAAAAATCGGATAGTTATAATTTCTGATTAAAAAAGGAAATTTTTAAATTATGACTTGCCATTTAAGGACTGTTGTAAAAATTTCTAGGTGTCATTCGATAGGTCACGAAAACCAGGGCTCTAATTCCTTTAAGATTTAAGCTACTCGATCAAAACTGCAAATAGAAAAACAAATTATTGCGAAACATTAATATGTTAACGTAAACTGTACGTTCCGAGACTGTTCTACTGCAAGATGAAATTTTATGTCGTATAATATCTCTTTCGTATTTTCCAGATGTTTTTAATTATTGAGGTTATGTTGAAAAGTCAACGATATAACCGAAAGTTATTTTTAAATTGTTGTCAGTACAAAATACGAGACCCACTGTATATAAAGAAGAATTTTAAAAAAATCAACTTTCAGTGTAATGGAACGTAAACTGTGTATAGATTTATGGAATTTTACTTATCATATAATTCAGTAGCGGCTGGGGAAATTTAGGTAAGTCGTATCTTATTGTTAGTGTTGGAGCAAGGGACATGGGACCCAAGCAATATTTTAAAATATAACTATCAAAACTAAATGAAGTTTTGCACAATGAAATTTGTGAAAAAAAAAAGCTAAAATCGTGTGCCCCCAGGTTATTTTTTAGACAATTTGTAAAATATTTACAAAAATTTTTTTTCTTTCCAGAATCAGGTGAAAAGTATATCGCCAGATTTAAAATTTCATTAAAAAATACTGTTTTTTCATAAAATTACACCTTTTTGAAATTTGCACGGTAAAAAATAAATCTAAAAATAAAATTTAAAAAACGGCGTAACTTTACAAAAAAAGCTAAATTTTTGTTGATATTTGAAATCTGGCGGCATACTTTCCACCTGATTCTAAAAAAATATATATATATCTTGCAAATATTTTACAAATTGTTTAAAAAAAACCTGGGGGGCACACAACTATTTTTCGCAAATATCAATCGCAATTTTTTCTCTGCAAAACTTCCTCATTTAGTCTTGACAGTTATTGCCTTAAAGTATCGCTTGGGTCCCAAGAACTATTACTGAGATATGACAACCTAAATTTCACCAGCCGCCACAGTATTAATATAAGTTCTTAAGAATACTACCCCAATAAAAGTTTAAACTTTCAAGAGCAATTTTGTCACATTTGTGAAATATTTGTAAATGTAGGATTTCTTTACGTCGCTGTCGGTCGGTTTGAAATTAAATTATTTACTGAAGACATTTCACGTTTACAAATTCGAAAAGCCATTATCCACTGTGAAGAAACAACAGCCTATCGCTGAACCTACTGTGATCTGTAATAGATAAATATTTCATTTCGTGAAAATAATATTTGTTGTTCTGAATCAAGATCAGAATACAATACAAAGTGCTTTGGAGAATGATTAAACTTGAGACTATCTACAAAAAATGTTCAATTATTTTATTTTCATTATTATTTAGAACGTTTTACAGCTTTTGTTCTTTTGTTTTGTCAAATTAATTGTTGTGAGTTCAGATATGATTCTCAATGAGAACAGTGTACGTTATTGGTATATTTGACGTAATAACATGTTGCCTGTCTTTGTATAATGCAGGCTTTTTCTGCCCTATTATTTTAAATAAAAAAAGCATAAACGGTTCGCTAAAATAAAACCAATCTAAAAAAAAAAATACATATATTCACAGTTAGCATGAATGTGACTCTCTTTCAGGGTGGAGAAGCAAGTAATTTTCTAGACAATATTCAAATAGCTTAACACTAAACAAAGTCATAAAACAATAAAGCGATCAAGAACTTAACTTTAAAATGTATAACTCACTTCATCAGTTTCGTTAGGCGCCACCTTTTTTTTTAGTTTAGCAATATCCGGCTAATCTACACATATTTGTTACCGAAAGAAAGGAAAACGGGTAACTATGTCCATCAGTCTGTCAATACACGTAAAGTCTAATATTACGGGAAAGAAATTTAACTATTCTTTATGTGCTTAAAATTCATACACATGGGACGATTTGCAAATCAATATCCTTAAATTAATTTCTCACTCTGGCTGGCATTCCCAACGGCCAACGGCAGAGGTACCATGATTTAGTTTAAAGTGGCCTTATCAAAGATCAGCGCATCTTCAAAATAGTGCTCTGTACTCACAAACTTAACTTTACTGAAACGACCCCTCAGTCTGGGTGCAACAACTAATATTTCTCCTCAACTTGGACGAACACAACAACAACAACTTAATACGTAATTGAGGTAGCAATCTCCAGACAACACAACCTTTCTCTCTCGTCGCCCAACCTGATCTCTCCAAAGGCAAGATAACACAGAATAAATGCAAAACGGTATAACGCAAAGAGATACTAACACATATAACGAAAATAATGCCAGGTACTTCGCCCAACGATCCACACTTCACCGTGCCACCCAGCGTCTGTTTGCCACGTACCAAAAAACCATGTCCCCCACACTCCGCGAAAAACATCCGATCGGCGCGGTAGTTTAAATTATTCTCCGCACCCTGCCATGAGCCCAGTGGCGTCACTACATAAGGTTAATACAGTGATTCATAATAAAATTATTCTAAGCGAGTCTGGAGGTTAATGTATGATTCAAACCATTTTAGTTAAACAATAACGAATGTGGTTCAAATTACTATTGTTGCTGTAGGTGGGAAAATCTACTATTTTAAAACAAAGACATGACAAGATCAACTGGTATATAACCTAGGACTACCTAACAAATTTCTAAATTTTGTATTTCAAAAAGATTTGCAACTGACTAATTTGGCAATACAATTTAGAAAATAAATTCATTGTTTTATTAAAATTTTTGTAAAACAAACATATACAGTACGTGTGTCCGTAAAGTATAAAATAAATCATTATTTCTTAAGGCAAAAATTTTGGAAAAAATCCTCGGACGTGTCGATTTTTAATATTAATTGCGTACCTTATTCTTTATTATTATTATTTTTTGTTATGATGTCATCACTGTTTCCGTTATGACGTCATAGATATTTTTTGTAAATAGAACGCTCTATATATTTCCATTTTTGGATTCTCCTTTAACAGCTGATTCCAAATATGTATCACACTTAGGGCCTAAAATTGATGTTGGAAGATACGACCATTAAAAAAAAAACAAGCAAAAAAGTAAAATAAACACATTTTTTTATTAATTTTTGACGTAGGCTAGTTTTAATTTTGTTTTTTGTTTCATCTTTATCGTCTCTGACAGTGAATCACTTAATAATACTTTACCTCAGTACTGGTTTCTCAATAATTGTTGTCTATTTATTATAATTTATAACATGAGTGTGTCTGTAAAGCAGAGAACTGATATTCTTACGATAATTAGGTATGGTGATAGGATGTGTACTCGACAAGATGTAATTTATTTAATACTAAATACCCATAACGACCCATAACTCAATGGACAGTGAGTAAAATTGAAAAAAAATTAGAGACTGGTATGGTGGAAGATTTACCCAAAACAGGTCGCCCAGGTGTTAACAAGGACACAAAATTAAATATTTTACTGGCTTTTGAAGAAAATCGACATACCAGCGTTTGCCAGGTTAATCGCGATTATGATGTTACTAAAACGTCAATACATACAGTATTAAAATTAGAAAAATGGCATCCCTTTAAGATTCAGCTTGTGCAAGAACTAAATGATGATGATCCGGATCGGAGGATATAATTTTGTGAAACAATGACGAATATGTATAATGGTGATCATCTTCTGATAATAAATATTATTTTCTTGGATGAATGCACTTTCAAATTAAATGGTGAAGTGAATCGTCAGAACTGTAGATACTGGGCAAGGGAAAACCCACGTGGATGCGAGAACAACAACAGTATCCACAAAAAGTGAATGTGTGGACGGGACTTGTAAGAAACAGAATCGTTGTACCCTATTTTTTCGATGGAACTGTAAACGGGCCGGCATATCTTCAATTTTCAATGGGCTATCTCATCCCAACGTTACGAAATATACTCCTCAGTAGAATTAATCTTGGAAATGTTGACGAAAGCCTGTGATATCAACAGGATGGTGCGCCTCCCTATTATGCAGCAGACATTCGAAGGTATCTTGACCATATATTTATGAACAGGTGGATTGGTAGACGTGGACTTATCAAATGGCCACCAAGGCCACCGGACCTCAATCCATTAGATTATTTTCTGTGTGGCTATTTAAAAACTTAGTTTATAAATTAAAAGAGATAATTAGAACACAAATAAACAACATTTCTCAGGAAACTATAAACAAGGTTCAGCAACTTTATCTCGACGCGCGTTTCGCCAACCAAGTTGGCATCATCTGGAGATGATTAAAACTAACTATAGTAACCTGCGTGGGATTCCGGACCCAGGAGACAGAATAAATTTTCAAATAGAAGGTATGCCTACTAAAACCAGACCGTGATCGCAATCGCGACCTTCCGTATTAAAATAAATCCTACCATTTATACGAAATGCGCCGTCGTGGTGCATTTACTTTCCAATAATATTTGTATTTTTTATGATTTTATATACCTATTCGTTTTTTTTTGTTACAAATAATAAATAATTTTAACCTGTCACTTAACCTAACCTAATTATTTTATTTCTCCAAAAAAACAAAAATTATTTGTAGTGTTTTGCAACCGGAAATTCAAGAGGCTCCTCCCCAATTCTATCTGTTCATTAAACTATAGTCGTGCTGAATCTTTTACTTGCGTGCGTTCGCATTTTTTTAAAGATTACGGGAAAAAATGGAAGTTGTCACATGCACAATTTTTCCACTCAATAAACTTTGATTACAAATAAAACAACTCTCAACTTCCATCTTAAAAAAAAATGCGACCGCATGCTAGGAAAGATTCGGCACGACTAGTCAACAATGTTATGACATTTGCGTTCTGAAACGTCAAGGTCACCAAACAAACATGTGTCACGTGATGATCATCAGCAAAACTGGTTTTGAGCGTATATAAAAATGTGAAACGAAAAACAACTCTCTGATACTTTTAATACTCAGCAACTATGATACCTCTCTCACGTGGTACCATTTTGCTTGTAATTTAATACTGACTTATTTTTCCACGAAACATCAAAACACCATATACTGCACTCGATGCCCGTTTCGACAACCATCTTCTGGAGATGGTTAAATCAGTTTTAATAGCCTCCAGAAGATGCCAACTTGGTTGGCGGAACGTGAGTCGAGTGCAGTATATGGTGTTTTGGTGTTTCGTGGAAAACTACGTCAGCGTTATCTTCACATCAAAGGTTTCAATCCACTTCAGAAAAACTGCGAAAAGGGAATCATATCCCAGGATGGCGGCCGGCTCCCGATAGTCCTCACTTTTTTTTTTAATAAAAGAGCACTCGAAAATCCCTATCCACAAAGTTTCATTTCTATTTTATCGATTAACTCGGTCCTTTTTTTGTTTCCCGGCGACTGGGTTCATTTGTGGTACATGTCGTTATCAAATCATAATCATAATCATTGATCCTTTAATACATACTCTTTTTTAAGAGGTGCTGCATTTTCTATGTCGCACAGTATAAGAAATATTTTTGCACAAAGCCAACATAAGATAAATGTAAACCATTAATGTTTTTAATTAAACAAATCAAAACAAAGCTAAATAAATACATACCTATTCTACAAAAAAATACTACTCATAAAAACTAGCAAATTAAATTGGGTGTAAAAACTCGACCTACAAAAAAGAAAAATCAACAAAGAGGGTAATAAACGTTAATTAGCGCGGTTGTAATTTTCCCAGAAGTGAATCGCCAGAGCACACTCGGATGCCATGATAAATAATGGAAATTAATCGAAGGAGGCCGATCTATTTCCCTTTCCTTAGCCAACTACAACTTACTAGTGATAAATTAAAAGTCGAAACGGATTAGACGTTTTCAATAGGCCCTGGAGGACGCGTTAGGGGATGACCTACTTATAAATTCTTTTAATTGACCTCTAAGGGTTAGTTTATTGACTGATGTTGCCTGGGAAATTTATTGCTAGTTCCAGTGGAGTCACAAGTAACATAAATTAAATTTATTTCCTCTGATTTCTGTTAATACAGGGAAAGGCTGAAGGCTGTAGAAAAACTTATGATGATATAAATATGCACGGTATATAAAAAAATATTTAGTTTTTCTATGGGCCCCTCAAAGTACTGTAGCTCCCTTCCGAGGTATTTCTGGACTTACAGGGTGTCTCACCGAGAATTGCATCTATCGATATAGGGAAAAGTATATAAAATTTTGAAAAGAAAAATAATTAGTTACCAGCATTTGGCACTCCGGGTTGTACCAGAAGTCGATCCCAACTTGCTTATTTTAAATGGAACACCCTGTATGATTCTGATTTTTCGAAAAGTGCCATACAATTCTAAGTCGAAAACATGTAGCGTACCCTATACCCAACCGTTTCTGAGATATTTAACGTTTTATAAAAAATTTGACAGGTGCAACGGTTTGCAAGAAAATTTCTTGATGTAGGAGATCTTCATTTGTTTTTTAGTATGTAGAAAGAACGCAAGATGGGCTACGCTCTACAGTTAAAATAAATTCAATATTAGTATACCAAGTTATTCACGTTACATTTTGTCAAATTCAAACCGCGAAAACTTTTTTTAGTTCAAATTGAACACTGCATTTTTTTACGTCATGTTATGTAATATTAAATCATCTTTTTTTCTAGTATAGACATTGTGGGAGTTAAAGCTACAGCTTTTTGAAATATTTGCTATTTTCTTAGATTTTCAAGAATTTTTCGTAAAAATTGCAATCTATTTAGCCATGCATGATTAGAAACAATCAGCAATGTTAGTTTTTATACTAATTGTAAGTACAAATTTTTGGGTCATTAGGTTCAATGTAATTAAAACACTACTGTATTAACTTGCCGACGTTTCGGTATAACTTATTACCATCCTCAGGGCATAAATTGTGGTCTGGAAATTATTATTATGTTAATTCTTATGTCAAAAAAAATGCTAGCTCCTTTAAATAACACCCACAAAGACGTTTTAAATGTGTTTATTATTCATGGAGAATGTGATCAAGAAGTGTAACACATTTGCTAACTCGAAACAGAAACTGTCACCAAACATTGTAAAACGCATATTGGATACTTTTAGAAACTTTAGCTCTGTCAAAGCAGGAATTATAAATTGATGTAAGTAAAAAATATAGAGGGTGGGGCAAAAGTGCGTCCGACACTTGATATCTCGAGTTCTATGGTAGCTAGAAACTTGATTTGAAAACATAAGTAAACTATACAGAAAAGTGTGTAACCGGAAATTGTTTTCGAATATACAGGGTGAACCAAGACGTTTCTACAGGGTCAAGTAAATTTTTTTTAAATGAAATACCATGTATATCAGAACATTTTTTGAAACATCTTTGTGGTCTCCTTTCACTCCTGTATTATTATTGACTTTCTTCCAATCACTTGGATGTAATGATTTTTTTTGTTCAAATTATACCATTTACACACGTGTATTGTAACGAAATTGCAAGCCATTTCATTCCAGTTTGTTGTTGTCCACGATGAAGTAAGTTTCTGCCAGTCTAGTCCAGATGGCACCACTGATTTCTACTGGAACGGTTGGTTTCGCAGATTTTAGCACTAAATATCTATCTATCTTTATTACTCATACTCTACTTTCAAATGTTTGTCTCTTTCCAAACTATAACCGAGTTTAGGTGGGAGAACAGAACGGGGCTTCTTCCTTCTTACTAGTGTAGCGTTCTGAAGACAACATCTCTAGTTCAGCGGTCTGGTAAAATTTACATGTTTTCTGGTATTATCGTGTAATTTTATGATCATCATTATTTAAAAAGTTGCTATATTGATTTAACGTACATTTGAGGTAATTTTCATAATAATATCATACCGGATTTATCTTAATTTACGCCTTGGACGAATTTGCTTTTCGGTGATCAGTTCACCTTGGTTGTTCTTTGGAACAGCCATCATTAATATTGATTAGTATCGATTTAACGTGCCTTGTTGGCAATTTATCTAATATCCCTCTGATTTGTAATAATTTCGTGTGCTAATTTAAACTAACTTTCGGTTATTGTATATGTAAATTAGATTTACCCGGCAACGGATGTCGCCATTTTGTATCGTAGTTAGTTGTTTTTGGCTGTTCCAAAGAACAACCAAGGTGAACTGATCACCGAAAAGCAAATTCGCCCAAGGCGTAAATTAAGATAAATACGGTATGATATTATTATGAAAATTACCTCAAATGTACGTTAAATCAATATAGCAACTTTTTAAATAATGATGATCATAAAATTACACGATAATACCAGAAAACATATAAATTTTTCCAGACCGCTGAACTAGAGAGGTTGTCTTCAGAACGCTACACTAGTAAGAAGGAAGAAGCCCCGTTCTGTTCTCCCACCTAAACTCGGTTATAGTTTGGAAAGAGACAAACATTTGAAAGTAGAGTATGGGCAATAAAGATAGATAGATATTTAATGCAAAAATCTCCAAAACCAACTGTTCCTGTAGAAATCAGTGGTGCCATCTGGACTAGACTGGCAGAAACTTAATTCATCGTGGACAACAAACTGGAATGAAATAGCTTGCAATTTAGTTACAGTATATTAAAAATATCACTACAATCACAACTGTCGATTTTAAGAAACAATATGTCAGTACCAGTTATGAGACATCTGTGTGATTACACTCAGCCATGTTTACTTCCTAAAAGTATGCAGGGTGGCCAAAAAGGATTTTTAAATGTTGTTTGAACGGAATTTTCTCAATTTTTTCAAATGGAACACAGCAAAAAATGTTCTGATATACACGGCATTCCATTTAAAAAAAAAATTAGTTCACTCTGTATTCATCTTGACTCACCCTGTATATTCGAAAATAATTTCCGGTTATGGACCTTTTTGTCTAGTTTGTTTATGTTTTCAAATCAAGTTTCTAGCTATCATAGAACTCGACATATCGAAGTCGGACGCACTATTGCCCTACCCTGTATATATCCAAAACCCGAGACTATCGCATAAACTAAAATAGCAAAGAAAAAATTAATTAAATCAATTGTTCGTACCCTTGAACTAGATCTTCACGGGCAGCTCTTCTAACTTAATCCGGTGGTAAGCTTTGAAATTATTGCTCACTCTGCATGCAATTCTCAATGGTTGTTAATGGACTATCGGAAAGTTTATTTTTAATAGTTCCCCAAATAAAATAATCCAGAAGTGATAAATCGGCCGAGCGAGGAGGCCATAGGAAGGGTCAATTATTGGCGATCCATTGATCGTAATATATATCTTGTAAAAAATTATTGAACAATTAATAAAAAAATTCTATGTTCTGCGAGATTTTAATTTTCTAGATAGTCATTTTTCAAATACTTTTCACCTACAAAACAAACAATTTTAACTACATGTTAGCAGAAGAAATCTTTTGAACTTACTGCAAATTTTCCTTATAAAATTGTAATTGTTTCTCATGGCACAATAAACATAAACTGCCAACTTTCTTGAAAATTTCGGAAATTTGGACACATCATTTGAGTAATAGTAATTGCGTCGATTAAAAACTCCATTTTTGATCAAATTAGCTTCATCTCTCCATACATTGTCCCAGAATTGGTATTTCTACGTTTTCATTATCAACGGTAGGCTCCCTCCTTTGAGTTCCTGCCTTGACAGAGCCTGACAGTGTTTGGTGACGGTTTCTGTTTTTGTGGATATCGAGTAGTATAAATGGTTGTATGCTCTAGATATTAAATTCTCACATTCCCCATAAAGAACAAACAAATTTAAAAAGTCCTCGTGGGTATAATTCAAACGTGCTAGCGTTTTTTTGACATAAGGGAATCACTAAAATTGCTGACTAAGAAAAAAGCAATTTTTACAAAAAAAATCTTGAAAATCTAAGAAAATCGTAAATATTTCAAAAAGTTGTAACTCCTACAATGCCTATACTAGAAAAAGAGCATTTAATATTACATACATAACTTGATGTAAAAAAAATACTGACTGTTCTATTATTTGAGCTAAAAAAGTATTCACAGTTTGAATTTGACAAAATGTAACGTAAATTATCGAACACTTGGTATACTATTATTGATTTTATTTTAACTGTAAAGCGTAGCTCGTCTTATGTTCTTTCTATATGCCGAACAAGAAATGAGGACCTTCTACACGAAGAAAGAAACATTCTTGCAAATCGTTGCACCTGTCAATTTTTTTTATGTAAAGTCAGATATATCTGAAACGGCTGGGTTTAGGTATAGGGCATGCTATATATTTTCGACTCTGAATTTTACGCTCTTTTGGAAAAATTAGAAATATACAGGGTGTTTCATTTAAAATATGCAAGTTGGCATTGACTTGCGGTATAACTCGAAGTACCAAATGCTTGTAATTATTTTTGTTGAATTGGCCACACTGACAGTAATAATTTCCTAAATTTTCAAAATTTTCTGTTGCCTACTTTTCCCGATATAGATCGATGCAGTTCCCAGTGAGACATCCTGTATGTTCATAAGAACTTTTTTCTTAGAAGACCCAACAAATCACCTTCTTGAATTTTTATACGTAGTTGGGAAACATCCTGTATAATCTAAATTATAGTTGTTTTTTTATTGTTTATTTAGGCTATGAAGATTTTGTCCAAAAAGAAACTCCTCAAAAAAGCGGGGATGTTCGGCAGGCTCCCTCCCCGCAAGGAGGGGCGAACCAACACTTCCCCTATCAACCACCCCTTACAGAAAGTCTACCGGGAAATCGCGATTCTGAAGAAGCTCGACCATCCGAACGTAGTAAAACTGGTGGAGGTGTTGGACGATCCTGTGGAAGATCATTTGTACTTGGTGTTTGAGCTGCTGGAAAGGGGGCAGGTACTCGAGGTGCCCACCGAAAAGCCCTTGGATGAGGACAAGGCGTGGACTTACTTTAGAGATGTCGTTTTAGGAATAGAATATCGTAAGTACTTTCCAGATTTAATTGAAGGTAATATAGTGGAGTCCACCTTGCAATTAATCGCGAATAATATTTAAAATTAAATTTTAGGTAGTTTTATTATTGTAAGGGCGCCATACTTTGGTTTTTATCGTGTTTTGTGAAAGCCGCAAGAGACCAAAAAACGTTTTAATTTTCAAATTGGTCCATATGAAAATAGTTGTTAGAAAAACCTGCCAGGGTCCGCGTAAACCACCCACCTTTAGAATAAAGCTATTTATTGTCCAAATTAAATAGAGCTGCAGTCCCCAGCGGCTAATGGGGACTTATATAAAAGAAAATGCATAGTGTGGGAAAACAAATTTTCCAAATACCCTGTAAAGTTGCCGATTATCTTAAATTACCGAAATCTTTTAGTTATATACTCGACACAGCAAAAGAACAAGTTGGAGGGGAAATTAAGTTTGAAATGGTATGCAGTATGGAAGTCTCAAAAAGTGTAATCTAGCTCTATGGAGGTGAAAAATCACAGTCGGTACCAGTACTTGCGATAATATAAACAAAAACAAGCAAATTATTATTGAGGGTTGTGAACCATATAATAGAGTGTAAATCAAAATATGGAAATTCATACAACAACATTAAGCTGTTCATCAATATGTTCTTTTGATATTAATTCCAAACTACGCAACCCCACCGGCCCCTGTCAATATTGCCGCCCTAACGCCCCACGCAAAACACTGCGTGAAAATTCTATGAATAATAATAATTATAGAAAAAAAAATCGTTTCTCTCTTGAATGGTTAGTGCCCTGCTGTATTAATACTACAACTTGATGAGAATAGGTCAATTAAAACCACAAAAACTACTTGTTTAATTTAGTCGATGTTTCACTATATTTATTAGCATCCTCAGGACTAAATAAATCGGGTTTTTTTTATATGTAATTAGTAAAAAATTTAAATAACAAATAAAAACTGGTATAAAACACAGGTTGAGGTAAATAAAACATAAAACATATAAATGGTCTTTAACGTTTCAGTGAGACCCAGCAAATTTGCAACAATTTCATTTAGATATACTTTTATTACGATTTGTGCCCCCAAGAAAGCTGATGTGTCCCCTCCGCCCCAAAAGGCACGGCACACCACTGCACCCTCTCTCTAAAGTTGCACTGCGCGCATCTTTCTCCCCGCCTTCTCCACACTCCTACTTGTCCATCTGGAGACCTCAGGGCAAATCGAGACTCATTGGAGAAAAGAACATTGCTCCATTGCTCGATATTCCAATTGAGATGTTCGCATCCGAAATCGAGACTGACCACACGACAATTCGGAGAAGCTCGGGGCCTGTTGCTGGCTGGTCTTCTAGCAGATAAATTTGCGTCAACCAGCCTTCTCCTAACAATTCTATCACTGATGTTGACCTGGCGCCCTTCTTGCAGTTCACGTGAACGGTAGTCGTATGTCTATTGCGCAAGATAGAAATCGCGATGAATTAATCATCGCGAGATGCTGTACTTCGATTTCTTCTAGATCCCGGCCTTCTGCTGTATTCGCCGGTTTTTCGAAAGCCAACAACTGCCATGTGGACACTAAATCGAGGAAAACCCAATCTTGCAGCGACTTCGCAGATGCTAAAGCCAGCATCAATTAAAGCAACTGCTCTAACGGAATCTTCTGCAGATAAGGGCATTTTTGAAATGTACTTAAAACAATCGACAAAATACCAGCCAATAATTAAGAATTATTAGACAGTTTTTAAAATGATAAGGAAAAAACTTGGGAAGAAAAAATGAACAAAAAAGCTGCAAGAATGCGAAACGAATGATTATACGTATTTGTGTACACTGAGAAAAATTTTAAATAAAAATATACCAACTTTTCTTGCTGTCCCACCTTTTGTGCCCATCAGTGTATTTTGGATCCCGTCTCTAATGGCAACAGGAGTAGATGTATATTGCTTCCCGTTGCTATTAGAAACAGACTAATGGGAGCCAAACGTCTATATTTGCTAATAGAAAATAACCTGACAAATGGCAAAAAATGTCACTTTCATCATAAACTGAACAAGTTGGGGAGCGGTGTGCATATTTATATTGCGTACTTATTGATAAAAATGCCGTCTTAAGCAAATCGGAAAATATACCATTTTATGCTTCCCACCTTGTAATATGTAAATATAATCTTGTACATATTTTTTTTTAATTTGCAGTACACTATCAGAGAATAATTCACCGAGACATTAAACCCGCCAACTTACTGCTGAGCGAGTCGGGAAGAGTCCAGATCGCCGATCTAGGAGTCTGCAACGAATTCCATGGCAGCGACGCCTTCCTCTCCAGCACCGCTGGAACCCCTGCGTTCACAGCTCCCGAGGCGTTAGACGAGCGTAGACAGGCTGGATTTAGCGGAAAGGTCAGGAACTAACTGAAAAACTTAGATTTACGAGTAATAGGAAAAAATTGACGAGTTCTGCAAATTCACAAACTAAGCTTATGGGATTCAGATGTATTGACATTCCACTTTAATGTGAATGTATCAAAATAGCGAGAGCAGGAAAAATTTTGTATCAGTTGTAAATCACACTACAATTTTGGTGGCTTACGTTGGACAGTTTTTAATATTTGCTTAAAGAATTTACTACATAATGTTTAACGACATTTTCTTCATCCCCACTTAAGAACCATTTCTTAGAAAGTATATGCTATACCGGGAGTCAACGGAATTATTAGCCAAGCCATGGTTTCCAAAATTTCCAAGGTATAAGACGTAAAACCGGGAAGGGGCAATATACAGGGTGTCCCAACCAAAAGTAGGCACCCTGAATAACTTTAGAGATAAAATTTTTTTGAAAAATTGGTGAAACACGTCGACCTTGCTTCCAAGGGGGATATATTTTAATGTAATACTTGTATATCTATCATCATCCCTCTACCCTACACGGCCACCCCCTCTAAAAATTCAAATGGCAAGGGGGGTCGAGTGATACATCTTTTGAAAGGTCTTTCAATTCCCTATATAACTGTGTATTTTTTTTAACTTTTATCGATTCGTTCTTAAGGAAAATAATTTTATTTTTGATGATTACGCACAATCGAAATCGTTTAAAAAATCTAAAATACACGGCACTGGGTATTGGAATTTATAAAAAAACTATATTTTTAGTGCTCTCAAATCAACACGAGTTTTTTTCGACAAAAAACACTTTCCTTGTCCGTTTAGTTTTAGAATAATAAAAGACTCATAAGTATTTGATAGTCCTTGAACATTAATTTGTTCACAACCAATTTTAAATCGAGATAAATTTTACCAAAGTGAGTTCTCAAAATGGTTTATACCCTTCAGGAGAGAATAGAAATTGTCAGCATTTATTTTAAAAACGATAATTGTGCTAGAGTTACAGAGCGCACAATCAATAGAAATCACCCAGATAGATGGGTTGGTTCTCAGTATGTTTTACAATTATTGACAAAATTTATGGAAACAGGTTCTGTACGAAACAAAAACCATGAATCTCAGCGACCGATTAGGAATGAAGCAGTCAAAGTGGCAGTTCTGGGTCATTTGCAGATGGATAATACTCAATAAATCAGGAAAGTAGCTGAGGCTTCCGGTGTATCCCGAAGCAGTGTTCATCGAATGGTAAAGGCCCACAAATTTCATCCATATAAATTTTAAATTGGTACACGATTTAAACGAAGATGCTCCCGATCGTCGGTTTGAATTCTGTGAGATTTTTAGTGAACAATTAAACAGTAATGCCAATCTACTGTACAATACGTGTTTTTCTGATGAATCGACATTTCAGTGAAATGGAGAGGTAAACAGGCACAATCGTAGGTATTGGAGTGAAACCAATCCACATTTGTTCATGAAAACTCATACCCAAAGGCCTCAGAAGTTAAATGTTTGGGCTTGCATCTTAGGGGATCACATTGTCGGGCCGTTTTTTATTCCTGACAATTTAAATGGCGAAAGGTACCTCGATCTGTTAGAAAATAACATCGACCCAATGATTACCCAAATCCTCGAAGAAGACGATAATCTTTTAGAGAGCAAACTGTTTTTTCAACAGGATGGGGCACCCCCACATTTTGCTATAGCAGTCCGTCAATTTTTGGATAAGCGGTTTCCTGAGCGATGGATTGGAAGAAGAGGTCCTGTGGAGTGGCCCGCTAGGTCACCCGATTTAACTCCCTTGGATTTCTGTCTGTGAGGACATTTGAAATCGAAGGTATTTGCAACAAGACCCGCATCTCTGGAAGAGTTACGTGAAAGAATTGTTCGAGAATGCCGTTTATTGACCCCAGATGTGTTCAGAAATGTTCTTACAGAATTTCAAGACAGATTATACTACTGTATGGAAGTCAGTGGGGGTCATTTTGAACAATACATACGATAATTTAAACTGCTTCTTTTATTTTTATTTCCCGAACCTAAAATAATGAAACAATTATTTCTCAGGAACGAATCGATAAAAGTTTAAAAAAAATACACAGTTATGTAGAGAATTGAAAGACCTTTCACAATATGTATCATTCGACTCCCTTTGCCATTTGAATTTTTTGAGGGGGTGGCCGTGTAGGGTAGAGGGATGATGATAGGTATACAAGTATTACATTAAATATGCCCCCGTTGGAAACAAGGTCGACGTGTTTCACCAATTTTTCAAAAAAATGTTTATCTCCAAAGTTATTCAGGGTGCCTACTTATGGTTGGGACACCCTGTATACGAACTAATGGTCAATTTTTCAATATTTAACACCTTTCCAACACTTCCGGGTTCCCCGTATATGCCCACAACTTTGACATTTTAAATGGAACACACTGTATAATTTTACATTTTTGGATTCCGGGGACGATTTTAAATACGACTGCACAATTTTTTGAAAATTTTAAGTCTACTTGATTTTTTTAGAGCTATTTTTGTTTTTGCATCTACTCATAGAATGCAGTGAACGCAAGCACTCAAATCAATCTAATGAACCGCAACGTTAAGAGAAAAATGTAATCGTGACTTTTTTCGAATTACTCGAAGTACCTACGACAATCCAACATTTTTAAATAAGTAAATTTTTTTCCAATGGCAACATGTTTTGGACATCCAGTATTTACATATTAATTATATAGTGGAAATACCCCTTAGGGTCAATGAAATAATTTAAAAACAAATTAAGTTCCTCTTCTTGATAAAAGTTAAAATATAGAGTGAAATCAAAAATAATATTAACTGAAAATTTGTTGTTAATTATTTTGTTAATTATTATATAATTATAATATAATACAATATAGTTATAATATAATTATTATATAATTAACATAATATAATTTCAATTATTCTGTTCTCTGAAGCCATTAATGTTTATTACATTAAGGTTTACAAGTTTCCTTACTTTGGATTCTTTAAATGTGCTGGCTACCCTGATGACGATATGGCAAGCAGAAACACATGTCGGTAGATATTTTTAAAATTTTTAAAGTGAGTGTCAACTGGTGAGTACCTTGTGTTTTATTTGTTTTTGGTTTTACTAGACAGAATAGTTGAAATTAAAAATAACATTATTGAGTCAGTAGTACTGAACATAATGTGCATATTATCTTTTTTGTAATCCAAGTTTCAGCGTTTTGGCAAATAGCCGGGAAAATAATTGTTTAAAAGGATATATGCTATACTTATCTGTGATAAGATAAAAGTTAGTAAATAATAATTAACAAAAAACTTGTGTGCATTATTTATTCAATAAGTGCTTACAGTTTGCTCTTTATTGTTAAATTGTGTACCCAAAAATGTATACAAGGATGAAAAAGTGGACATGTCGTTGATTTATGATGGTGCCACAAAAATTCGAAAATGTATCCAAACAGACAATCATCCATTTTTACTATTTTCCAACTGCAAACAAGAAAATTGGGGAAGAAACTGATGAAACTGTCATTGTTGACAGATATCAACGTTTTGGGTTTTGTAGAAGTGAATTTTATTACTTCTACCAGAGAAATTGGCCACAAGATACATATCAGTCATGAGTCGGCAAGAAAAGTTCCTAACTCTCTTTTAAATATTGCCACGTGTTTGCTATCTCCACAAACACCTACACTTGTAGATTCGTTGATTGAAAGTCCAGGTAACACGTACTCACTACTTTATTAACTAAATAATAAGTAACAACAATACATTAATGACTGTCTTAACTATAATCACAATTAAACACTTTAAGCCTCTATCTTATTTCTTCTTTACTCGTTCACTTTCAACTTAAAACTGAGTCTCGGTCCACCATGCGTCTTATTTATACATCCATTCACGCGGTCTAGAACATTCCGGACCGTTCTCGTACAATTTCCGTCTCATCTATTCAGTCCACACAGTCCAGTGGCGTAACAATATCAAGTGCACCAGCATTTGTATGAATATAAAGGTGACAGAAGTTTAGCTTATTGCATCTGGTTACTTCAGAACAATAGCGCTACTCGATTTTGTTTCTTTGATATTGTTTCCTGGCGTGTCGAGATTCACCAACAATGGAGTGTTTATTGGACGCAAGAAAATGAATATGTAATGAAGGAAGGCAATTTTTAGGAAAAATTGAAACTGGTATGCATAGTCGTTCTCCGGCTACTCGCCAGCTATCGTTCAGCAGTGAATGAGTTTAATGTATGGTATACATAAGATTCACTGAGCGATGGCTAACGTGTGGCGAGTCGCCGGAGAACGATTATGCATACCAGCCTAGGAGTTAACGTATGGACTGGGGTCATCGATTGAAATTTTACAAAATCGAACCCGAAAAGTTTTAAGTGCCAAACACCATTGGCCTAGCCATAAAATGGTAAAAAGGCGGGCTGCACTCTGAACATTTGCTCCCTTAACTAGTTGATTTGTGTGCGTTTTTTTTAACGTTAAAGTCTTAATAATCCTCAATTTTTTAATTATTATACACTTGTGTATTTGGGTTCATATCAAACCGATTTGCGATTTTAAAATATCAATGGATTTGTCGTGAAAATTAGTATTTAAGTGCTGGTTGTCTAAAAGATGCTACCAGCATTAAACTGTTACGTACTCGTAATATTAAAATATTACACTTTCTAGGGGACAGACATTTGGTCGATGGGTGTAACTTTGTACGCCTTCGTGTACGGTCAAGTTCCTTTCTTTGACAGTAACATCGTCGGGCTTTATTCAAAAATCCGACATCAATCGGTGGAGTTCCCAGAAAAACCCAAAGTATCCGAAGATCTGAAAGACCTGATTAGAAAAATGTTAGTTAAGGACCCGAACAAGAGGATAACGCTGCCAGAAATTAAGGTTGGTTGCAATGGTTTTTAAAAATATTTATTTCATTTAAGACATATTGCCAAAGAAGCGGAAGACTGTACGGCTGTACTGTACATTATTCTCCTTCGGTAAAATTTATTTTATTATTTAATCATAAATATTTATAAATGAATTGAGCGAAACAATTTTCTAATAAAATTATCTGACAGGAACACGCATGGGTCACCAAGTTCGGTAATCACCCCCTTCCATCGGAAGAAGAGAACTGCCATCTAGTGGAGGTGACGGAAGAGGATGTGGCCAAAGTTATAACTTCCATTCCGAAGTTGGACACTTTGATTTTAATCAAGCACATGCTCAAAAAACACTCTTTTCAGGTAATTATAACTGTAACGGTGTAAATGACATTGCTGTCAGATATGTTTTTAAGTACTTAAAGGGGTGTATCCGTTTTCACTTCCGGCCCTGAACATGATCATTATTTTTCAGAATCCGTTCCTTCACCGTCGCGACACAACCGTCGGACAGCCGGAGGTTCGTGCCGCGTCAGTGTCGGTGCCGAGACAGCACATTGGCCGATCAGGCAGGTCAAATTCGGCTCCCAGCAGTTACGATTGGCACAAGGAAAAACAAGTTAGCGTCGATTCTGGTTTGGAGTGCGTCGAGGAGGTCAGTTTGGACCAAAATGTAGATGAAATTTCCACTAAAGCCGTTAGAAATAAGGAGAGACGGTGATAGATTGGTTTTTACGGATTATGTGGCTGCATTCGGTTATTCTTACGGTACAAAATGCTTTCTAAATTTTCAGGAAAATGTGATTTTCTCCTCTTTTAAGGAATGATCTCGAATCAAAATATGTCCGTCTAATACAATTTTTTGAGCCATAGGCGCATTAAACGTGAATATGTATTTTTTTTATTATTATTGTGTATATCTTTGTGTTCACAAAAAAATCAATTTGATTGTATCCGTACAGAGTGTTTGATGATTTTCCCAATTGTGTTCATACCGAAAACGAGATTGTCGACCATTCGTTTATTCTCTTTTCGGTCAGAACAAAATTTGAGAGTAGTTGTAGAAACAATCTGTATATTCTGCAATAAGTTGATGTTTTGTAGATTTCAGGTGTTGTATTTTAGATCATAGAATTATTTTTTAGATTTTAGTTTCACTGCAGTTTTTTTTAATAAATTGTTTTTATTTTTTTAATTTTGCCGTGTTTTTTATTTTTCTTCCTTTAATTTATCGTTTACATTATACTATATCAATTACAAATTATAACTTACAGACAGACTCCCAAAATATTTTTGTATACAGGGTGTCAAGGAGACCGTGTGTGTATATTCCCAATAACTTTTCTGCTTTCAATAGCAAATCTCGTATTTTGACGGAAATTGTGACTTTATTTACTGAATCTGGAACACCAACCTGTATGTTTTTTAAATACAGTGTATCCCTAAAGTAACGCATAAAGATAAAAGTTAAATGCCCATTATTTTTTTAAATATATGTGTGGACAGATATTTTGGGTGACAACACCGTACCGACTCCTTGTCATGAATGGACCGGTTGATCGATCCTCTGATTAGTGATTGATTACACAAATCGTTGAGGACAATGGCAATTTAAATTAGGGATGGAAAGATCGGATTTGGCCGGAATTTCAGCAGATTCAGGAATTTCGGTGTTTGGCCGGATCAGTAGATAATCTACCAGACTGCAAACTCGTTTGAAATCGACAATTACCGTTGGACTAGTCAAGTCAATAGAGCAACGGCCACGTATTGCTCCAGTCGAGTCATTTCACTGCAAACGGGCGACTAGACTATAAGGCGCACTATTTGCTATGCTTTCTTAACCGCCTCTCTAGTCATCGAAGTAACTCCCAGAAAATTCTAGGATTTTGTGGTGAGTGAAGAGAGACGATACCCTGCAGTTTATTGTGGAGTCCTATCTTAATCCGAAACAAATTATAAATAAAATTTCTAACTTGCTCGGGATGGATTCGAACCATCGATATTCGGTACCGAGTAAATAGCTATAAGCGCTTTACCCACTCAGCTACCATGCCCTATAAAACAAATCATTGTTCCTTTTTTGACACTAATCCCGGTAACACTTTCTTTGTATTATTTGTTATGTCGACTAGGAAAGTGTAGACCATAATATAACAAGACTTGATTTCACCAAGAAATGTATTTCCAGTAGCGAATGTAACACGTCTGCGATCAGTGCAAAATTTCAAGCCGGGGTCCCTAAAAAAGGAAAAGCAGACTGTTACATAGTCTTGTTTTTCATGTAATAAAATAAATACTTTTGTTTCATTTTATGTTTATTGCAAATTGCAAACCTTTTGTATGAAATGGCAATATTTTAACTACACAAAACTTTTAATGTTGATGTAAAAACTTATGAAGCGGCAGAAACGAAATAGAAATCCGGTCCAGGTAGCTGAACCAACACAACAGGATTATTATTACTGCCCGAATTTTGCTCCATCCCTAGTTTAAATGAAGATATGTTGTTATGCCAATAAGATGGCGCCCTCCACGCTATTCTTGACCAGTACGTGAATATCTCAATCGACGATATGCGGAAAAGTGGATTGGAAGAAATATTCAATGACCTCCTCGCTAGCTAGATTTAACCCCATTAGATTTCTTGAAAGGGGGACATATAAAAACGGAGATTTATGTTACTCAACCTGCTACCTCGACGACGCGTAATAGATGGGTGTCGGCAAATAACTCCAGAGATGTTACCAAGGATCTATAAACAGATTGTTCCACTGTATGGAACAAGGAGGTGCATAATTCAAGCATTTATAATGATTTTTTTAAAATCTTATTCTCAGCAATTTTTTAAATGGTGGAAAAATTAAAACAAGTTGCTGTCGTGTTTTGTATTGATTCACCGGGGCTTCGTTTGATTGATCTGTCACTAATCTGAATCGGCTTCTGAATAGTGTCAATCATTTCAAGTTTATGTTCGTTTGATTGTATTAGTTTTGGGAGATTCAGTGTGTTAAATTGTTATAATTGTGTTTTATTGTATGTTCAAAAGTTTAATTGTTGTGAATTTTACTGGGATTTTTGTTTAATGGCAACAATTCGCGCTACGCTATCAAAAACAACATATCGTTGGATTTCGAAGGTTAACTAAGGGAGAAATTTTTTTTCACCTTTATCACCAGAACCAGTTTTTTTTCTACTTGCCTTAATTCTAGAAATAGAAGAATAATGTTCCCATGAGTAATATTGATCACATAACACAGAATTGTTTCCCCCTGTATGCTAAACACAGTTTCCAAATTAAAAAGAAAAAATCGATTATTTAATACCCGAGACGAGCGTATTCAAAGTTTTCAATGAGACGACACCCTGTATATATATTGTTTAAAACATAAGACTGCGAAATTCAAAAAACAATTTTTGCTTGTGTATTATTTGACATTTAAACAAATTATAATATCAGCTACTTATCTTAATATAAAAGTATGCGTGTGTGGTAACCTTTTCTATCACCAGCTCCTCCGCCAAAAGTTGAAAAACCTATAAAAGTTTCCTATGAACCTAATTTAATTTAATGTCACGTGTATATAGAAAACATGATCAAGATATACATTGGATCGTATAGAATTTTTATGTATCTAAGAGGAAATGGTGACTTCAATATTTTCCTGCGGAAATTTTAATACTTAATTAAATTATCAAGATTCGTATCAGAAATCTCGTCCCAAAAATCTATCACTGGTTAGAAGAGAAGAGATGTGACGTTTTTGTTAAAATCAATCAATTTTTCTTTCGTTGTTAGAAAAATCCACTGATGTTTTTGGGATTCCTAAATGAATTTTCGGATGTCAGGGTTATCCAACGAAATGTCCACCCCTATATTTTGTTTATATTTCGAGTTAAAAGAAAATATTTTAGGTAAAAGTTATAGTGGATCAAATGAACCCTTTTAAAATCCCTGCGAAGAATATACAGGTGGTCCCATAAAAGCGGGACAGACCAAAGTTACATTTTTTTAAATGGAACACCCTAATTTTTTTACATTTTCGAAATCTGTGTTTATTTGTGATTTCAAATATACATATAAACATAATACTAGCATCTGCATGGTTATCAGGTTCGCCATGGTTGAAAAACAATTAATTTGATACGTATATGCCTTACAAAATAATTTAATAAATTCGAAAACCAACTACATGGTTTTGTGTGTCATATTATTATTTGTGAAAACGTTTATTCACTATTTATAAAAAATAACAAGAACTTTTTAACGGATTACATTTTATTTGGTATAGTATGTATAATAGTAAGAATTATAATAATATTCTTATTATGCAGTTTTCTTTTTGAATTTATTAAATTATTCTATAGAGCATGAGTGTCAAATTAAGTATGTTGTTCATCCATGGCTAACTTGATAACCTGGCAGACGCTGATAGGATAAAATTTGCAATAAATAAAATATAGTAAAAGACAGATACAGCATATCAATATATCTGAAATCACAAAAAAAGACAGATTTCAAAAATGAAAAAATATATAGGGTGTTCCATTTATAAAAATGTTAAATTTGGTTTGTCCCGCTTTCATGGGATCACCTGTATATTTTTTACAGCGATTCTAAAAGAGTTAATTCCATTCAGTACAACTTGTATTGGGTCTTGTCGATGGATAACCCTGTATATGATGGAAATTTAATTTTAAATATACACATCTAAAAAACAAAAAAAGCGATAAATTTGCTTTTAAATTTTATGTTATTAAAAAAATAATGTAATCATATTTTAGATAGGATACTTTTTCAAGTGGATCAAAAAAAATGTTTGACTGAAAATTAAAATTAAAACGTTTGTTATCTTAATTGATACACAGTACCGCGCAGAATTACTAACAATATGTGATAAATAATAATGGCCATAACTCCGTTATTATTGGCGGCTGTGCAAAAAGACGTCGATGTTTTTTTTCTCAAAATTTTATAATTTTATGTTGGTCCTCCTACCAGTTGTAGAAAACAAAACAATTTACAATTGTAGCCTACTTGATTAATGAGAGTGAGGAGTTACAAATATTCCATAAAATGTTACTTTTGATGAGGATTTGATCATGTAAGTAGATATTTTTATAGTAGAGTTGTTTGCTTTATTTGATAAATGATTTTCATTTTTTTTGCAAATTACCACAATTTAATTAAAAAAACCAAGTGTTTCCAACTCTACGTCCTCTACTACAAATTGTAGCCTCGCACCGAAAACGTATGCTTGGAATTAACGACCCTTTTTATTCTGGTCAATCTTGTTGTTCCATATATCGATCAAAAGTAGGTCAATGCTGCCAAGAACATCCCACAATGTTCAATTGGATTAAGGTCTTAACTGACTGCTGGCTACTAGATTGCATCCTTATTTAAATACTAGTTGTAAATCAATATTTTTTGTTTCCTACAACTCTTAAGAGTTCCCACAAAAACATATAAAAATCTGATGAAAATGACATCGACCGAACCTTTTGCTCGTACAGCAGGGCTCCCGTATAGCCGACATGTAATAGATTTTATAGTGACATCACTAGTGCCTATCAGAGAAAGAAAGTTTAATAAAATCGGTCCAATAATAACAATAACAGAGTTATGGCCACTGAAATATATTCATGTTTTCAGTGGTGTGTTAATTTTGAATGGCAGTGTATGTTATATTTCTAGTTTAAGAAATATATGGGATTGATACTAAACTAAAATAAACCAAATCAACTTGAACTAAACTAACTTTGAGAATCGACTTATGCATACAACATGACACGGGCTGTGGATAACGCGGATATTGCAAAACTAGTAATGTTGTTAGTAACTCTTCCGCATTAACAACGTACGACTCAATAAGCGATATGCATGATTTCTAAAGTAAATGTAATTTCGTAAATTTGCTTATTAAATTGCTGTCGTAGTAACAAAAAACGGCAGAGATATAATCTATTGTCAAAAAAATAAATAAATAAATAAAAAATTAACAAACTATGATTACTTTAAATTAACGCAAATATTATATAGACGTCATACAACAAATACATAAATATAGAACAAATTAAGTATCCTCTTGGTAATAGTTCTACTAAAATACAGAATGAAATGAAATATAATAACGCTAAAAATGTTCTGTTAATTATTATTTTCTAACTTTTACAAAACTTATCACAGATAAGTATAGCATATATCTTTTTAAACGATTATTTTCCCGGCTATATAGCGTACATTGATAGTAAAATGTTATTGAAATACAACTTTTTAAAACATGGGATCTGATGAATACAACAGGAGCATTTGTTTCATTTTCAATGAATAAATATTTTGCTTTTGTTTCATAGCAAATAATTCAGACTTTGTAGCCAATGCTATATTTTAACAAGTCTTTTATTACATTTTTAATGTTATTAATGCCAAAATGTTTATTTTGATTCTTGATACATGTTTTTTTTTATAGAATCTCGAAAAAAAATATTTTTATTAAGGAATCCTCAACAAAAAATGTTTTCAATGAAATGTCATTTTTTTGAAGAAGATATTGTTTTGTCGAGATTTTTGTTCCAATGCAATTTTAATTTTTTATCATGACTCTACTTAAGAGGTGTAGATGATGGAAGATTTGGGTTTCATGGGATTATAATAAGTATATAAAATTAACATGATTCATTCACCTTTAAAGTTCTAAACGAAAACATACCAATGTACGGTATTTCAAATCTAGCATACTGATGTATTCCCGCCATTATTTCTATTGATTAAAAGGTAAGAGGTAACCTACTCCTTTACTGACCTCGCATGTAGGGGACATTTTTATTAGTACTGTATCAGAGATCCAGATTATATTAAGAAATTCGTGTGTGAGGGTAATGTTAGGAAGCTTGAGTTACAATGGATTAATTGATCGTGTATTAATTTCAGCACTGGCGGTTCTTCTATAGGGTCATTTGATCAATGACCTCCCACGTACAAATAAAAAATTAGAGCTATTCATTTTCTGAAGTTTAAAAATATATAATATATATATTTTTAATATTCTTAAAAAAATATATTAAAGTTTCTAGTTCATTATATGCACAATACTAATCAAATATCTAGATCGCAGGATTTCATATTCATTATATTATTCATTTATATAATTTAAAAATCTTGGGTCAATCCACAACTTGTCCTTAAAGCTAGCTACGGTCCGAATATACTACGAATTAAAGTGAAATAGACTTATGCGCGAATCGTCAGAAAGCAAAAGAGACAGAAAACACTGGCGGGGACAATCTCCCTGACACATTTTACGTAAACGATAACGCACGAAGTTCAGTAAAGCAGTCTTAATGCTGACTAGGTACGTGTTGGTCGGTAAATTCTGTCGCGTTGTTTTTAATATTTTTATTTGTGAACATTTTATTAGTAAATCTCTACTTGTCGTGAAATTAAGTAAAACAGTGTTTTTGGTGTTTACTCTTAAATATGAGTGTTGTACAAAGTATATTAAAACTGAAAGATGGACATAATAAAGTTCAAGTAGTTTTTGTGTTCAGATACGTTGTAGACGGTGTTGTATGTGAGAGATTTTGGAAATTTATTCAGCCTCAAGGAACGACATCGCAGCATTTGACAGATGTAATTTTAAAAGAGTTAGAATGTCTGAAAATTAATGAAAGTCCTGAAAAATTGATAGCACAAAGTTACGATGGAGCATCAGTAATGAGTGGTGCATTTGGAGGTCTACAAGCCAAAATTAAAAAAAGTTATCCTTCAGCAAATTTTATTCATTATTATGCTCATCAACTAAATTTAATTTTACAAAAAGCATCAAGTCAGGATAAAAGCATAAACATTTTTTTTGCTAATTTACATAGCTTTTCTTCATTCTTTGGAAAATCGCCAAAAAGAACAGCCGTGTTAGATAATGTTGTTAAAGTGAGATTACCTAAAGCGGCTCCAACATGATGGAATTTTAATACAAAGTGCATAGTGACTGTTTATACCTATCGAACAGAATTATTAGATTGTTTAGAAAAAATCATTGATAATGAATCAGAAAACAACACTCTAAACCAAGCTATTTGTTTAAAAAACTACTTACAAAATGAACATTTTCTTTACTGGTTAAATTTTTTTCATTTAGTTATGCCTCATTGTGATATATTGTTCAATCAATTACAAAAAATGTAATATCGATGTCATAACAGTAAATAAGTGTATTGGCGTTTCTAATAGTAAAATTGAAGACAGCAGAAATAAAATTTTGAATAACTATTTGGAGGAGACATCCATGCAGTCTGCCCAGAGATGTAAAACGGAAGAATCAAAAAGGAGAATTTCATTAGAAGTTTGTGATATAATTAAGCAGTATCTCAGTTATTTCACGCAGATGGATTTAAAGATTATAAAAAAAGCTTTCCTCAAGATATGTTTAAATTAGTTAAAACGAAGTAGGATCCAGTCATAAATCATTTGAAACTGAATTAGAAGTATTATATAGCCGAGAAGATTTTTCCAATAGTGAAGGCGCAGTTGCTTTACTACAGCTTTTTATTAACAATAATTTGTGCAATACTTTTTCTAAAAGTGTCAAACTGTTAAAAATCGTGTGTACTGTCCCTATGATTACCGTCGAAAGTGAACGTTGTTTTTCCACCTTAAAAAGAATAAAGACATTTTTAAGAAATACCATGGGTCAGGAAAGGTTATCTTCTTTAGCTATGCTTAC
Source organism: Rhamnusium bicolor (assembly GCA_029963845.1). NCBI lineage: Eukaryota > Metazoa > Arthropoda > Insecta > Coleoptera > Cerambycidae > Rhamnusium > Rhamnusium bicolor. The sequence continues at coordinate 311,509 of JANEYF010000235.1, forward strand.
CATAGAAAGGTCATTAATAAAGAGGATAAAAGACTTTAATGAAAAAAGTAATTAACCACTTTGCATCTCAAAAAGACCGGAGGATCGACTTGAAATTTAAATCACTTTAAAAGGTAGGTAATACAGTAAACTTTTCTATTTGACCTCCCTATCTCTTGACCCACAAACCGCCACTGAATATCAGTCGTGATGAGTAAAATTTTTGGATAAATTTACAAAGTTAATATAACAAATTGATTCGATGCTAATATATTAAATATTTAGTATCAAAAGTGATTCAGCATTTCATCTTGAAAGTTGAAAATAAATTATCGTGACGGTAAAATGTCAAATAAATGACTCAAATGGTAGGACATTTTTTCTTTGTTACATACGGTTTAGTTTCCAGTGTATTATAACAAAAAAAGTCGGGTCTTTTATTAACTAAATTGGATATACAACACAGTTTGCCCAATATTAAAAGTTACATATAAAAAACACAAACAGTCAGAACCGAATAAAACTCCATTTTTCTTACCATCTATAACTGTTATTAGATATTCCTTTTTATTAGTATAATCCGAAGTATATAATCCCATATATTTCTGACAATTCATGTTAATTTGTTTATTCAGCTTTTTATTTGTATAAAAATGAGATCCAATCAAATATTTTGTTAAACAAGGGACCATAATAAGACGCCACTAAGGTGTAAATCGAAAAAAAAAGTGCGAATATGTATTTAACTTACCAATGTAATATATAGGTACTTTCTTGAAACCTTTATCTATGTACTACGAGAAAATAATAAAAATAGTATACTTAGAGCGTCGAAAGTTTCTTTTACATATACTACTGGGTATTGCAAGTTCACTGCCACACGGTAATGTAATATGTGCCAGAACTATACCATATTGTATTGCTTGGGGTGTACAAATTTTTAAATTTTCTCGTAAACGTTTTCATCTTCCCATAAAATTGCCTTAAATGTTGTTTTCCCTTAAATGTTCTAAATGCATGTTTCGATTCTTCTACTATACAAATATTAACTTAATAAATTTTATAAATCATATGTGGTGTATATAGTTAAGAAATGCACTAGGTTTTATAAATTTTTGCACAATTTTAATGTTAGATGTACAGTTAGTTCGTTTACTAGGAAGAAATATTTTTGAAACATTTCAACAAAGCAGGTTATTTTAGGGTTTAACATTTTTAAAAGTATTTGCGTGTTGTGTGTTTGTCGTTTATTGTAAAACGTTATTTAGTCTTTAGTTATGTATATACACAGATTATCCCAAGTCAAGCGCTCACTCGATATCGTCCTTTATTATTCAGCTAGAAAAAAAATTTAATGCTACCCTTTCCTGACGTACCCCGATTTGAACGTCGAATGTAAGAAATAGGGTGACGGTCCATGACACTGATCAATAATTAACCATATGTAAAAACAATGAGTACTCTTAACTGGGAAACAGTCATTGATAGAATAAAATAAATAAATATTTAGAATAAACATATTTTCTTATCACGCCTACTAAACATATACGATGCGTGATTTTTTATGCATTTCTATGTATTACATTAAAGAACTTTAAAATCTAATTATGTTTTTTTCTTAAATTTGCGAAAAAATTCAATAAAAGCAAAAGAAAAAAACAATATTTTCTCCTTGTAACAGTTTTCCCTGTATAAAGTGGGTGCAGAAAAATCTAATGGAAATTGGAAAAGTCTATTATTAACAGTGTAAATGATATTCGTTTTACGGTTAAATTTTATTAAAAAAAATGTCTGTACCTTTTACAATTTAGAGAGTTGGTCATGAACTTCAAACTTGATTTCGCTGGCATGTAGCCCCAAAAAATAGAACATATATGATATTTAAACACTTTTGGTGAACGGCGCCATACTATGCGAAATATTTTGAATTTACCCTCTTATATTAGACAATCTTTATGTATATTTTACAATTTATCTTTAAACTTTTCTAAAACTACAATAAACTGATAATTTAAAATATTTGTAAAATCTTCTATCACTTATATAAAAATATACAGTGAATTCCAGTAAATTAGATTCTTTAGGTACAATATGTACTTAATAGTTATGTTCACCGTAACGAATAGTTTTGATTAAATGAAAACAAAATTAACCATCCTCCTATATTAGACGTTCAATCGTTTTTCCCTACATGAAAAAAATGTCACATAACTACTTTTTACATTTTTCTCTAGCTCGATAGTAAAGGAATATGCCAATTACATGGGACACATTGTACCTACCGTAAAATGCAGTGGTTAGAGAACACTTTCGAATTTTATTTTCTTATAGTTTATACACATAGGACAAATAAAAGATCATCACATACATATGGATGGAACTTCATATTCATTAAAATTAGTTCAAATGTACCACCGGATTAGAGTATTTGCTGCTAACAAATCAAATTTGGGATTGTTCCAAACAAAATATTATGTCGGTGCACTGATGAATTCTAACATTTTCATAATTTTTTTTTTGACACATTCAGATTCAGTATATTTTAAGGTCATTTCAGACCAATACACTTACTATATGTGTGTAACTAAAACTAGTTCTAGACTGATAGCGTACATTATCTTTCTGTAACGATCACATTTCATTAATCATTAATACCTATAAAAAGTTCTAAACAAAATTCTAATCATTTCATTTTACGGTAGCTAACCAAAGTATAACAGCTCAGTCAAGCATAGCTCAAACATTCATCGAACTTTGACCAAATTAGTAGCAAGAGAGAACAAGATGATTTTTCATGGGTATCATTAGTGATATGATTAAGCAAAGGGATGTTTCACTCTTAAAACTACCTATCCTTAATCCTAAAGGCATATTATACTACAACTTTGTAGTCACTAACGGATTAACACAAACAAAATGTTTAATATAAAAAATATTCTGATATTTTCCTGTTAGTCTGACAACGGTACATTATATATTATTCTGTAAGGATGAACATAAACATAAGCACGTAATGGTGACTTTATCAGAGCGGATGTCGATTGTACAGATCGGAAAGCGTCAATAACATTCCAACAATCTATACCTAATATGTATTTTAGAATAGTATAGTCATTGAGTTTTTGGGTCGATGGTATTGTAAATATTTATTAGCCCGTGGTCTTTCTGTTAATTTACAAACCTTTAATTCTATAATTTAAATAAAAAGGTAATATACTAGGGAAATGACTTACTATTTTTTTCCACAGCTCTGTAGATAAATCCATATTTTTCTGGTACACTACAAATTGTCTGATTAATACATCTTCTATGTTAATAAATATAGTTTATTAACAAACAATGAATAATTATTTTTCGGTATTGAATCTTCACGTTATTTTGTGCTACACCACATAATTTAATTAATTTTATTTTATAAACACCAAACAAATCAATCACGCTACCGCGAAGTCGAACAACTGAGAAAAACAAAACCGTCTGGTGGTCTGGATCTAGTCTGAATACCCGACACACGCATACGTCACGATTGTTGTGATTCGTAGAAACAGTCATGGAATTAGGTCAATCGAGACAAACCAATGCGGTCCGTAGACCAGCATAGCAACAAAAATATAATCAAATTACAAATTTTTTTGGAGCATGGGCATTTCTTACAATAGTTTAATTTGTTTATTCAATAACATTTCTCAAGCCACAACTTTTTTTGTGTATTTTTGTACGCTCTATACATATTCTATTCAGCTGCCCTTTCTTTAGAGTATTTTCGTTCTGCGTCTGATACTCATTCAGTTTGGAGTATAGACGATAAACAAAATAACAAGTTATCAGAAATATAAACAAAACATATTCTATAATGTGAAAGACTTATTTACGGTATGCCAGTGTTAATTTCTGAAATACCAAAATACCACTATTTATTTAAAACTTGCTACTACTATTTGACAATTTAAATGGAAACATAGGTTATGTATACTGTTTATACTCCAAACCATCCCTATTGTAAAGAACCATAAGAACCAATAAAATAAATATGTATGATGAGGATTATATTGGTGTCAATATGTGCTTTTGTTTATGGAAATACCTATCCGTACCTATAGTTATCCTAATGGAATATACCGTTTAAATCTCATGGGTTTAATTTATATGGGAAATTACCAATGGAAATTTATACGGATATACTAATAGAAACCTGTAGGTAACAATAGAAACCAATAAGTACCCATTCAAACTCTATGGAGAATTTTGTACAAGAATTTCCCTAGAAAGTTTTTATCTGGTTATACCAATACAAGTCTCAGTAAAAACCCGTAGGTACCTATTGGCATATCCATGGTAAATTTCCTATAGATTTCATATTGGTTATATTGTTTTTAGTTATCTGGAATTACCTGTACAAACCTATAGGTATTTTATTGGGATATATTCTATTAAATGCAATAATTATTATTAATAAAATAACCTCTCAGATTGTACGTTTTGCGGTGCCTTTAGTGCAAGTGAACTTTCTGATAAATTAATTTAGTTTACTTAAACTTAGAACTATACTCGTATACCAAATCTATGCTTAGAACGATGGAACGTAGAATTTTACTTCTATGTTTTATTCTGATGTTTTCGATAGATCTTAAGAGCTTTGTGGCACTAAATTTTTTCAACGCAGACCAGTATATTGTAAAATATCGACATTTTAGTCCTAAAAAACAAGCGCTTGAATTTTTAGAACAAAAAAAGTTTGTCTCTTCTCACAGATACACAAATTTGAATGATTTAACTGTCAACATACAATGATGTGATTACTTTAGCGGTTTTAAATTAAAAGTAGCGTAGTTAGAATGACCAAAACCTCCTAAATTCACATTTTTTTCACTTTAATATTTGTCAACATCACAATGGCGGACAACAGCGCATGTACGTTCGTCCACAAGTTGGTCTTGAAAAAAATGGCGGAGATATGTAAACAGTGACGTAGTTTGCTACGAAACATCAACACCATATACTGAACTCGACGCGCGTTTCGCCAACCAAGTTGGCATCATCTGGAGATGATTAAAACTAAACTTATACTAACAATCCCTATTTATACCAAAACTATTGTCGACCCGATCCACTAACCAATAAAGCGGGCTTTTTGGGATAGGCCCCCTGTCACTATTCATACTATCTTTTATACTTTATAATTTCCAAGCCTTCAAATGCATCAATGTGTCTAGTATTTGTTACAATCGCTTGAAAATCACAAAGTGTAAAAATAGTATGAATAATGATAGAGGGCCTATCCCAAATAGCCCTCTTTATTGGTTACTGGGTCACGGTTCGGTGAACCGTGGCAATAGTTTAGGTATAAATAGGGTAGATTGTTAGCATAAGTTTAATTTTAATCATCTCCAGATGATGTCAACTTGGTTGGCGAAACGCACGTCGAGTGCAGTATATAGTGTTTTTGTGTTTTGTGGAAAACTACGTCAGTGTTATTGTCACATCAAAGGTTCCAACCCATTCCAGGAGATATAAAGCAAACCTCGTTATATGAACTCTGTTTCTAACATCTGTTAAAGTAAACATAACCACTTAACGGAAATAGTAGAATGTCATTTAAACAGAATTAAATCCTTGTTCAAAGAAAAAGTAGTACTTGATGTTATAATTCACATATTTTTAGATGGACATCGTGGACCAACATCACAAATGCAAATATTGCCTACAAATTAAAGAACAGGGCATGAATAAAGTGAATACAAAAATAGAAACATTTGAGACTGTAATAATTATTATATTTCTGAAATCTCTAGCCAAATATGTACGATGTACGTTATATTTCTCGATTATTTTGTCGCAATTGGAATGTGGCGATCACAGCATGGACAGAAGAGGACAGAAGACAGAACAAAATAAATATGGCGACTGTACTGAGCCGACCTGAAAGATCCGACTATGGAGTGTAGAGAAGGAGGAACGTCTCTTATGGACGATACGTTCAAAATGTGGTCTGAATTCTGTAAGGTATGAGATGTGGCGCTGATCGTATTATGGGATTGAGTCTGAAGGTAAACACTTACTATATCTCTGAAACTAGCTTCAGATTCTATAAACTAACGAAAACATAATATTATGTAGGTGTTGACAAGAATTATACAGCGTAAAAAGATAATAAAAATAGTAAAAACAAAATCACGTAGAATACCTACTGTAAATCAGCGCCACCTATTCTTCCATCGAAAATCCGATCACATTTTTTAACACGGAGACGTTTCTCCTTCTCTACACTCCATAGATCCGACTGAGCCGAGCCGATTCAGTGTGCAAAGCGGTTCGCGGGAATCTTGAATTAATTGAAAGTTATCCCGGACGTAATATTTATTAAAAGTCGCCAGAATTAACTTGAATACTATCTCTGTCTTCGTTCTTCTAAACTTTTTAAAAGAAGGCAGACGAAATTAATCATTAGACATTTATTATTAATAGGAAATCACCTGTAAAAAATATATATTATTATGAACCGTGACCAACAGAAAATAATTCAATAGGATGTCGCCTATAGAAGCAAATCAAATTTCCTCAAAGTAGAGTGTGTATGTGTCAGTTCCTATAGAAATTTGTCCATATTGAATGTCACCTACAAGAAGCATTATAAATTCCCGATAAATACATATATTCTTTCATTGAGACCCATAAAAGCCAAAAAAAACGAGTGAATAGAAAATTACCAAAACGAATGTTTAAGAAAGTATATGAGTCATTCCCGATAGGATTTGTATCCTATATTGAGACCAATAAAAAATTAATTTAAGAGGATATGGCCCATACAGTCCAAAAAAATGCTTTTAAGGAGGACTGTGTGTGTAATTTCCAAAATATTATTTTCCCTATTGCGACTAATGGAAAACCATACAAGAATTATTAATATGAAAATTTCCGATATCAACCAATAAAAATGAATCCACATCCCAATACATTTTCCATACAACTTGTAGAAACCCATATAATCCCATAAAATATTCTATTGGTTTTAATACTGTTATGTATTGGAATTTACAATAGGGATATACGTATAAATGGCAGGTATGTATATACTCCAAACTGAGTGTCATGTGACTGTTGCAGAAGCTCATGCTCAAACTGATTGTGGGTAACTGTGTGTTCTGGATATACATATTTGTGTTGTCATGTCACTGATATGGATGTTTTCACAAAGCATCCACTCTGTCCTTTGTGGATAATTTTCTGCAAACATGCTACTAATTTTGCCCATGACAAAATATATTTTGAAGTAGTGATTGAGCTGTTAAAAAAAAATTGTAACAAAACATATTGCTCAACTTAACACAATCATGTGTGTAATTGTTCTGTTAAATACATGCAACAAAATCCACATTATTAATAAATATATGGAACAATTTTTACTAAAACATTGTTTATTCTTTCTACGCATATTTTTTTTTCAATTTGCAACTTTTGTCCCATATTTTTCCTTAATTATGTGGAAAAATTAGCACATATTGTTAATATTAATATATGTAACATATTTTTAAACTTTTAAACAAGAGTAAAGCGCATATATTCTAATTCAATATAGAGGTGTACTAAAAAGGAACTTGTAACAACTCAAAAAGAACATTGTTGTCGTTATTTATAAATTATTTGTATTATATTAGAATTATTAGAAATATTAGTATTTCTGATATACTCGCAAAATACAATAACAAATACAAGACGACTAAATATAATCTTTTAAGCTATTACAGGTTCTTCTTGCGCCATTATAATATATAATTTAAATAGGTAAATATTTGTAAAAATGTTCATATGTATTTGTATTTAACTGATATATCTTCAGTGCGTATTTAACAATTATACCTATTATTGTTATTAAATTACATTATTACATACACATTTTTCTCTATTCATACTGCTTTAAAAGATATTTCAAATAAACTTTAACAAAGCATTATTATTTTGTTATTCTTAGTGTTGTTATGGAGACTGTTATGAATGAGTGTTTATATTAACTTCCATGTGAGTTAAAACTCCCTTTAGTAGTAGCAAATAAATTGCTACTTGCGTTATTCGATACCGTTGTGCCAGTTATCATGCAACAGTATTTTTCTATTCAGATCTTTCACAACAGTGTCTACAGGCTGTAATGTGTTACGTATCGACCACAATTATTTTTTTTATTTTATATAAAACTGAAACTTTTAAAGAAATTGTATTTAAGATATAGCTCATTTGCTCATGACGACGAGTAAACTTTAACGTGCTCACCGAGGTGGTTAAAGTAGTGGGCACTCGAAATTTTACACCGACACTTTCGAACAACATTAATATTTACCCAATTAAAAATTATATCACTGTTCGGACGGCCAGTATGCACTCTGTATATTAGGGATGGGAACCCAATACTGGAATTGATACTTTGGAACAGGTATTGCGGTTGAGATCTGTGGAACACATCCACAGACAAAATAGAATTAGTACGAGTTCAACAAGCCCAATCCGACGCTGGCTGCTGGCGAGCGGGTGCCGTTTTAGGTCGTTCACAACTGGAACCGTGGAACAGATTAGATTTCTAGCTTTCAGTCTAGGGGGTTTCGTTTGCACTCTCATGTCGACAGAGTGTTCGAGCCTAAAAAATTACATACATATCGGCAAAGCAGCAATCGCACCACGATCGACTGGTATATTTTTTTTCAGTACCGACCCGCACTATTTTCGATTTACTTCAATAAAGAAAAAAATCGTATTTTATTCATTACAATATTTCACAGATATTATTTACAGTGTATTTTGTTACAAATATGCAACTTATTCCTTATTCTCCTTATTCCAAAAGAATACTGGGGAATGGTATATAATTCGTTACTTTTACAGAACTAGTCTATATGTAGTTAAAATAATGCGAAACTTTAAAAGATTTTAGAGTCTGCCTGGTCCTCAAACTCAACAGCAGCTAATAGTAAATATCTGAGCTAAGTTTTGCAGATGTCATACATGTCAAAGTACTATTTTATTGGTTTTTGTGAAAAATACATTTATTTTTCTTTCTCTTTTATGGGATTTTATATGCTTTTATATAATTTAAAAGGTATGTACAGTATTTAAATGTTTATTTTTGTACAAGTTTTTAAAATCTACTGTTTATGCGCAAATTTAGTGGTATTGTCCGAATGTCTTATTATAGGAAGTCGATTTTTGGAAAATATTATCCTGAGAATATACAGAAATAATATAGAATGTTACTTGCACGTACGTTTTACAATAATAAATATTGAGTAATTTTTGAATCTTCGAATTGTTTTTAAAAAACTCGAAGAACAGAAGACGGGAATTTAACAGAGCTCTGAGAAATAAGTACGCCTCCTTAAAAACTAGTACGGCCTGCGGACAGCGCCACCACAGCAGAGCCGAATACAGTGTTTGTTACTGTTGTGGTGGGGGTGATACCAGTGAAAATAGTTACACACAACACATAACTGGTTGGGCCAACAGTTGGATCAATTAAATTGGGTGTTGCATCCACACTACTCGATTTATTAGCCAATTTACTGGTCGTGTGTTTCGCCCATCCAACTCAGACTCAGAAGTTGACGGGCGATCTCTACAGACGGTTCTATTTTACATCCAAATCGGTGCAACCATCAGACCGTGTATGGCTGGTTTAATAACCGTTCGCTATATTGGTATGCCGCGAAAATTATCCTTATATTATATGATTTTAAATGGAAGAAGAAGACGAAGTTTAATTTATAATTTTTATTACATAACCTCATCTCCATTTCATCATTCCGTAAAAATATGTTGAAGAATATAACAAAAGCAATTCCAAAATTATGCCAGAAATACTTTGATAACAGCTTAGTGGCAAAAAGGTCTGCGGGCCATTCCAAGTGGCAAAATATCAAACATATAAAAGGTGCTAAGGATGCCCAAAGGAGCTTATTGTTTACTAAATTAAGCAGGCAGATGAAAGTAGCAGTACAAGGTAATTTATATATTTTGTATGAAATTAGGCCTTAATGACTGGGTTTCGGCAGGCTTTAACTTTTATGTATAGCTTTCTTAGCATATTTGATTTCATTCATAATTTCATATATAATTCAGAGTTACATATGAGATAAACGATAAAAATGTATGCTTGGCATTGTTATGTACAACGATCTTTGACTGTCCGTATATATTATTAATGATTAATTAATGGTAATCGAAAGGTTTTAATTTTCTAGAAGGCAGCTCTGCCGATCCAAAATCTAATTTGAGATTAGAACAAGTAATAGAACAAGCAAAAAGAGCCAACATGCCAGTCGCAACAATACAGAGTATCTTAAAAAGCTGCCAACAGGACAAATCACAGGCAAAGAGTCATCTTATTGACATAAAGTGAGCGAAACTTCTTAAAATAAGTACTAGTAGATATAAATTGTTAATTTTATTCTACAGTTTTATAATTTTTACATTATTACACTAACTTTTTCAAGTGTATGTTGAACTCTTCAAACAACTTTTGTTAGCCACTTTTTTGGAAGACTACTAGGTACTTAAAATGTTACGTGGAATATTCCGCATTTCTCAGCATAACCTCAGCAAGTAAAATTCATCTAGTTACACTAAGGCCAACAAAATTCAAATTTTCCACAATCTTCTCAAATTTAAAAACATCTGGAACATAAAATGCTAGACATTAAATTTAATTTATACGTTTTAGAGGCCCAGGAAGCTGCTTCATTTTATGTGAAGTTTTTACGGATCGTCTGCATCACTCGAGACAAACTATGGCGACGATTCTTAGGAAACATCAGTAAGTACTGTAAATGAAATTCAAGGTTACTAAAATCATTAAGTATAGTAGGAGAAATAAGAAAGATTTGATGTAGTTAATCACAAACGGAGACCTTTATGATTAATAAATCTAATAAGAACTTTCATTCCTTAGAGTTAAATACAACTTGTTGAACAAAACCTGACAATAGTTGTAACGACTAACTGGACCATGTTCATAAATAAATAGTTTGATTTGATTTTTTCCATTATATTTATTTTTATACTGTTTGTTAGTTTGAAAAGTTTTCACCCCAATTAGCTTGGGATCAGCGAGAGATATTGAGATTCTTGTAAAATTCAAAATAAAATGGTGTATAGTTATAGCAGAGAGGGCGAATTACTTTTAATTTATGCAAGTAATTTTACAATCTGTTACCTAATAGAATTAAATTTATAAACAACTTAAAAACACAACAAAGAATGTAGATCTTATACTTAATTATTATGATTTATAAAAAGAAAATATATTCTATGGCACTTGAGCAGCTCTTAATGTTTACATTCTTAAGGCTGTTACATTTTATAGGTAAAGGTATACTTGAATTCTATTATTTTATGCAATCTGCACTGTCGTTATTATTATTGGTTTTTTGTTTTTTTTTTCTTTCTGTTACTGTTATTTTTATATTTTTTATACATGTATTCATTGACGAAAATATTTACATTTTGATAAGTCTATGCACATTCAAATGTTAAGTCATTTAGGTGCATTTTTTCTGTATTCTGATATTTTAAATTGTAAAAATGTAAAATTTTAAATCAAAATTCAATTCAATTCAATAAAAGGTATTTCAATCTTGTAAATCACACATACGTTTTGAAATTAGTTGCACAATTTTCAGAAATAGGATCTGTGGAAAACAAAAAAAGAACCGAGCCCAGGGTCTTGAACGAAGGAGCTCAGATTGAAGTGTCGGGGCATTTTGCTCTCAATCCCACAAGTTCACATTGCCAGGTGTCTACAATAACTGGCATTTCTCATAGGGTTATTCGTAAAAATTGCATAAACTTCATCCCTACAAAATGCAAGTCCATCATGAATTAGCTGAAGACGGTTTTAATAGAAGAATCCAGTTTTTTGAACAAATAACCGAAAGAATAAATGACAACCTGGTTCTGTTACAAAATATTTGTTTCGGCGATGAGTCAACATTCTTTTTAAATGGTTTTATCAGTGGATACTGGATGGATGAAAATCCACATATTTTTGTTGAAGGACAAATAGTGATCACAAAATAAATATTTCAGCTGGTATGTTTGGAAGATAATATGTATTATTGGCCCTCTATTCATTGAAGAAAAACTCATTAGCAACATCTATTCGGGACATGATAGAAACCACCATTTACCGTTATAACCCATGCATTGAAGAATCAATTTGATGTGGATGGTAATCTTTTTTAGATGAAGACATGCCTCACTTCCAGCAAGGTGGTGCTACTTCAGATTATATACATTTCCCGATAAGTGGGAGTCGTAAATGAGGACCCATAGAGTGGCTAGCAGAATTCCCGGATTTGACACCACTCTACTTTTATCTGTGGGGTCGAATCTGTCGTTTATGGAACTTTACCACACAACATTCAAGAACATCGGCAAAGAATTACTGCAGAGTATTGTTCTATTCCAAGAGAGGTTTTCTAAAATGTGAGACGAGATTTTGAGAATTAGTGTTTGGGCCGTAATGGACAACATTTTGAACATACTCGTATGTTATGAATAATAAATAAATAAATAAAATATTTAAAGGATACTTTAGACAAGAGCTTTTTGTGTTTCAAAGTTCTATTAGTATCGCAATATTGAGCTTCAACTTGCCATAAAAGTTTAATTTATACAGTCGTAGCATTCTGTGGTTTATGTTCCTTCCATTTATGAATGGTTTTAAACGTCGATTTTAAAAATAGCACAACTAACCTTACAATAAAATGTGTATTGAGGTCTGTTCATTTACTTGCGTGAAGCTGCACTAGTGCAAATTTATCTCAATTCAACATTCTTTATTTGCATTGACGGCATCTCTGTATCTGCCATTTTCATATTTTTAATTTATGTGACAAGTGATAAAAGTCACCGAGCTATGAATTCGCCTTTAACGCAAACACGACGACATGAAAGTTGAAAATTTTCAACTTTATTGCACCAATATTATTTTAAATTTTGCATCACCGATAAGATCTCAAAACGTAAAAAACAGTATCCTTTAGTTATCTGAATTTTCACCAACACCCTTAGTGGACTTTTGAAAATGTAAATGTGGTAATAGTTGTTCGAATTATATTTAAAAGAATAAAATGAGCCAAGTTTTATGGTAATTTTTTAACAAATTTGGAAAATTCAGTTTTTGCTGAACTACACAGTAGTATTTGATGAAATTAAATTAAATTTTTGCAGAAAGACAGCCTTTCGTAAAGGTTTTCATTTGAGATATCGTAAGAGGTAATGTGCCACTGATTGGGAATGAGAGCATAGGCGCCGAGTGTTGAAATTTTGGCCGGGTGTTCACCGAGAGAGACGACATAATGTACGACATTTTTTTTTTTTTTCAGGAAAACGCATTTTGTGATCACCTTAGGCAATTTAAAGCAAAATTTTTATTCCAATATTTTTTTAATGTTTATTACAGACATTTTTGCTTAGGTATTAAATAACAATTATAAACACACATCTGATAGTTATTTATAATATAAAGATAATAAAAAACATGAATGTACATATTTCAATCGAAGTGGTGTAAAGTTTGTATTTTTTTTACTCACAATCCTTCATTTTGATTACTGGATTCGAAGTGCCTAGCACTTCAGCATCATATCTCAAGGTTATTAAGAATATAACACAAATTAGATAATTTTTTCACAAACTAAAATACCAAAAAAAACGACTTCTAGTGCAAATACACTGGAAGCGTAAGAAACAAATATAATGAACCCGGCGAATATTTGTATGTATTTGTTTTTTACCTTTCCTGAACATGTATTGCAATAGAAATAAATAGATAGAATCAAGAATAAATCTTTTGGACAATGAATATAAGGGACTAACAAAACTGATCAAAGTTAAGGATAGGCAAAGTGACTATATTTAATGAGTTGACTCAGTGATTCTGACTCTCATTGAAGGCTTGATTCAGTGAGCTGACTCAAAAAAATTTAATGATTTAAAAATTTACGTGCAAGTCACAAAGAAGTACTGCCATGCTGTGCCCAGCCTAGCTGCTCACCTCACGTGATAATTGAGCTGATCGACACCCACGTGCATGAATACAAGATCCATTCCATTGCAAAACAAGAAAATCCAGGCATGTAGAGGACTACATACAAAGATATGATCAAGAAGTAAAATTGCGAAGCAAATTGCCAGCGAGCAAAATATAATAGAGAGTCAAGAGTCATGCAGCTAAAATCGAGTCAGCTAGCTCAGTGACTCACTTGACTGAGTGAACTCTTCGAGTAACACACTCGCTAGTTACTGGCCTCTAATCTAAGCTAGGCGCAGAATAGATAATTCATAGTCATGACGACTCCTCTGCGCCGATCTCAGCTCTGTTTGGAAATAAACAACAAAATACAATAATACAAGCCCTTGGCCGGGGGGGCTCCGCCCCGACCAAAGTTCTGACCGAGTGCTCCAGCCCCTGAGCACCCGAGCTGCCGGCGCCTGTGGGTGAGGGAGATGGTCTTTTGTTGATCTTCATACTACAGCAATTACTCCCTATCGGTCCCATTTAACACAATTAAAACTGCATTACAGTCTCTCTCTGTTCCTTAGATATAATTGGTCTGGAAACTCCTCAAACTACCTACCAACCAGTGTTTTATTTTTTTGCTTTAAAATTTTGAAGGTGTAAAAAATAAAATTTAAGATTTTTTTTTGACCATTACCGTATACTGAACCTCAGATTAATAATACTTGAACATGAGTAACAAATCATAAAAAGTTGTCCAATTTATCTACATCTCACGCGAGATATGTAAATATTATCGCTGGTTTTATTCCAATTGGTCAGAATCATGAACACAGCACGAAGAAATCCGATTGAGACCCGATCACCGTCTTGACAACAAATCGTGTTCTATAAGACGACATCTGTCATTTTAATCTTTGTTTTTAAGTGATTTTAAAGTTTTGTTATTTGGTACTGTGATTATTAATCAATTTTTAGTTATAAATATATTTATTGAGAAACAATGATTAATAAGTGTGTAGTGTCGGCCATAGAGGAAAACCACTGGGTTGTTTATCTTTTCACAGGTAAGTAAACAAAATAAATCAATGAATGATAGCTTTACAAAAACAAAAACAACATTTGATTCTATTTGAACAGTAAAAAAATCCACATTCTATCAAAAAAGATACTTATACAAAAATATTTATTTTTAACTTCAATGGAAATTTCATTCTTAAGTGTTGGAAATCAATGCTGTTCCATTTTTTCCCCTGGCAACACTATCACCAACTTCGTCACACGTACTGTCCAGGTTAGTAGAGAATTATATTAAAAATTAATAATATACTATACATACCTCATAAAATAATGTCAATTAGATAGGTATCTACAGAGCATCAACTGTTTTGTTGATGTGTTACTTTTATTGCAGTGATGTAAGTTTATATATGTATTTCAAAGAAATCTCATTCGTTTCAGCATTGAAAATTTAATTCCTTCGCCACCATTGGTACCCAAGGTATGTTTAATTTAAATATACAGTGCCCGCCAATTTAAACTCCCCCTGGTCCTTATTTTTTTTATATTTCAAGCACAACAAATTATAGATATTTTTAAGTTCTTTAAATGTAGCATACAATGATCCAAATTTTTTTTTGGATCACTGCACTGTATATTTAAATTTAACATACATTGCTATCTTGGGTAATAATGGTGGCGAAGGAATATAATTTTCAATGCTAAAACAAGTGATATTTCTTTGAAATATACAAACCTATATCACTGCAATAAAAGTAACATATCAACAAAACAGTTATGCTTTGTAAGTATCTACTTGATATTATTTCATGAGGTATGAATGAGTGACTACTCAGTATATTATTAATGAACAATATAATTCTCTAATAACCTGGACAGTACGTGTGACGACCTGGTGATAGTGTCATCAGGGGAAAAAATAGAACAGTACTGATTTTCAAGACTTTTAATCCAGATCTTTTAATAGTATAATAACTTTTTTTTAAGTGTTCTGAATACACGTAGTGCCACCTACTGGCATTTTCCATTTTGAGAGCTTTCAGCCCACTTTCTCTTCTCACCAGATTCTTGCAAAATCTGAAAATAAACACATTTTTTAATAACAACCTTTAAAATTGAATTAAAAGAATATCAACAGACTTTAAAACATCTACAGTTTGTGAGCTACCTTAAGAATGAACTTTCCATTCAAGTTAAAATAACTATTTCGGTGTAAGTATCTTTTTTTGATAAAATGTGGATTTTTTTATACTGTTCAAATGGAATCAAATGTTGTTGTTTGTGTTTCTCTAAAGCTATCACTAATTTTAGTCATTTTCGAGCTTTCACACTTTCGCATTCACGCATTATGCCGTCCCTGATCTGTTTTGTTTACTTACCTGTGAAAAGATAAACAACCTCGTTTTCTTCCTCTTTGGCCGCACACTACACACTTATTAGTCATTGTTTCTCAATAAATATTCACTAAATAAATCCTTATAACTAAAAATCGATTATTAATCAGTACCCAATAACACAAAACTTTAAAATCACTTAAAAACAACAGAGATTAAAATAGCAACAGCAGAATGGCATTGAAAAATACATTTCAAGCAAACAAATTTTGTATACCTGTTAAGTTTTAAATCATGCAAAGGCATTAAAATAGCCGCTAAAACCTGTAGCCTGCCTGGTTTGTTTTGGATACGTTGATATGTAAACATTCATATTGTTGTTTATGTATCAGTCATAATAATCAATATATCTCTTATGGGTGTTACTATCTTCATTATATTAAACTGAGCACATCTAACAATAACAACAAGGCTTCTTGATTTTAAAGAAAAATAACATATCTCCTAAATGACTTCAACCCACTAATAACTGAATTTTTTATTTAACCCATATTTCCAGTGGCGCATTAATTTTATTAGGTAGTGTATTTCATATAATCTGCGGAGAATTTTATTCAAAGACTCTGCTCGATGGTTGTTGGTCTATAAGTTGATTTACACTCGAATTTTTCTTACAATGAGGTTAAATTTGGTTGGAAAAACATCTATTTTTCAGATCCAAATTTGGTGATGGGGGAGGCATGCATTTATTTGAAGAGAAAGGCATAATCGAGGCAGAAAGTACTGGTGAAACATCCAACGAAGAAGAAATGTTGGAAAAAGCCACAGAACATGCCATAGAATCAGGTGCCGAAGATGTAAAAATTGTTGAGGGCAACTTAGTGCAGTTCGTTTGTGGTAAATTTAATTTGCTTAAGGTAGTGAGTAACTTGGAACAATTGAAGTACAAAGTAACAAGTGCCAGTGTTGAGTATATACCTTTGAAATTGCAGAATTTACAGGAGCGTGACTTGGCGCTTTGCCATAGCTTGTATCAGAAACTGGAGAACATGCCGGAAGTGATGATATTATCAGACAATATAGCTTAAGTAATTTTAACTTCAACAAAAGCATTTTATTTGTAAATATTGTAAGAAATTGTGGACAAAGATATAACCTTTTTTTAATAAACACCACAGAAATTAATTAGACTATTAAAATGTATTTATTTATAATCTTCTATAATGCCGATAGATATTTATTTCAATTAATTTTTCTATAGATACCGAGTGCTGCCGTCTATAATATTTTAAATTTTGTGTAAACCCATATTTGGATTATTTTTTTTCTAAAATTCCCTTGGGAAAATCTCAAAGAAGGTGACATCTATGGGCAAAATATTAGTGTGGAAGTGGCGTCCGCAGTGCCATCGTTTGGCGGTTGACATATTTATAGAGTCAGCTGACCCATGTTTATATGGAAAACGATACCATTTTCAATTAGAAAAGAAGTCGCTAGCGAACGGTACGTATATTTAAAATGTTACTAACACTTTGTATATTTAAATGTTCTTGGCCAAGATTTAGATATGAGTTTTTTTGTATGCTTGATGATATAAATCTAGACTATTTTTTTAATAAATCACTCAGCTAATCTAAATAGTTTTACGCTTACGGAGGCTATATCAAAAGAATTGTTCTTTTATTTATGTAGTGTAACCGTAAAATCACAGACCAACTGTAATAGGTGTGCTCCTTTTACCACAAATCTTAGCTAATCTATTTATTTCTTCAATAAGAAACAGAAAAAAACTTTCTTTTCTATTTTTATTTTTAGAGGACATTCAGCCGGGTACATGGACAATTTATCCTACGTTTCGTCCGAGTTTTCAGACTTTTTCAAGGTTAAAAGATAAAAATAATGATTTTACATAAGTCGTAAATTAGATTAGTGACAGAATACATATCCAAAAACGTGTTATTTTACCTAATGTAAATTTCCTATTTTAATTCCATTGTATGGGCTGGTTTTATTTTGTTTTTCATCATTTTTGTTGGGTAGGTATGTAATGTATGTGTAGTTTGAAGAGTTAGGCAGGGCATGATCAGTATTTGGTGTCGCCGTTGTTGTGCTTCTTTTTAAGAGCAGGTAATTATAACCACTGATAGTATACTTTTTATGTAAAAATAAAATTAGTCGAAAGTTATTGAAAATTTAAAAATTATTTTTTTTTATGTCCTGGTGGACTAACAAAATGATTTAGATAAAATTTATTTTTTGTAAAAATTTTGGCTGTCAATCCTTAAAACTCAAAAAATTTTAATAAATTCTGAAACTTTTATGGCAGCCCGGGAAACTTAGATCTAACCAATTTTTTTGTTGAATAAATGAATTTTAAGTCGAAAGTGATGCTTTAATTTTAAAACAAGTTAAATTTTCTAATATAAAACTGAGATTCGAGAATTTATTTTAAAAAACCTAGCCTCGCGAAAAAAATGATTCTAAATCTCCAAGTGTGTAAGTCAATTCCTTACCTTGTCCTCAGAAATCTCGGACGATGATGTTCTTTTGCATAAACGTTTCATTTTTTATTTTTAGACAACCTACGTCCGTAGGAGCCTGCTTGTGTTTTTTTTTTAAGTTTAATAAATAAAAAACAATGTAGATTTTTACAGTAAAATCTGATGACGGAAGACTCCTCAAGCCAAAATCCACGAATAATAAAAGCTGTCGAAGAAGTGCTGCGACGTTCCTTGCAGCGATACCCTGGTCGTCGACGAGCACGGCTAGCTTTTTAGTCTGGAGTGGGCGTGGCTAAATGGGTATCTTTAACATGACGTTTTATTATATAGAAATTAAAGCTGCAATAATCTAAACTGACGCGGAGCGCCTACCAATCACTAAAAACTACTAGTAACTAATAATAATTGACAAAATAGAGGAAGGCAAAATAATGTGTTATAAAAATAAAGAAACAAGTTGTTAACTGTTAACTAATTTACTTAAGTTAATTTTAAATTAGTACACCTAAATAGACAATAACAATGGACTAATCCACTATGTAAAACACAAATATAATAACCACTATGATGCATTAAAAAATATATATAAACTATACAGGGTAGTGTATAACTTAAACATTAGAGCATTAATAAATGTATCACTGTAAACAATATTATATGTACAAAACAATATTTAAACGAGGAACATTAAAAGCACATGTAAGGTATTTAGTACGTAAATTCTATAGAATGTTATTATTACATGACAAACGTTATATAAAAAAAAATGTTGAAACATCAACACAGAACTTTCACCAATATAACAATCTCTAATAGTACATCCCTGTACTATTTGACAGCGTGTCCACAAGATTCTTTCCAGAGAGCCGACGTGGGAATTCGGCTCGTTAAGGCGACCGGATGGCTCATATATGGGCTCTGGAAAGAAAACCCTGCAGCTCTTAGCACAGAATCACTTCCCAGGGTGCTTGAATCTGAATGACCAACAGCTGTCACCATCAGAAGGACGATTAAAACGACCTCATAAAAATGACTGGCTGACCGCTAAAAAGGTTATCACACTACCGGCAATTGAGTGGGCCATCAAATCCTTCCAACCATTTAAATCACCAGGAGAGGAGGGAGTTTTTCCAGCTTTACTACAAAACGGACTGGAAATATTGCTCCCATTCCTCATTAAATTATTCAGAGCTAGTCTGGTATGGAACTATATCCCATCCAGTTGGTCGGCGGTTAAGGTAGTATATATACCAATAATGGGTAGGAAAGAACCAAGCCCTAAATCGCTTAGACCAATTAGCCTGACATATTTTCTGTTGAAAGGCCTGGAGAAGGTGCTGGACGGATATATCAGGGGGAACATCCTGAACCATCACCTCCTCAATACCCATCAGTATGCCTATCAGACAGGAAAACCAACAGAACTAGCACTCGACAACCTAGTCGAGAAGATCACCCAATCCCATCAAATGAAGGAAATTGCAGTGGAAGCTTTTCTCGACATTGAGGGAGCATTTAATAATGCACTGTCCGACTCCTTATATGCAGCAGCAGCTGCCAGAAGAGTTGAGCCGACTATAGGAGACTGGATTCGTGCTATGCTATCAAATAGAACTATTATGACATCTCTACAGGGAGAAACAGTTAGTTTTAGAGTCACAAGATGATGCCTGCAGGGTGGGGTTCTTTTCTCCCTTTTGTGGTCACTTCTAGACTACAACAAGCGGCCATTAATATGCCGCAGGCTAGTATCATGGAGCGGAACAGGTTGCTGGATGACATAGAAAGTCACAGCATCCTGACGATGATCTCGGATACTATGCCTACCATGACCAACTATGAGCTGACCTTCAACATCCCTTTTCCAGAAGGAGATGAGTGGGATCGGAATACAACCGACCTACTGAGAGCAGATAGTTGCTGGTTTACAGACGGCTCCAAAACTCCTGAGGGCCCAGGAGCCGGAGTACATAGCTGTAGGCCAAAGGTGTGGATATCCTCAAACCTAGGTACTAATGCAACTATTTTTCAGGCCGAGGTTCATGTCATTGAACTGTGTGTACGAAGGTTGGAATATATGCATCTTACACGCAGATCAATTAAAATTTTTTCAGATAGCTGTAAAAGCTTTGGCTCCTACCGCTGTGACTCCAAAACGGTATGGAACTGTCAGAAGGCTCTAAATCATTTGAGCAAAAACAACAAAGGGACTCTGGTCTGGATACCCGGCCACTCTAGTATGGAAGGTAACGAAATAGCCGACTCCTTGGCCAGAGAAGGAGTAGGATCATGAATCATCGGACCAGAACCAATACTTGGTAAATCGTCAAGTACTGCTAAGATGGCCATCTCAACCTGGGCTGAGAGGAAAACTCTCCAGTATTGGCAAGAATTACCAGGATTAGTTCATTCTAAGGCGTTTATAAAATACCCCTTGAAATCAAGAACTAAGAAACTTTTAGAGTTTCAGAATAAACTTGAAAACTCTAACATCTGCATAAACTCGGACTAGCGGAAAACGCTGAGTGCCGTCTGTGCTTGAAGGATGATGAGAAGGCAGACCACGTCCTATGCACCTGTCTCGCTGTGAAGAGGATCCGATTCTCAATATTTGGCAAAGGGCAACTGCTGCCAGATGATTTCGACACATTCTCACCCAATAAAGTTATCAGTTTCATTAAGATATTGAGCTTATTGGGTGAAATATAATTAGGAGAGAGCCACAATAGGCCTACTAATGGTCGCAGTGGAGGGTCCACAAGGACTCACTCATAATAACCTAACCTAACTTAACCTAATATACGTGTACTTATTTTATTATTTGTTTAATAGCTATCCTGAAAACGTTACTTCTTTCCCAAAGTGAAACTCCTGCCTCTGCCGCAATATCCTCCTATATATGAACGAAAGAAAATACAAAGCGTACTTACAGATCTGGCAAAAGTACCAACGGGTTCGGCTAAAGCCCTGGATAATTATTATGCTAGAGGTCCTATCTTTATCAAATCCTGTACGGGTTGATGATCCAATGTAAAACCAAATAAATTGCTGGTAAATTTCTTGGTAAGCTCCCAAATGCCAATATTAAATTTCCTTCTCCAGTAGTTAATAAGTAGTTATTTTATAAGTTTTCATCAAGGTACAAACGATTACAGTATCTAAAGATTACTGTTCCAAAAGAGTATGACGAAAGAGTCTGAAATAATAGGTTACGTCTAAGTTTCGGAGCGTAATACCTATGCATGTTCTTTATATCAAAATATATATATAGTGAATGTTGAATTGAATATTTACCTTAGTTGTTCTGAGGCTCTCTCATACAATTATAATGTCAACATGTCATATAATTTTCGTCATGCTGATTTCATCTCGCTTTATGAAAAGATAAGAACGATTGACTGGTCACCTCTTGCGAATTACACAGATGCGGATGATGCTTGTAACTTCTTATATAATAATCTATATAATATTAGGGATGTCTGTGTTCCCAAATCAAAGCCTCGTAACAGCAAATATCCTCAATGATTTACTAATAGTATTATAAAGGACATAAAACAAAAATATAAAATACTCCGACAATATAAAAATACAGGAAACAGGCAACTACATGAAGAATTCAAATTGTTAAGATCAAACATAAAGACAGACATTAAAAGCAGTCATACATCTTTTTTATTAAAAATTGAAGATGGTATCAAGGATAACCCTAGTAAATTTTGGGCTTATATGTCAAACAAAAAATATAACCATGGAGTCCCTGCCTCAATGAATTATAATGGATAAGAGCTATCTGATGGTCAGTTAATTGCTGACGCATTTGCGTCACATTTTCAATCATCATACCTGCCTTCTCAGGATACAAATATCAATAGTGATGATCTTAAAACCAATGATACTCTTGTAATGAAAAATATATCTGAAGAGCAAGTTATGTCATATATTCGCCGGCTAAAACCAAAGATGACTATGGGTCCGGATAACATTCCTGCCTTTATGCTTAAAGACTGTGCTTTAGCTCTTGCTCACCCGCTAACCATTATATTTAATTTAATTTTAGTAACTTCCAAATTTCCAAGCATGTGGAAAGTTTCACGACTCTGTCCCGTTTTTAAAAATGGGAGTAGGGATGATGTTTGTAACTATCGCACTATTACCATTTTATGCAATTTTTGTAAGGTCTAATTTGGTCTGTATTACTCAATATATTTCAGACATTTTAGATAGTCAAAAACAAGTTGATGTTGTTTATACGGATTTCTCCAAGGCCTTAATCGTCTAGACCATTCAATTTTAATCGCTTAGACCAATATGGAATTTCGTCAGATGTCATAAATCTACTTGGCTCGTATCTCCAAGAGAGTACAATATGTGCAGTATCATGATTATTAGTCTAACAATATAGATGTACTGTCAGGAGTCCCGCAAGGTTCCATTCTTGGTCCCCTTCTATTTAATATATTTATAGATGATATAACATCCTCTCTCAAAATCGGCTTTCTAATGTATTCTGACGACATGAAATTGTATTCTAAAATCGACTCATATGATGACTGCGCTCGGCTACAAGATGTATTAAATCAAATCATTGATTGGTGTTTTGCCAATAATCTACCTCTTAACATTAAGAAATGCAATGTGATGTCGTTCAGTAGGCAATTAAATCCTCTAGCCTTTGCTTATCAAATAGACAATGTATTCTTGGCTCGTCCCTGCTTTATAAAAGATCTGGGAATTATATTTGATAGTAAACTGTCATTTAATGAGCATGTTAATGTAACACTAAAAGTAGTCTATAAAAATCTTGGATTTATAATAAGAAATAGTAAAGATTTTGCTGACCCTAGCACAGTGATACTCCTGTATAACGCATTCATAAGATCACGCCTGGAATATGCGTCCATAGTATGGTGTCCAACATATGCTGCATATATAGACAGTATAGAAAATATTCAGCGTAAATTTCTCAAGTATCTGTATTTTAAGGATAACAGAATTTACTCCACTATTGGTTTTCCCCACGATTTGCTATTAAACTTATATAATTTTGTGTCACTGAAGGAAAGAAGATCCATGCACGCTATCATTTTTCTGCACAAGATAATTAAATATGATTTTGATTGTCCACAAATTCTCCAACACCTTGACTTTAATGTACTGAGATTAGCCTCGCGCTCTCCTGAAACATTTCATCTGTCCACTCTCGAACTAACCTATTAAAAGCATCGCCACTCTTTCGAGCTTGCTCTAATTATTCAGAGGTTAAAGACAATATTGATATATTCAATTGTAAAATAAAGGAAATAAAGAACAAATTCTTGAAAAATTAACAATATACCTAATAGATCTGGACTACTAGTGTATTAGTAATATGTATTAATTTTTTTTTTGTAATTTTCCTCTTTTTTTAGTATTATTAGCTACTAGTCACTTTGTGTTAATTTAATTGTTTTTATAACATTTTTTTGTTTTTTTTTCTCTAATTTTGTCTGTCAATCATTTCTGTATTATGTTATATACTGCTATTTTAAAACTATGTTTTGTAAAATAATGTATTTAAATGTTGAATATTGTGTAACTATCGGCAGACATTTTGTTGCACTATTTGTGTATAGTTTGTGTTCCTATCCCATAATTGGTAATTTACTGTGGGATAGTGTAGTTAAATAAATAAATAAAAATACAGCCAAATTACTCAATAAAATTTTAACAACTACTAATTTGCCTCATAGCTGCTTTTGTTCTCCTAAAAACTCTTTTCCTTTTTTTTGTGTAAAAAAACTCAGACTGCCAATTTAATTCCACTAAATAAAATAACTACAATTTGTTTCAGGACGAATAATATCAGCAATTTATGGATGAGAGGTAAGATGAATTTAGTACATGTAATTTAAGAATATCAAATATTTACTACCTCACTTATACCTTATTTCTCTAACATAAGGACAAGAGGGTGAAAGAACGACAAGCGTCTAGGAAGACCAATTCTACTTTGGCTTCGAGGCTTCCGCATGCGCAGTTGGGAAACATTTTCCCACTCGTTTTTAAATTCGGGAATAAAACTCAAAATTACTTGCCATGATAAAAATATCTAGAGGAAATCATTTGTTTATAGAATAGGTAGTTTATTACTGTATTATTAATTTGACATCTGACCATACTAGGATCTATCTAAAAAATTCTTTGTCAATACTTATCATGAATTCAATGAGACCCAAATTAACTTAGGAATTTTAAGGCGACATAGTCTGTCTTTAATAGAGAAACAAATGCAAATAAATTAATATGTCTAAGGGTTGCATGATTTTACCGTTACACAAATTTTGTTTTAGGTTATTTGGAACAACCAAACTTGAGAAATATTTCAAATTATAATTATTTTAATACTCTGAAAACTATTTAAATTTGGGATGTATTTAAGTTTTAAAAGACTGCAAGAATTATTAATAATTCTTGCTTATTTAACCCGAAAATATATTATTTAACCATATAAAAACAACACTTATAGGTGATTTGATAAAATCATGGTTACTGTAGAAAATTCAAATAGGAATACGATCACTTAGTTGACCAAAATTGTAATTTGGCAGAGGTAAAAAAAAGAATTTTTAAAAGTAAACCAACACATTTTATTATAATAATAATTTATTGACCATATTATAGGATACATATGTATTGTCATAATATTCATGGGTCATAAAAATTAAGTTGTTTAAAAGAGAGAAATAAGAACAATATTTAAGAAATCAGCTAAAATTACTTTGAGCGTTAATATCATGAAATGTAATAATACTGTGGTCAAATTTGAAATTTGTTGTTTTATATAACAATAAAATACTTAAAACGTAAAGAAATAACAAAATGTATTGAGAGCAATAATTCTTGGAGTCTTTTAAAAGTTATAAATATATATCCCAAATTTAAATAGTTTTCAAAGTATTAAAATAATTATAATTTGAGATATTTCTCAAGTTTGGTTGTTCCAAATAACCTAAAACAAAATTTGTGTAACGGTAAAATCATGCAACCCTTAGACATTTTAATTTATTTGCATTTGTTTCTATATTAAAGACAGATTATGTCACCTTAAAATTCCTAAGTTAATTTGGGTCTCGTTAAATTCACGATAAGTATTGACAAAGAATTTTTCAGATAGATTCTAGTATGGTCAGGTGTCAAGTTAATAATGCAGTAATAAACTACCTATTCTATAAACAAATAATTTCCTCTAGATATTTTTATCATGGCAAGTAATTTTGAGTTTGATTCCCGAGTTTAAAAACGGGCGGGAAAATGTTTCCCAACTGCGCATGCGGAAGCCTCGAAGCCAAAGTAGAATTGGTCTCCCTAGACGCTTGTGAAAGAAAGTCAGCTAGCCCCTCTCTATGGTGACCTTCGATCAGTGTTTATGATCGAAGATGGTGACCACCAAGAATAGTAAACTAAGATCTTGGGTGACCACTGAGAGTATAAAGATACAAGGAGAGAGCCTAAGGCATTCTGTCTTGGGACCATAACGGTGTAGCAAGATGGCCGCCGACGGAAATGACGTTTCTCCAGTGGCGTCTCCTACAATAATTATTTAACGTAGGAAGGTTACAGATTTTAAACTATTGTAGTGTATGTATGTGTTAAAAAAAGCACCTTAATTTTATAATTTTTATTAGAAAGTTAATTTAGATACAAAATTTATATATCTTACATTTACTTTTGACTATGTTGCAAAACTATTTTGACTACCCTGGTTTTATTTATAAAAATTCCTGTCTGATGATGTGAAGTAAATTTACTTGTTCACGAAACCGGTCACACCAATAAAGGAATTTTATGAGAATTTTTCTGTTTTTCTTATCATGAATAATTATTTATTAAATTTGGAATATCATTAGTGATATTGGACAGGATTTCGCAATTTCTTTACTAATTACCTAATTTTTGCAGGAAGTGCCAATGGAAAAAAAACTTTTTTCAATGAGAAAAATAAATATCGGCCAAATATTAACGCACTTATATTTATATATTTAAAATATACTTTGTTTTCCTTTTGACAAACTTGCCTATAAACACTCGAGCAATGTACTTGTCTAACAAACACTGAAACAGATACTAAAACACAATTTTAATAATAATTTATTGATGTTAACGTACAAAGTATTTACATAAGTCAGAATATCCTAAGTACAATAAGGCAAACATTTTAGTAAAACACATAGATTAAGAAAATTGTAAAATACAAAATTAAAAAAATAAAAATATTAATACAATGAATAAGACAGCTAAAAAAATCATCTGTGAAATGTTTTGAACATATGAGACTCATATTTGTTGGTTGCCAGTTTGTTTTATCAACAAACTTTATCAAAGCCTGCCTTTGAAGTGGGTCCTTGGGAAAACTGAAAGAGTATGTACAACTAATAAGAATTTCACTAATAGCATTAAAAAAAGAAAAAATAGTAACCACTAAAATACAGAAATGTCTTTCCAGTAATATCACACTGATTTTGAAAACAATTACCACGTTTTTTATAAATTTGAGTTGAAACATAAGAATCATGAAAAATTTGTTTATCCTTAAATTGTCACTGTTAAATTTCCATTTTAAAAAATCAACATTATTTCTTTATGGTATCTCCGCCACTGCTAACAAAACAAAGCAGAATACCATTTAAAATTAATTTATTTATAAATATAAAAAGCGACGATTTTTGCTCGCGTAAATATAGGTTCATATTACTAAATAAATATACATTATTTTATAGCACATATTATAAACTTACACGTGAAAAGTTACTGCATTTTTCACATTTTTTGGTTTCATAGTTTTTGAGGTTCCACACACAACACAGCTCACCATTGTTTATTCGGTAGCACTATACACTAAATTTAAACAAATATCTACAAGACTGTCTCAAAAATTCGCGTAATAAATCAAAATTTAATACTCAATAAATCACTACAAAATTTCTAACCAACAAATGTACGGCCTGATGCCAAAGCAATGAGTCATTAACGGTGTAGTTGATGACGACTTCCGTCCCAAGATTTCTATAGCCCCCACCACTAAACGTTCCCTCCTGTTGTTTTTATACTCTCAGGG
The DNA here is from genome assembly GCA_029963845.1 of Rhamnusium bicolor. NCBI lineage: Eukaryota > Metazoa > Arthropoda > Insecta > Coleoptera > Cerambycidae > Rhamnusium > Rhamnusium bicolor. The sequence continues at coordinate 339,439 of JANEYF010000235.1, forward strand.
TGACCACAACTAATTTATTAGCTAGGAGAAAATAATAAATTACTGGACATAATATAAACCACCAGACGTACAAAGAGAACGTATTTTGGGTTGCATATCCTAGATTTCTAATATTGGAAATAATCATTTATATTAGGTGAGCCAGAAAACAAAAGTTACAGGGTGGCCCAATAAAAGTGACGGTTACAGTGCTTCTGATTTTCTGCGGTGAATGTTGAAAAACTATTTTATAGGTGGTGGACGCCGTCTTCGTGTCTTGAATACCAAAAAATAACCCAGCCTGGTGTGTGGAGAAATTTCTTAGTGCCTATCTTATGACTTCTGGGTCCCATGTGAGATCTTTTACTTGTGAAACGGGCAACGAAAAACTGTTCTAATTGCTCGAAATCAGTTAGTGTTTAATAATGGGGTTCACAACCGGTTTTAAATTAATTATTTATCGTTCACGAAGGGACATCAATTCTGTATTAATACAAAAGTGAAAGGTTTTACTTAAAAATTGAATTTAATACCACGATGTTTGCTCGTCAGTGTGGAGTGGTTATACGTTTCAAATAAATACTTGAATCACCACGACGTTCACGCGTCGGTGTCGGGTGGTAGAATTGTCTTAACTTGTCTGAAATTTTATAATTATAGTTAACATGATGTCATGTTTTTAAAGCGCGTAGTGAGAACAAAAACTACCCCGCTCTAAAGCTTCCGATTTAGTAAAAGCTCCGACACGGCTTGTCTATCTGAATGGTCTACACGGTGTACCAAACTCCAATTTTACAAGTTTAAGTCTCTTATAGATAAATCTGGCGGTTGATGAGGCGCTGTGGAAACAATGATTGTTGCCTGAAATTATTATTATTTTTTTCTTAAACTATTTTACTTTGATATTACTTGTTGTTTATTTAATTGACTTTGTGAAAATTAATTTTTTTGGTGTGTGCGACTAGCATTTTTTAAAATTTTTTTGTTGAAATACAGAAATTCAGCTTTTACTACATATTTTATGATAGCTTTGGCCTTTGATAATTATTTGCTTCTGTCGACCTCTCGGACTGCAATAAAATCGTTCAGACCGTTTTATTATTATTGCTTATGAACGTCTTAACGAGTTTTGGTCATTTTAATGTTTGTAAGTGCGTCGCGGCGCTGGCCGTAACGCGCTTATGCTGCGGAGCGGTTTTTTAATGAAAATTGATTTTACTATTTCGGCTTTTAAAAAATCGGAGAATTGCGATAAAAAATTGCGGTTTAAATTTTTGAATATGGTTTTTTATCCATTATCTAATTGGTTAAAGTGGTATGACATGCAATATTTTGAACCCGTGTAGTTTCGGTCTTGACATTTTCTAAATGTTTCTAATGCCTGAGGGTCTTCTATGTGATATGAATGATTTTTTTGGTAACATTATTTTTTCGATTTGATTAAATTTTTTTTAGAATTTTGGTTCTACAACATTTCACTTGAGTTACCATCAAATTACTGACTGCGACAACCGTTGCTTAACTTTCGTATTGAATACGAGTACTGTTAAGGCAGATCTACGCTCGCCCTGCGACCGGAAATTGTTATACGACAATTCATTGGGACCGTTTTCAAATGTAACTGCCGATAGATACCTACAAAATGCTCGCTTATACGGCCTTATTCCCACAGGATAATATGGCCCTGGTGGAAATAGTTTCTGCCAATAATCTAATTTAGTCTTGCAGTGTTCTGAAAAACAATTCCAGAAGAATGAGTAAGTCTAAAAAATTCTGAAACATTCTGAAAAAGTATGAAAAGATCTATGTAAAACTTACTAATCATTTTAAAGACTGCATTTTTACAAGTTTTTGGACTCTTCTAGAATACTTTTTCAGAATTAATCAGATCTTTCATGAAAATTTAGCTAAAGTAAAAGTAAGACTTTTTCAGAGTTAATCAGTAAAATTTAAAACATTTCAGATTTTCGAAAAATTATTTACTGTAGGTTTTCTCATATTTATTACTTCTTGTAAGGAATATAGAAACTTGATAGGAGGAGGGTTATTAGTAAAAAAATATTAATGTTTATATTCTATACATTTTTAAATTTTATTTACAGATTTTTTTTGATAATTATATACGGTTAAAATATACGAACTGTTTTTATTAAATAATTTACAAGGCGATAATTATTATTATTATAATATATATAATACAAAGAAATACTTACAAATAAATATATAATACAAAATATTTCAAAAACATTTAGGAAATACTTAATAAAATACATATAATTCAAATTATTTCAAAAACATTTAAGGAATACACTTAATAAAATGTTATATAATACAAGTGATTTTAAGAAATATTAACGAAATACTTTTAAGATAAATATAATATAAACTAGTGTTGATTGTTAGGATTATATCGATATAAACAAAAGCACGTATGTCCAATCGAAAATATTGTAAAAAGTACAGATATATCCGGAGTTATGTGAACATTAATAATAATGCATGCCCACTTGTTTTACCAGCAACGGCTTTGGCGGTGCAAGATTTGGAATTTTTGGAAATGAAATGAATGCTGCTACTAATGATAGAAATCAAGAATGCTCTGTGCATCATGATCCAAACGATCCAACTTTATCTGAAATACTTTGTATTATATATATTATAATAATAATAATTATCGTCTTGTAATTATTTAATAAAAATAGTTTGTATATTTTAACCGTATATAATTAATTATCAAATCTGTAAATAAAATTTAAAAATGTATAGAATATAAACATTAATATTTTTTTACTAATAACCCTCCTCCTATCAAGTTTTTATATTCCTTACGAGAAGTAATAAATATGATAAAACCTACAGTAAATAATTTTTCGAAAATCTGAAATGTTTTAAATTTTACTGATTAACTCTGAAAAAGTCTTACTTTTACTTTAGCTAAATTTTCATGAAAGATCTGATTAATTCTGAAAAAAGTATTCTAGAAGAGTCCAAAAACTTGTAAAAATGCAGTCTTTAAAATGATTAGTAAGTTTTACATAGATCTTTTCATACTTTTTCAGAATGTTTCAGAATTTTTTAGACTTACTCATTCTTCTGGAATTGATTTTCAGAACACTGCAAGACTAAATTAGATTATTGGCAGAAACTATTTCCACCAGGGGGCGCTTTTCCACACTGTGGCGATGAAATTAGGGCATACCTTGATTAGGTGTTTGCAGGAAGGTGGATGATATGAAGAAGTGATGCTATTAAATGGCCCATCATCGGACCTGCAGGCGGATTCCGTTTAATGAATCGAATCGTGTCGGCCATCTTAAGTCGATAATTTGATTTCCGTTTGTCGAAATACAACTAGAAACTCGATGAAAGTCCTCGATTGCATCTAAGGAGTCGAGTTATACTTGTGTCTTTGTCATCTATGTACCCGTCTTTGTTCTTTAGTATATTTGAATCATCTGTGTCGATCTCTGTGCCTATGGATAACCTAAATGTTTTGTTTAAAGATATAAAGTTGTGTTTTTATTTATAATGGCCTTTAAAATAAAAGATGACCACTGGGAAATACTAACATTTTTTGAAGCGCATCCAGAAATGGCTCTCGGTAGATTTAACGGCCCAAACGGCTGTGAAAGACAGAAAAAAATTATGGAGCAATTTAACGATGCAATTAAACGATAAAATTCTTTCGCGAACTATTGGCATCATGTTTTACTTACAATAAAATATCAGAACGTCTATTATTTTAAATGAGATTCTAACAAATTGGGTTATATTTCGTTCTTAATACATCAAAATGTTTTCATTTGTTCAAAAACCGACGATTTCCGATGATTTATTCGATCGAGGAATAGAATTTCTAAAAGCTATTCGATGGACTTTATCCTCGCCGCGACATCGACTCGGTCGACGTTGCATGGACTTAAAAGTGACATAAGTAAATTTTTAGATACATACATATAGTCGTTTTCATTATGGCCTTCCGACGGCAAGGAAATTATACATTTGCGCATAAAAAATAAACATTACTAGGTACAAATAATTTTTTTAATCACAATTTGACATTTTTTAAAAGTTACAATACAAAGGACAAAGGAGGGATGTATCTCAACGCTAGATTGATATAACTGCCACTTTCATCGAGGTCAGTTATGAGCTGCTTCATTTTTTTCACAATATCTGGTTTTCTAGTGTCCCCTCTTTCCACTATTTTGCTCAGGACGGTTCTAAGTTGGTGTGCTGATGTTCCCGTCGAGGATTCTGCCAGGTCTTGTAAAACTTTGTCTGTATAACCCTGAAAAAATGTGATTCTGAATTTAAAGTGTTCATTAATTTTGTAAATTTACAATTGGAAATCAAACAAGGGCTCCATAACAGAGGGGTATAAGCCCAAAATATCATATTTATAGAAATAAATATAAAAACATTTTAAAAATCTATTTCAATTTTATTTTATTTTTTTCCATAAACTATGCTCAACTAACACATCAATTTTTTTATGCTTTTTTAAAAACATTTAGGTATCTAAATGCTTTTTTAGGATTGCTGCAAAAAGTCAAACAGAATTAGATAAAATAGTTTATAAAACTGTTTTATTATTTTATTCCAAGAATTGAATTTTAAAACTAATTTGTTGTGTGCAGCAAACAAGTCCTCATGGTGATCTTAACAAAATGGATGTGCAAATCAGAAACTATTAAGTACATACCAATTAAACAACGGTCTTGTTCTTAAACCAAAAATTATAAGACCTGTGTGCTGAATGTGATATTACTCTTAGTCCTATGTCATATAGTTTATAAAAGAAGTAAAAATAATTTAAATACGGATTTTAAGATTTTTTTTTTGATATATGTAAAGTTGCTGTTTTGGGCTTACACTTCTGTTATAAATCTTTTGAAAAAAAACTTTGAGGGTCGATCTTGATAAACCTGTAAGTATATAGTGCTTTGTTGCTTTTAAATGATCAGAGGGCGCTTGTATGTTAAGACTGCCAGTATAAATACACTGGCTCTATATGTTACTTGTGGCAATGTGGAACTAAGCTTATTATTGAAACAGGATAGCATATTCAGCCGCGGCTGGTGAAATTTAGGCTATGTCATATCTTAGTATTGGAGCGTGGTATATGCGAAAAAAAGTTGGAAAAGTTGTGAGCCTCCAAGGTTATTTTTTAACCAATTTGTAAAATATTTGCGAAACATTTTTTTTCAGGATCAGGTGGAAAATATAACGACAGATTTCATATTTCATAGAAAAATATAAATTCTTTACAAAGTTGCATCTTTTTGAATTTTGCAGTGAAAAACGAATTTAAAATAAAATTTCAAAACTGGCTTATATATTGGTATTAAAATGATATATCACTATTACTCTTTGAGCTAACCTGTTTGAATAATAGCTGGCTCCGTTACCGAAAGCAGACATCGATATCCCCGCCCTCAGGTCATTTAAAAGCGACGAAGCTATACATAGCAAACCACAATTCCTCATTGCTCTAAAACAAAGAATGAGAGAGGTATCCCAATATGAACGAACGTGCAAAAGAATTTATTGATAGCCCCTTTTAGTGTCAAGATCAGCAGGGACACATTTTTAACATTTCATAAATTAAGTTTTCATAATGCCACCATTTGTATCGATAAAATGATTTAAAACTTTGTGGTTATATTTAAGATGAAGAGAACTTTCAAATGAGGTGCTATTCGACCCCAGGTGCCGATTAACATTATTGAGCAGAATGACTCCGTGGCACCAAGAATAAGTCGTCGGCATTCAAATCAAAGAATTAGTATTTAGTTCTCATATTGAAGCACCCCCAAATTGGTTTTTCCATGTCAAAACTCTTCGAAAGTTAGAGGGATGGGGGAGATGACCGCACTATATTTCGTACCTACTTATTTCTTCTCACCTGATATTTATTTAGACCTAATCGTTTAGATTCTTTATTCAAAAGGTCGTATAATGACAAAAGTGTTACATAAGCCTTTGTCGGTGGAACTTTTTTCTGCCTCCATAATTCATGCCTAAAAATAAGAGATTATTGAATGATACTTTATTTGTGTGCAGGGTATATACAATACAAGTTAAAATGAAAGAAGGAGAGGGTCAGTCGAAAAATACCTTTAGTATGTTGTAAACAGTATAAAATTATAAATGTTTCTTTCTGTTAAATAATTTTCATAAAAAAAAAAAGAATATATTCACTTATTGACTATAATACTTTTTATAAGGCATGATGTGTTTCTTTTTTATCACATAGTAAAGGGCTCTTGATATAATTTGGTGCTTTTAACAGTTTGACGAGATGTAAGAAATGCCACCTATTTTTTGCCGAAATAAATAGTTTTCATTAGTGTATTGACAAGGAGAAAATCTGACGTTTAAGTCTCAGATTCGAACGAAATTTCGTGAGCTTGCGGTCCTCCTCAATATATAAACAAATATTTGACCAAATAATAGGGCGCGTCTCACAAACGTTTCCAAAAAATAGGTCTCTGAAAATTCGACGTGCTGCTCATAAGGCCTTGGCTACCATATGTTTCAGTTTTTGTTGACACTTCATGGTTAATAAATACATAGAAATACCAACATAGTTAAAAATGAATATGAATAAATAAAAATTACTTGTAAACGACACGAAAAATAACATTTCTTTAAAATTTTCAATGCATTATTTAAAGACTTTAAGTTTTGGCGTGATCGGCCTTTACATGAACTGGTACTCTATAGGTTAGACGACCATAACACTGGACACTTGCGTACTGGGAACTATAATACTATGTATTATTACATATGAAGTTTTAAAGAAAATTGAAGCAAAGGCAAAAATGCATTGACCTGGAATCGATTCTGCAATCTAGCGCTCAGGAGTTCATCACCTTGGTTACTGGGCTACTGGCGGCTTGTGTCAGACTGAATACCCCAAGACCTTATAAGCCGAATGCTGGTTGAGTGAATATTCAGAGATTTATTTCTCAAAAACGCTGGAGAGGCGCGGCCTATTATTTGAAAAAAATAGTTGTTTGTATTGAGGATTACAAAATCACAAAGTTTCGTTCGAATACCCTTGTGAGTACCCTGCTCATACATCGCCAAAAAGAGGGTTACCGATGAATAATAAGTATTGGCATGACAAGAGAGCAATCGATCATTTTTCATATAATCCTGAAAAACTATTTTTACATTAGACTATAACAAATTAACACGATACCAATCAAAGAATTTTTAAATAATAAAAAAATGTTCTGAACTTCAAGTTTTCCATTAATTTTCTGGATAATGACAATTTTTTATGAATCCTTGTGTATAAAACAACATAAAGGTTCCAAATTTAAACATGCCTTCTATCTGTTCATATTAGCGAGATACCAATGGTTAACCTCGAATTTGTAATTCAATTTCAACCGTTTTACTTCAGCCTCATGATTTAATTCCTATTATTGTGAATTAGTATTATCTGAACGTTATTTGTGGCTTTCTATAAATTTTTCATTTTCTTCCTTGGAGCTTTACTACCACATACATAATTCTTGATAATCTAAAAAATACAGTCAGTTTTGACGTAAAAGTCACAAGCGCAGAGGTTAATTTTTTTCAGTAGCATACTGGGTAATTAACTGTCTATTTTAGAACCCAGTAAGCCCCAAGGAAGAAAAAGAAAATTTGTGAATTAGGTTTCTAGTAATCTCAACATATTTTTTAAAATTGTATTATAATTATTTACAGTTAAAAAAAGAAAAGAAAAAAGGAAACGTTAATTTTCCAAATAATCTTTTCACATCTATTTAGTAAAATACTTGCCGAAACTCCGAATCGTCGTATTCTCTTGAAAAATCTTGCACTTGGAAATCAATATCATTCGATACAACATCAGTTTCTATTCTATTTACAAGTTTCAGAACATCTGCAAAACCCTTCCCAAAATATAATTCGTAGTCCACTGGCACTCCACTAGCACGTGCATTGCTATTTCCGTTGAAGTTTGAGTAACTCCTAGATTGAGAATCTCGAGAAAGTTGACTAATAGATGAAATTTGTTCCTCGTCTGCTGGATATCTATACCTGTCAAAGTAATTAGATCCACTTGGCCTGTGAAGTCTCTCCACGTATTCTCTGTAATTGAATCCTGCAAAGGAAAAAACCAAACATTGGGAATCTAGTAGTTTATTTTGAAGATATAAAGGCCAATTTTTTAATTTAATTTCCAAACATCTCAATACCACACTTCATTCATCACTACCTATAATATCTTGAATATTAATGTGTTCCTAGTCGAAAGTCTAAATAAATTAATATAAAGGAGTTCCCCCTACCAAAATAAAATGGTAAAAAGTCACAGTGTTTGGTAAATCAATAATTTCCAAGAGGATCCGAACCAAGTATAAAGGTAAAGTACCGCCTAATGCAACTTCATTTGTTGTAAATATAGTTTCATTTGTACACTTTATCTTTCTTAGGCAGTGCCTGTCACTTAAAAATTACTTTTTCTAACGTTCGGGTTTATTATTACGTTATCAGCAAGGAACTACAAATGTAATATTGTAGTTCACTGATGATGGTGTAATAAACCGAAACGTTTGAAAAAAAATGAATTATACCTGACCGAAATTTCCAAAAAAACTATATAAAATATTATTTGATATTAACGGCCAAGAAGAGAAAAAATATACCGTGTGTCCCAAATTTGAAGCTCACCATTGCGATATCGGGAACCAAGGCGGGTTAAATGGGATAAGTTTTAGCAAATTTTATGCTGATTCCGAATCCGTTAAGAAATTACGGCTAACTGAAACCGCTTTTGGGATTTTCCAAAAAACCGAAAATTTTGTGGTTTCTCTTTTTAGCTGTAGCCAAATAATCCTTGGTCAAACAGCTTTTAGACTTTTATATCATCAGGACACTCTTGGAGACTAATGTTCGATATTCTTTTGTTTTCGAGATATCCGAGGTAACTTTTGTTTTTCTTATGGCAGCCATATTGGATTTTTCAAATGATGTATCACGTGCCGAGGAAAAATTGTTTTCTTAAGGAATTAGCAACCTAGTTTGGAATCTTCTTTGCGTAGTTACTTATATGCGGATTTTATGTGGCCCAGTGGTGATAATTGTGCTTGTTAAAGACTCCACAATTTGTAAAACGATTTTCATCGGTCCATGTAACTCTCGACTGAAAATCAGATTGTTCTTCGCATTTCTGATTGAACCAGAGACAAAATTCAAGGCTTTTACCAAAATCATTAGTATCTAAAGTTTGGACAATCGTAGGTTTGTAAGGATGATATTTCCTTTGTTTTAATGTCTTGTGTACAGTTGTCTTAGGAATATTTGTTTCGCCTCCAATTTGTCGCACTGTTATGCGGGGATTATTATTGTTTACAGCTTCGAGAATATTATTTGTGCGGTCAATATTATCAATATCATACCTGTCTCTTTTATCACCAAAATTCCCGTAATTTAACAAATTGCTTACAATTCTTCCAAAAACTGTTCTATGTGGTTGCATTCTCTCTTCGGAAATGTTCCTAGATAGGAAGCCGATGCGTTTTACGAATTTCTATTTACTTTTAAATAACATTCTAACACATAAAAGTTTTCTTCATTTGAGAATTTGTGCGCCATTTTGCAATAATCACACTCTTGAGCAGTAATAATAATTAATAAGTATTCTTGAACAATTTACAATAATGCCACTACTATTTAGTGAACAACTTGTGGCGTCCTTACTAGATTTTAAATACTGAACGCTATGCCGGTTGCTCAGTCAGGATCGTGGATAAGTTTAGTTTGCTTTCATTATAATTAAGATATTTTTTTTAGATAGATGTTAAATATTATATAATAAAATAAAAAAAAAGGTTTTTGAGAATTTAAATAAGCTACCTGTGGGCCCCAGCCGATAATATCGACAGAAAGGGGAATAATATAGACAAAATTAAGGCAAAAATTTTAATAACACATTTTAGAAAATTGACAAATTTGCATACTTGTCAACAAGTATATATTATATAATTTTAATAATAATGACACAGAGGAATGATAATACCCCGGAAAATGGTTCAATATACTAGTACATAAAGAAAAATAAGTTAAACATGTAACACTGATGAGTAAATAACGCTTACAAAACTAAGAACTAAATAAAAACAAATATATATCGCGTCAGCCTCGCTATGGATATATTATTGGTAAAAGTTAATAATAAGTATCTAAAAGAGGCACTTTCAAAAAGTATCAAATTAATAATTTAACACATGTATACACATATATGTTATCCGAGTTACATAAAGTAAGGAAAAACGCTTTAAATCATATTTGACATCATAAAATTTAACTATTCCCCACTCAACAGCTGTTAGGTGGTTTACAAAAAAATATACTATCGATTTTATATTCAGATAAAGAGATTCGATTTGGAAATCATAAAGTTTATAAAAAAATGACTAAAGTATATTTTAATTTAGTATTTAATTTAATTTAAATCTATTATCATATCATAGCTGAATTTTTTAATCTACTGGAAAATGCTTTATCAAGTATCATACCTGTGGTAGACGAAGTTATTTGCGCTGGGGATGTAAATATAAACATGTTGGATGCTAATAACCTATACACCAGAGATTTTATTAACTTAATCAGTGCCTATGGGCTTACACAAATTGTTAACGAGCCAACGAGAATTGCAGGTACAGGTTCTAGTCTAATAGATGTTATTCTGGTGAGCGACGTTGAACTGGTAAGCTCTGTGGGGACTTATGACTTGCATGGTATAACCGACCACTGTCTGATTTTTGGTCAACTAAATTTACCGTCTAATGAACATATTGCTAAATTTCTCACACGTAGAGATTTTAATTCCTTTGATTATAATGAATTCATGCTTTCTTTACAAAACACTGACTGGGATCAAATTTATTATTTTACAGATGTAAACGAAAAGGTGGCATATTTTACAAAGTCCTTAATAACATGATTTGACATACATGCTCCTTTTTAGGACAATTCGGGTTACCAAACCTAAAGCGCCTTGGTTGACGTACCCTCTTAGAATGATGATGAAAGAACGAGATAAATGTCTCTCCAAGTACAAAAGATCTGAGCTACCAGGAGACTGGCAGGCTTACAAAAATTTGCGGAACTTCACCACTACTTGCATAAGGGCAGAAAAAAAGAGCACACATAGAATACGTAAATAAGAATAATAATAGCAAAGAATTATGGAATACTTTACAAACTCTCAATATTGCACAGAAAAGACGTGGCTTTGATATTCCTAAACATCTACAAAAAGTAAATGATTTAAATGAACATTTTTTGAATATAAATACACTTTCTGTTAATGATGATATAATTCTTTTTTATGATAATAATTTACATGCAAATATTATTGGTAAACCAAAATTTAAATTTACAACCGTAACGGATGAGGACATTGAAAAAATAATTAACTCTATAAAGTCAAATGCAGTAGGTGCAGATGGTATCTCCTTACATATGCTCAAACTGTGCATACCTTTTTTAACTCCTTACTTGCGACACAACAAATTTTTCTCTTACCAGTGGTGTTTTTCCGCAAATTTGGAAAGAGGCTGTTGTACGCCCTGTAGCAAAAATAAAAAAATCCTATATCTTTCAACGATCTAAGGCCAATTAGCGTCTTACCCCTTCCCTCTAAAATACTCGAAAAAGCCATTTCCTATCAAATAAGAGAGTACACCGACCAATGTGATCTAATTCCCGTGTCGCAATCCGGATTTAAACAACATCACAGTACAACTACCGCTTTAACAAAAGTCACCAGTGATATTTTTTCAGCTTGGGACAAATCTGAATTGACTGTTCTCGTAATGATTGACTACAGCAAAGCATTCGACACCTTAAATTATAATCTACTGTGCAGTAAATTCTTATATTTTAGTTTTGATTTGGAGACAGTGAACTTTTTAAATACATATTTAAGTAATCGATCCCAAAAAGTATCCCTTGAAGGTAACACTTCAGATTCGAAAATAATTAATAAAGGTATCGCCCCAGGATCTATTTTGGGACCTCTGTTTTATTTGCTCTATACGGCTGATTTCTCTAAAACCCTAATGTATTGTAAACACCATGCATATGCAGATGACTTCCAAATCTACAAACACATAAGTGCTCATGATGTAATTCCGTCAATTAATATAATAAATGATGAGCTGCAACAACTTATTTCATTGTCTCAAGATCACTGTCTGAAAGTAAACCCAAATAAGAGTTATGTGATGGTATTTGGTCCGAAAAAATTAAAAATCACACATCTCAATGATATCGAGATCAAAATAAATGGTTCACGCCTGCCAATAGTTAGTAATTATAAAAACTTGGGTCTGCTTTTAGATGAGGATCTTCGGTTCAAAGAATATGTCGCTACGGTAATACGCAAGGCCTATTGTAGTTTAAGATGTTTGTATGCTAATCGTTTCTTGTTGAACACTAGTTTACGGAGGATGCTATGTGATAGTTTGGTATTATCATTATTTAATTACTGTGATGTTGTCTACACGCCGTGTTTAGATCAAATTACTTCCATGCGAATTCAGAAACTTCAGAATGCATGTGTTAGATTCATATTTGGTCTGAGGAGGAGTGACCATGTGTCTTGTAAAATTAGAGAGTTAAACTGGCTGAAAATGAAGGAAAGGGCCAGGTTGCATCTTGCAAGTCTTGTCCATTCTGTAATACACAACCGATGTCCTACATATCTCTTTGACTTACTAATATCAAATTTCTCAGTACATAGTCGTGATACTAGATTTAACTATAGACTTAGAATACCTGCACATAGAACCTCAATTTACCAAAGATCATTTAGGTATGCTGCCGCGTCAATATACAACCATACCCCTGATGAAATAAAGGATCTACCTAAATGTACTTTTAAGTTTCGCTTTAAAAAAATGCTGCTTCAAACGCCCACCTCATAATGCCAAATCTTAATCTTTATATGTATTTATGTTTTTTTTATATCGTCTTTCATTTTGAACAAGTGTTAGAACCAGTATTGAAATAGGTAAGGAAAGTGGTATTCAAATGATGATTCTGGTGTTCAGTTATTTTTATATATAATCAATTAATTGCATGTGTTTTTTTCTCAATGTAGTATGTACAGTTTAGTGGTAGAACAGCTTTAGCTGAACTACGCTGTAAATAAAGGCGATTTATTATTATTATTATTATTATTATTATTATCGCTACTAGATGTTGGATATTTTTGAAAATAAATATTTTCTGCACTGCTGAGTAGTTCTCCTTTCATATGCAAAATTCACGTTGCTGTTACTTGCCAAAGAGAAAAAATATTATTCCTGGTGTGTTTCTGCGTTTTTGCATAGCTTGTAAATATCCACAGCAGGGGAAGTTCAAAAACACCAATAGACGTAAAATATTGCATAAATACCTTGTGTGAAATTTTGTTTCACCAACAATACCATTGGGTTGTATTACAGATTATCTAATTTCGGTTTTATCTCCAGGACTATCTTAAAACCAGGCTCAATGAGATGAACACTTTGGTACTGCCTTTGAGTGATAATGTAATAGATCCTGGTAAACGTAAAAAATGAGGTAAAAGTAAAAAGCCAAAAAAAAAAAATGATCTATTATAACAGCAGCAAATTTGCTTTTCTAAAAAAATATGGAACGAATTCCGTTTATTCTGAAAGTTACCTTAGTTTTTATTGGCCTTTTCACAATATCAGCTTCAAAAAATGCCACTTTCTGGGAAGAACAAAAACTTTTCCAGAACAACGGCGCCGTTGTATAACTTGACACCTTTATTACTGTCATAAAATGCACAGGTACTTAAATTTACTCCAAATTTTAATTAAAATTTATTGCTTGACACAGGTACATGTTAATTACTCTATTCTAGGCATCTCACAATCTGCCTTCTTTTTTCTTTTCTTTGGCCGTCTTTTTAAGATAACCGCGGACAAAAAATCCATTTTTTATGTTATTTGCAGCTCTTTAGTTTCCTATTTAAAATAGGTATATTAATCAAACAAGATAGATTTTGGAGGTATATTAATGTTTGCAAGGTATAGGCAACCCAAAATATACCATACCTGTATATTATTCAGGCTAATAATTATTAATTTGTCGTGAGGAACTTATTTATAATTTATACAGGGTACGCGCAAAGTGAACCGTTACAAACTGTCAACTAACAGTAATGATAATTATTTGTTTTAAACCACAGCCTGCTAATAACCTGCTAATTTTACTGAAAGTTATGTGTGTATTTGGTCGTTTTTAGAAAAGCATTTTTCAAATTTTACTAATTACTAATTACTTTGCATGCCATAATGCCCTTGATGAAGAGTATTTTTTCGTTCAAATTTTGAACATTTTATTGACAATTTTATGACAAATTAAACCTTAATGATCGTCAAAAATTTATAATTTTAGAAAATTGTACAAATAAAGCAATTTACAGTAGATTTTAAGTATATAGATAATAATTAGTCGCCGTCTGAATAAGCAACTTCCTTGTCTGGCTTTACAAAAACTTTTTGATTTTTCATGGCCTACTATTTTGTTTTGTTAAGCAATGGATAACTTTTCTTGAATTAGTCTCTTGAAAAACAATTTTTCCTCGGCATATGATACATCATCTGAAAGCTCTTTTTAAGCGCAATCCGAAAAACGAAAAATCCAAAATAGCTGTCATAAGAAAAACAAAAGTTACCTCGGATATCATGGGGATGAGGTATGGACATCCGTTTAATTTCCGACATTCGATGAGTGAAGTTAAGCAGCACTGATCGAGTCCGGCAATTGGATGGATGAACGATAGCTCATCTAACAGTCGGTAGGCTGTCAACAGACAATCCCGGGAAGGCCGCTAGCCTGATGCAGGCGGAGAGGCAAGCCCGGGTGGAGGGTCGAAGAGACCTACCCAGGAGGTTTGCCACTCTGCTAGCGGTGCAGGCGGGCAGGCCCAGGCGGTGGGTTAGTTGACAGTCGAGGACCGTGGTTCGGAGTCCACGCTAAACTGTAGGTCCCTAGGTAAAAAGGGCCCATTGTGGCCTACTTGCCTAGTAAAATAAGTAGCTACTACTACTACTACCTCGGATATCTCGAAAACAAAAGAGTGTCCTTATAATGT
The DNA here is from genome assembly GCA_029963845.1 of Rhamnusium bicolor. NCBI lineage: Eukaryota > Metazoa > Arthropoda > Insecta > Coleoptera > Cerambycidae > Rhamnusium > Rhamnusium bicolor. The sequence continues at coordinate 354,557 of JANEYF010000235.1, forward strand.
AAAAGTTTAAAATCTGTCTGACCAAGGATTACTTGGCTACAGCCAAAAAAGATAAATCACAAAATTTTCTTTATTTTTTTGGAAATTCACGAAAATCAGCATAAAATTTGCTAAAGCTTTCCCATTTAATCGACCTTGTAGCTCTTACCGTTTCCGAGATCCCAATAGTGAACATCGAATTTAGGACACACGGGGTATATTAAAAATCTGATTTTTTATGAAACTTAGTATAGAGGAGTATTTTAGTATGGAGAACACGATCCTGAAATCATATGTACCGTACCTATCTTTGTCGCTAATGTGGATTTTGCAAAAATCGCATTTATTTTTAATCGTAGAAAGCGCCTGTTTTGAGGGAATTCCTTTCCAGTCGACTAATGAAGCTGTTTTGTGACATTTTAATACATCACTAATATATGAATGACATCCCTATTATACCTAATAACGAAGATATGAGGGTGGTCGGACCGAAACAGGACACACTGTATTGAATGTAGAGACTACCACCAAAATTTTAAATACCAAAGTCTTTCTATAAATTATTTATGAGCTAAATAAGAGTTTGTAACATACTTCAAGTAATAGCTCGAGGCTTTTCCGGATTAATTGGACCGTTAAAAGTATGGGCCTTTACTGGGCCTTTATTAGGCCATTATTTCCGATAAAGGTCCGGTAAAAGCCCAGCAAAGCCCCATACTTTGGTGTTTACTGGGTTTTTCATATTTTGGTCTCAGGAGTCAGCCCTCAAGTTATTTTGGTGTATTATTGTTGATGAAAAAGATCTTAAAATATTCCCTATAACTAATGCCATCTAAACTCTATTAACTTTTAATAATAATAACATATTTTTTGGATTTGGAAGGAGAGTGTTTTACAAAAAATGATTTCATAAAATATAAAAATATTTGTGGGCAAAAAAATAGCGTTATAATAATACCGCAGGTTTATATAATCATATTCCCTACCTTTCTGGCTGAAGTACTCCTCCGGTCCAGGCGGTTTAACAGGGGCGTAGACACCAGGTCTGTGTGAAGGTGTCGGCCGCATAGTTGAGGTAGTTGATGATCCAATACCGTAAGGTGGACTTGTAGTAGGTTTCAGATCATATTTCATAAGTTCTGTCACGTGGGCCATGATTTGCATCGAAGCAGGAATGAATGAATCTAGTAGGTTGGGTTTAGTATCTACTTGTGGGGGTCCTTTGGCTATGGGCTCGGCAAGACATGTCTAAATAAAAAATGAATGAGTTTACATGCAAAATAAGTTTTATTGGGTACCAAGTGCGGCTCTATGCAAGTAAATCTAGGACGCCAAAAGTTTAGCTGCGTAAATGTTGATATTATTGATGCATTGCAGTAGATATAATACATGCAAATCAACAAAACCTGTATTTAACATAGTTTCATAAGGGCATGTGTACAATATCAAAAAAAATTAAATAGATATCCCAGATTTATTTGCACACGACTGTACTTATACTTACAATTAGATATTCAAATTTGATAACAAATTTAACTTAACTTTTTTTGGTTCTGACATTTAATTTTCGTAACAAGTACTAAGAAGTGAAATTGGCCATTAAGTATAGGTACACAAAGAAATTGATTGTCGCCAATGCCGCCACCATGTAATCATATAATAATACGACCGTTATACAGGGTAGGGCAATAGTGCATCCTACTTCGATATCTCGAGTTCTGTGATAGCTAGAAACTTGATTTAAAAACATAAGTAAACTATACAAAAAAGTTTATAACTGAAAATTGTTTTCGAATATGCATAGTCAGCCAAGACGATTCTACAGGGTCAAGTAACATTTTTTTTAAATTAAATGCCATGTATATCAGAACACTTTTTTGAAACCTCTTTGTGGCTTCCTTTCGCGCCTGTATTATTATTCACTTTCTCCTAACCACTTGGATGTGATGATTTTTTTTTTTGTTGAAATTATACCATTTACACGTGTATATTAAAAATATCACTACAATCACAACTATAGATTTTAAGGAAAAATATGTTAGTACCAGTTATGAAACATCTGTGTGAGGACACTCAGCCATTTTCACTTCCTAAAAGTATAAGGGTGGCCAAAAAGGATTTTTAAATTTACAACTTTTTTAACTGAATTTTCTCAATTTTTTTTCAAGGACGATGTGATGTAGTTGAAAAACGAACATTTTGTATGTGTACATTCCTACGGCTGTATTTTCAATTTATTGAACAATAACTGCAAAATTCAGTAATGAAAATTAAAAATGAGGGTTTTTTTCAAATAATTCAAGAGAAGGTATTATAGTAAGCGTGTTACATGATGCCCATAAAAACATCACATCAACAACAATTCAAAATTTGAAGGAAAAGATAATAAATGCTTTTAGCAGCATCACTCCGGCAATTTTATGAACAGTAGAAACCTCATTCCAAAGACGCATAGAAATGTGTGTCAATCAAAATGGGCAACATGTGGAGCACTTTTTATAATATCTTCTCTTGAATTACAAAAAAATATATATGTATATTTTTAATTTTTATTGCTGAATATTAATACTGCAATTATTGTTCAATAAATTGAAAATGGTTACAAATAGCCATAGGGATGTACGGAAAAAAATGTTTGTTTTTCAATTCTACATCACATCGTACAAAAATATACAGGGTGTTCCATTTGAAAGAAAATTCGGTTCAAATAGTTGTAAATTTAAAAATTATGTTCGGCCACCCTGTATACTTTCAGGAAGTGAAAATGGCTGAGTGTCATCACACAGATGTCATATAACTGGTACTAACATATTTTTTCTTAAAATGGATAATCTTGACTATAGTGACTTTTTTAATATACACATGTAAATGGCATAATTTCAACAAAAAAAAATCATTACATCTAATTGGTTGGGAGAGAGTCAATATTAGTAAAGGAGTGGAAGGAGGCCACAAAGAGGTTTAAAAAAAGTGTGTTCTGATATACATGGCATTTAGTTTAACAAAATGTTACTTGACCCTGTAGAATTATCTTGGCTCACCCTGTATATTCGAAAATAATTTACGGTTATAGACTTTTTTTGTCCAATTTATTTATGTTTTTAAATTAAGTTTCTAGCTATCATAGAGCTGGACTGATCGAAGTCGGACGTAATATTGCTCCACCCTGTATAACTGAAAAAATGTGCACCCGCTTCGCGAACTTGTTCGCTCATTTATTTAATTTTCACACGCCCAGAATTTACTACATAAACAAAACCTATTAAACTTTTTTGTTTCCAAATTCCAAAAGTACGGTCAATTTTAATAAGCAATTTTTCACACCCACATAACTGAATCGAAAATATTTTTTGCTGGTTACAAAATATCAGTAACGATATTTGTAATAACGGCATTCAGGCGCTGTTGATTATTTATTTAACATTCAATGCTTCAATGTACACTACCCCGTGTACGTGTTTTTCAACAGAATTTCATTTTCTTCTGTGGTCTCGTTAACATTTGAGGCAAACTAAAAATGCTGGTTAATGACCATATCCCACTTGATTAATGAGTATGTCAAAATGCGCATTTTCAGCTGATTTCGAAATAACATGTTAAACAAAAATTTGTTAACCCATATTTTGTAGCACAAAACATAGTAATTTCGGTAGCGCCATGAGCTAGAGCGCTATTTTACGTTCTGCTGACTCCAGCATTCAAAACCTGCTTTCGACCCTGGCAAAGGCAAAGGGAGTGGTTGTGTTCTGCTTGTTTTCAACAGTGTAGCTTTGGATTTGGGGGTTGTCTAATATACGTTTTTTTTTTATTTACCTTATTGTTATAACTTGCTCAACAATTTCCCACAACTTACTTATCCGAGTGTATTTAACAATCTAAGCAAACCAACATTTTTCCTAATTTTTTTGAGCTTCATAAATTTAGGGAAAAACGTTTAACGAAGTTTTGACTTTTACAATTAGTCTGCTGACGTCGTCCTAATAGTTGCTCGCTAAAACACAAGCAGTCAATGAAACCGAGGACAGTACTGTCGTGTTGCCAATTTTTGCTCTCAGCATATTTATTTCATTAATAAACTTTAACGTTTTATATTAAAAAAAATTAAACAGTTTTGAAATAGGTCGGTCAGTAAACAATGACAACAAAAGGCAGAAAAAAGTTATTGCCGCGAAAGTTCAATTTAATTACTGGTTAAGTTGAAAAATATGTATACATATGTTTCATACTGGATGTAAATTAATATAATATACCAGGTGTCAACGAAATTATTTGACAAACCATGCATAATTTCCAGAATTTGACTAAAACCTGAAGTATATGCGAAAAATGGAACATTTTTAAATTTTTGGCGCTTTTCCATCACTTCCATGGAACATCCTGTATATTTTTATATTTTTTGATTCGGGGGGATAATTTTAAGTATAACTGCACTGTTTTTTTAACACGCTTTTATTAGCTTCACTTGTATGTTTGCTTGTTTGTATGTTTGTTTGTAACCGACTCTTTGGACTCGATTTTAACCCACTTTAAACGGACAGATTTAATTGAAACTTTGTACACTTATTAAGAACCGGTAACAATACAATAATTTGATAAGTTTATATCATTATCCTGTTCAGGATCGCCAATCCTTTCCTCACGTATCCCTGCGTGAAAGCAAAGGCTTAATATGTCAGTAGATTCAGTAATTGTTAATTAGCTCGGTGGTCGAGTGGGTTAAGGCACTCGACGCGAAACGACAGACTCATCCGGCGTGAGTTCGAACCTCACGGCTGAAATAAAATTTTTTTTTTTTTTTCAGAAATATCTGTTGGATCGTAATATGTTATAATATCAGCATCAATAAGCAATATAAATATAGTTTAAAACAACTAAAAAACACGCTTTCATAGCACATCAAACTAAAAAGTTAAAAATAAATATAGTTTAAAAAAACTAAAAAACACGCTTTTAAAGCACATCAAACTAAAAAAGTGAAAAATAATTATTAATATAAACTGAAAATAATAATGAACGAAAAATACTAGTATTATTGTGAAAAAAGCGTGGGGTGCTCGATATACGAAAAAATATTGCACAAAGCACCCCACGCTTTTTTCACAATAATACTAGTATTTTTCGTTCATTATTATTTTCAGTTTATATTAATAATTATTTTTCACTTTTTTAGTTTGATGTGCTTTAAAAGCGTGTTTTTTAGTTTTTTTAAACTATATTTATTTTAATGTAAGCTTATTGATTTTATTAGGTCCATTTTTATTTGCATCTAGAGTGCAGTGAACCCACTCAGATCACTCTGATGGACTAAAATGATAAGAGAAAAGTATAATTGCGAATTTTCTTGAATTACTTTAGTATTCACAACTATCCAAAATGTCCAAAATCACTCATTTTCAAATAATTCCAATTTTTTCAAATAGCAACATCTTTTAGATACCCAGTATTTAGATACTAATTATGACGACAAATCCACTGATATCTTCAAATTGAAATTCGGTTTGATTTTAACCCAAATGACTAGTTCTTTGGTGAGTAAAAATAATTAAAATATCGAGACAATACGCTTATCAAGTATGCCGTGGATACAAATTGAATAAAATTAGATATTTCGCATCATGGCATACTTGCAAATGTGTTTCAAATCTGATTTTGTAAAATTTCAAGTGTTTGGGAGGGTGTAATATATCATTTTCTCACATAATCCCCATACAAAAAAAATCCAAAATTGTTAAATCTGGTGAATGGGCAGATCAACATACAGAGCCGTTTATTTAATTACTCATTTATTAAACATTTCGATCTTTGAATTAACCATACTTAAGGAATACGAAAACAATTTAAAAAATGGACACAAGACACAGTGGTCTGAAATAAATAAATAAAAAGTTGACAAAATTCAAATTTTATAAGTATGTTGTACAGCTTTCACATTCCACGGGTACATTAGGGTATATCTCGGATAATATTTCTCGAAATATCAACCCCTTCGTTCGAGAATTCTACCTGCGGTGACCCCTCAAACATGAATAATTGTTAAACTACGATTTTACTTCATTTTGTTGGCGGATTTCACCGTGTGACTATGCTTCAAATATTTGTGCTTTCGATTTGTAATTTTTACAAGAAAAACTCTAAGGCAAGTACTTTATTTGCATATAAAAGGTTGTCACAAATTTTATTTTGAGGCACCTGATTTTGTTATTTTTTATAAACGTAATTTCTTTTACATTTTGTAACTTCTATTAAAGAGAGTTTGCCATTAAAAGCCACGGAGATTTTCGTTCTAAAATATACTCTAGATATCCCTTCTATGCTGCGGTTAAATGCATTTTTGCTCGAAGTTGTTCCATTAGAAGATAGTTTGAAACTAAAATAAGATAGTGTCGTTGCCGTCAGTAGTATGGCGAACGCTATACTATGCAGACTAAAAGCTTTGCACCTGTAGTACATATTGAAGCGATTGCGTCGACCCCACCCTAAACTACCCTAGCTTAAGCAACCACAAAATTTTAATTTTTTATTCTAGAATGCCTACAAGAAGAGAACTGTTTGACATTTTATCGGAAAAATCAGGTGAAATGCATGTAGCATAGAAGGCTCACGTGGTGGATTATCTAGTTAAAGTTGTTACCTAAAGTTTTTGGGCTCTTAAAAGAGACCACAATTCCATCTTATGAGGAGAATGTGACCAGATATCCCGATTCCGAAAGTGAACGTGAAAGTGACACAGACTCGACTGATACCGATGAATAACTGTATACGCATCTTTTGCGTTAAAAAGTTATATACCTTTGTTAATTATTAGTATTGTACTATATTCTTTGCATTACTTTTCTCGTATTTGGTGAGTCATTTTAAATAGAATGCATGCAAAAAAATATAAACATTTTTACTTCGTCAAAAAACTACCCACTACATTTTTTTTATTATTTTTTTCATACTTCATGAGTCATTTTAAATAGGTTGCATGAAAGAACACGTGTATTTCCACTGCCAAATAACCAACCATTAAAACCCACCCCAGATTTATTTTTTTCCACTATTCGTGATATGTACGTTATTCCTGACTTATTAAGCCAATAATCAGATTCTTGTCAACTTCTTTCTGATATTGGGACCACTGTGCAAGGATTTGATTGCCAACCAAACGAGGTTCTAAAAACTGAATGAAAACAGATTGAGAATTAGTTAATTAATTTGGAAGTTACAGGGTTTTGAACTGGAACCGTTTTCTCCAATTTTACGTTTCAGTTGTTGAGCAGTTTATATAATTTACATAAATATCAAATATTCATTATTCGCAAACTAATCCACACATATTAAAAAACAATAATAGAACTACTATTATTTATTTGCATGATGAAATAATATAGTTGATTGGAGCTCGATGAATTATTTATAAATAAAATAGCAGGGTTTACTTCATTATTATGCCATATTACATCTACACAAGAGACATTTATTTATTATTGTAAATATTGTGTGATGCACAAATATTTTATTTATATTAATATATTATATTTATTTAACGAAGTCGAAACACGTTTCTGAAATCTGTTACACAACACCCTAAACTCGATTACCGATAAAAAGTTTTTGTGTATACTTTTTTGCATAAATGAGGGATATACATTCTTAGGGCTTTCTATGAAATAATTTACTTATATCTTTCTTAAATCGTGAATCAATGCCTAGAAACTGACACAGTTGTTTCGTCAATGTTGCAGGTGACATCTTAATATGATTGTTAGACTATTGCGTGATTATTTGCCTTTTAAAGGGCAAAAAGGATCTAAATGTCGATTTAACCCAATTTGGATCTCATAGATATGTGGATTATTTAGATAAAAGGAGTTTTCTTGGCGAAACTGTCTTAATAATTTGCGAATTAAATTAAACACCACAGGTAATATACTACCCCCCTGTATCCCTAAATGTACCTCAAGGTACCTTGTGTGGGAGAGGGCTACACATTTAGAGACAATGGACACATGTCTGAGTATGCTAGGATTAATTTCTGGTTTAGAGAAATTCCTAGCTCCTCGACCGGGATCGAACCCGGGATTCCAGGATGAGAGACAAGTGTCCCTACCACTACACCACGAATCTTCATAATGTTACATACTAAACTCACCCATAAAAAAGTTATGTGCTAGCCACATCAGATATTTCAATTCACATCGGCAACGCCTGAATGCAATAATTACTAGATTATAATTTTGTCCTACTTTCCCCCTACTAAATGATATACCAACCAACACTCGTTGTTGCATTGAATGCAAGAAATTAAATCAGAAGACACATTATTTTACACTACATGATTGATAATTAAATAATTTTTTTTAAAAGTTGTTCTCTCTCGTTTTAATTTTCTTCTCGTGCAAGAATTTATTATTTCTTAGCTACATTAGGAACAGGAACCCATATTGTACTAACCTGCATTAACATCACCAGCACCACAACCGCATCTTTCATTACGTTAACACACATATTACTTAAACAATAAAGGTAATCTATCTATCTATCTAAAAACTAATTACTAAATCACATAAGCGTACTTAAATATGAAGATTGTTCTTTGTCCGTTCAGACACTAATAACAAAAACGAAGAGACCTGGAAATTCTCCATCACGAATTCTTTTGTGCGGGATTAAAACCAGTCCGCGGTCAAAATCTATCTGGCTATATTTAACAAATAACTGTATTGCCCGAGTGCTGTATGGGTTGTATTATATGTATTTGTATGACACAGAATTAGTTCGTTTTCTTCTTTGAAAATTTCACTTTTGCTGGCGCTAATAGCTCAATTTACATGTAATATGGAAATGCATTTTATGAGTTGTTGCAATTTACCCGTTGTCACAATGTATATATTTTTGGATGTATAGGATGTTCAAACAAAGTTTGAAACAAACTTAGACGCCGATTTTATTGCTACAGGATTGTGAAGTGCGTGTATCTTTATGATTTATAAACCGCTCATAAAAAATTTATAGATTGCTTTATTCCGTTTCCGAGGATTTGGGGATTTATACAAAAAAATTTTCCTTTTTTAACGATACTCAAGAGTGACCAGCTCTCCGGTGCTCAGCCATTTCCGGTTTTTGACCATGATCTTCGGCAGGAAAAGCAAATCTCCGGCAGAACCCACAGTACAAAAAAAAATAGTATATTTCATTACGAGTTTACAAACTAGGCTTTTCCCGTGCGCGCATGACAAGTTCGCGTGTGAGGCGAAGCCAACGTGTAATGACCGATATTTTTCATTATACATACCTCTCTGAAAACAACAACACATAAAAATAAACAAAAGTATATTCTGAAGAATACATTTAAAATAAAAATTGCAAATAAACGTCACAAACAATGCCAAACAAGCGTTGCTAAGGAAATTTCAATCGTATGTTATCACGATTGACAAACTATGCAGCTTCAATATACACACCCCATAATAATTATCGCATCACCATAAATTGACATTAAGTTTGATGTTACTTTTCTTCTGAATCGTTTGTTTGATTTGGATGATCTATTTTTTTGGAAGTTAGGTTGATTCTTCGGGAATGTTACTGTCTACAGATTTTTTAAATAAAAACTTATTTTTGAATAAATACTGGGATGTTACGATAATGTTGGGTTTTGATCCAACATATCGTTACACCCTGTGGGGTGCACCAGCAGCAACAGCCAGTTACAATTAATAGGTAACTTTAGCCTCATATTTTCATAATATTCCCTTTTTTGACACTTTTTTATCTCTGTTATTGAAGGAGATATACGGGATTAACAAAAAAGCAACAATATAAACATTTTTCTATTAAATTTTTACAGAAACAAACAACAAACCAAATTTAGGGTGCAATAATTTTTAATAACGTGTATTTCCCCCCCTCGCTCTAATTACAGCTTATATTCGCCTTGGTAGCCCTTCAATGATATTGTGTATATATTCCTCATCCATATTGTTCCCAATCGAATCCAATTTATTTTGGAGTTCATTCAATGTTCTACACGGAATCCGATCTTGCAGAATTGTCCATCCTAAATGATCCCATTCGTGCTCTATCGGATTAATATCTGGGCTACGAGCTGGCCAATTCATTATAGTTACATTAACTTCATCTAAATACTCGGTTACTATCCTGGCCACGTGTGGCCGTGCATTATCGTGCATTAGTATAAAATTGTCACCTACGAAAGGGCCATATGGGATCACATAAGGTTCTAGAATATCTCTTATGTATCGATCGGCCGTCATCCCTCCATCACCGACTGTCCCTAACTTCGTGCGTCCCTCCTCATGCCATGGTTGACTCACATCCATAAATTTCCGTTTGACGAAAGTTACAATGGAAATTACGCTTACCTGGCCTTCTGTATACTGGCATACATATATCTGAGGCGTATAGGCAAAATCTGGATTCATCCGTAAACAGTACATTGGACCATTCTTCAAGACTCTACTCCACATGCTCCCTAGTAAATTTTAACCGGGCAACCCGGTATACCCACCCTAATAAGCCGTAGGCCTGTTGCCGAAACCATTGGTCGTATATTCTGTTCACGGAGATGATTTCAGTTTGTAAAGAAATGTTTAAATTTCCAGCTGCTAAGAGTTCAGTTTGAAGCATTGGGGCAGTGCAATGACGAGGCCTTAAGGCCGTCACTCGTAAAAAATGATCATCTACAGCTATAGTAACTCTCCTACGTCCTTGCTGCCTCCCTCCTAGAAGACTGTCCAGTCTCCCTATAACGCCTTGGAAGTTATTCTTGAAATGGTACTCTGTAGAACACCATTACATTAGCCACATACTTTTATCTTCGCCGATCTTCGATCAGGGCAATAACTCTTATGGCCTCTTCATCAGTTAAATGACGTATTAAATGATGTTGAACATTCATTATGCCATAATTTAGCACACAATTTAAATTTACAAAAGAAAAAACACAGTAGAAAGTATAGAAATCTATCGCAACAATTGACACAACACAAACTGACACTTTGCAAACTGATTTTGTTACTTTTAGTTTTTTGTTTTCCATGCATTGCCTGCTACTTATTTCAGTTTTTCAATGTATATGGTAAACGTGCATAAAAGTCAATAAAAACATGTACTATAAAACTGCGTATCTCCTCTAATAACAGAGATAAATGAGTGAATTAAAAAAGAGAATGTTATGAAAAGATGAGGCTTTAACTATTAATTGTAACTTGCTATTGTTGCTGGTGCACACCACAGGGTGTTACGAATTGTTAGACCAAATCGTAACATCCTCGTGACATCCGGTATTTTTTTTTATTTAAAAAATCAGTAAACAATAATATTCCCGAGAAGTCAACCTATCTTCGAAAGAAAAAAAAGATCATCCAAATCGAACAATCGATTCAGAAGAAAATTAGCATCAAACTTAATGTCAATTTATGGTGATGCGATAATTCTTGTGGGGTGTGTATTTATCGCAGCTAATGTCATAAGGAAAAAACAAATATTGACTTAATCTTAATAATTATAATATTTAAGCTAAAATTTAACAATTTCGTCATGCAGACAGCGTCACAGTGTACAGCGTGACATTAATTGAATTTATTTTATTTTATTGAATATTATGCTTATTTCCTAACTAAATTAATTGCTCTTGTGGCGCTGAAAGTTAGCGCACGGGAAAATTTTTTCTGTGCGGGCACACGGAAAAGATGGACTCAATCTACTCTAATAGACTTGAGCATGTTGTTTTCGGAGAGGTATAATCAACATGTATTTCTTTTATTCACTAGTTATATAAGAACATAATAATATGGAAAAACTTAATTACATTACACCGCGAAAGTGATCAAGTAGGTTTTATCTTTAACACTTATATTTCCCTATAGATTGTAAAAATTATTTAAATCTTGTCGGGTAACCATTTTGAGTTATTTACACAAAGTACCTACAAAATGTTTCATCAGTAGCTCATCATTAATATTCAAGATCGTTTCATCCTCGGTTTCATCAGTGATGTGCTTCAACAGTATCAACGATAAACAATATTATTAAACATTTAATTTGGTGCATTTGGCGCTCTTTTTTATGGAAATCTGCGGCATAGAGTGAATACAGATCTGGCAATCATGGCGACATTTTTGTCATCCTAAACTTTAATTGAAGGGCTCCATGCAAAAAGTTTTTAACATTAAGAGTTTCTACTGAAACGTGAATGGTTATAAAAAAATTATTTCATGTTATTGCGATGTATGATCGAGTTTTTTACAAAGTAATTTTGTCTGATTTTCTGGATGGTACGGCTACCAAATAGCAGATGGCGGTCTTAATCCAAAAAATACTGGATGCATACCAGATTACCTAACTTAACCCCTATAAATTTGTCCTGTGGGGATACAGCAAAGAACGGATTTAATCCACTTCATCAGGAAACTCCAGGAGGTCGAAATAGAATTCGCGAAGCGTTTGCAACAGCAACTGTTCAAAGGTTAGAAAGAGTGGTAAGAGAAACCGTCAGTAGAGTTCAAAAATTTTTTGAAGCTCAAGGACTGACTGTATTTTAAACAATTTCTATACATTTGTTTCTCCCTCTTATTATAAATAATTATTAATAAATAAATTCTGTCAGATTTTATTTGGTCTCTGTTTACGGTTCTTTGTAAATATCATCTGGTCATGGCTCGCATGTAAGATTTGATACATCGGCTATATTAAAGAACAACTAGCATCTACTTAAAGTAACTCGATAATTTTAAAGTAAATGAGTATCGAAACTAAAAGTATTACACATTAAATGAAAGGTTGATTTGCGCCTGGAGTAAATAAAAATGTAGGGTTTGCATTTAAAAAAAATTAAATTGAATGCATTTATTTTTATGCTGTTTCGAAAAATTATTAATTGTATTTCAATTGAAAATGGCAATTTTTGCACGAAATAAACTTGAAATGCTAAATTCAAAATGACAGTAGTAATACATATTTTGGGCTTACTGACTAAATTATTTGAAAACATTTTAAAAACAAATGCATACTTGCGATTCATTGTTGTAACGAGAATCCAAATATGCAAACATTTCATGTACAGGGTGCTATTTAAAATTTAAAAGTTGATAGTACCAGTTAAATCAGAAGTGAAAATTGTCACCCGAGAAGTGCAAAATAATGGTTTTTTGTGTCATCATAAATGTGTAATTATTGTTTTGTAATAACAGTTGCTTCCTTGAATATTTAATAGCAACTTTACTACTAAAAAATGTATGTAATGAAGTGTATGGTATTGATTTGATTTGGATGGCATTGTATGGTTCATTACAAAAATATAAGAAATTAAATAAAAAATGCCATGAAAAATTACCGACAAAGATGGCGCCCGGCGGCGTTTTTTTATATTTTTTATTTCGCTGTAACGAACTGTAATAATTAAATGATTTTAAATTCGATTTATCGTCTAGTTAGAGTCAAGTGAGAGCATTAATAAACCGGTCATAAAGTATGTACATAGATAGGTGTACATTGTGGTGTTATATAATTAAATTTACCAGAAACGTCAATTAATGAGTACCTACGTATTTGCACTCGACAACGCTCGAGTGCAATTGTCATATTGTGTGCACATTAAGTACAACAAATATAATTCATGGTTCAAAGTTATGCTTTTACTGGCGACGAGTACGAGTTGTTATACACATCTATTTCGCCTTTAAATAAAGACACGGGTCGGTGGTGAACAGGTGAACTTCTTATTTTTCTATTAATCGGAAAAACAAGATATTGTAAGCATTCTTCAGGTTATTAACACGTCAAGGTTATTCAACATTGTCTTGCGATGATAAATTCGCGGCTCCGAGTGTCAGTTAAGGACCTGTTTGGCTAATCAGCAACTCGTAAAAATCCAAGTTAATAAAAACTTGTCGAAGCAAATCTCTAGTCCAGCGAGCCATTATATTTTTATGCGGTTTTTTCCTAATTCATTTAGTTCCATTATTATTGTCGACATTAAAATATGTATTTTATATCGCCGTTCTGAGAAAAATTGCAATCCAAAAATTGACTATGCTGTAGAGAACATTTCAGCGTGGGAAGTGAGATTTAGCATCTCATCTAATAATATTTTCTACACATATTGGCTGTTAGAAAACATCGCTGTTTATGAATTACCTACCACGAATACAGAAAATAACATTTAGGTATTTTAAATTTAAGATGTGAGGAGACTGAGGGGAGGGAATGCATTAAATGAAAGATATTTTTTTCTCTGTTTAACGTTCTTATTTATTTATCATATGCCAAATTGTAGGTCGATCTAGTTATGTTATTAATGTTATTATAACATTCTGTAAATACTATACAAACTTTTTTAAGAGAAGAGTGCTTACAAGTGAGACGATAAACTTGGATCAGAAATAATCACGTAGTAAACAGAAATAACAGCAAGTATGTATATAAGATTTACGGTTAAATTTCACCACCATGAATCAATCTAAATTGTAACAATTGTTGTCAAGATGTCAAGAGAGCCCTGTTAACTTGATATATAAAATAAATACCAAGTTTTAGCTATTGCTATATGAAACAAATAGAAAATTATAACAATTGATAAGAGAACTGATCATCTTGGTGTAAAAAATTAATATTAAATTACAACAGTTGGTATACACATACTGTGTGACAATGAAATTGGAGCACTTACTTAGTAACTGTTTAACAAAAAAAATCGTTCATCACAATTTGTTGTTGCCGTAAGAAATTCATGACCTCACTCAATTTCAGGAACAGTTTAAATAAACTGACATGACAGTTTCTTAATGAATTTGTACGCGATGTTCTAAAAATAAATTGACCATTCAGTCTCTAATATGGCTAAAAATAAGTTAACGAAAGTATTTATATACATTTTTTGTAGTATGTACCTCACTAAGTTTTATACGGGGTATCCCATAATTAAGTACCTTCCTTCGAGGGGGTGATAGAACTAGAAAAAATAATGAGTTTTGTATGTAAACATTTGCCTTTAATTAATTATTCATAAGGGAGCTACAAGCCCCTAAAGGGGGTAAGTGCAACATTTAAATAACATTTTGAGAAAATATGTAACATTATGAAATTAAAAAAATGTTCTAAATTTAATTTTTACAACTTGAGAAATTTCGAATTTATTGGCAAATAACTATGTTGTACTTACCCCGTTTAAGGGATTGTAGCCCCTTATGAACTGATTTAAAGCAAAGTTTTATAGGTATACAAAACTCGACTTATTTTTTCTGGTTCTATCACACCCTTGAAGGAAGGTACTTAATTATGGGACAGCCTGTATATTATTTAAATGAGACTCATTGTAGTCGTACCCTGCGCCATATTATTAATTTGTGCAGCAGCTCCGTACACTAGTCCGACAAGACTTCCGAGCAACTCCGCAAAGAAAACTCCAATTTGACCTAATTTGCTCATGCTTGTGTCCTCAAATTGATCGTCGTCGCGTCCTTCAGTGATTTCTTCTGTCTGTTTTCGGTTCACAGTTTTTTCATTTATATTAAAACTTACTTTAATAGGAACTGCGGAATCAGAGTGTGGATAGATGACTTTTTGAAAAGTACCTCCTTCGGTGTTATTTTCTTCGTCTTTCTTATTCAACACGTCATTTTCGAACTCCCTGTCGAACTCCTCCAATTCTTTCTTAAAATCATTGTCCTGTCCGTTGACGGTTTTATTGCTGGTGTCACCGTTGCCGCTGCTTCCGCTCACTGTGGAAATGCTAGAAATAAGGCGAATTTTGGTTAGGATTTTATTGATTTTTTTTCTGTAAAAGACTCGGTGCAGCTTCGTTGTTTGCGTCCTCGTCTCCTTCGAGAAAACCAGCGCCATCATCGTCTTCTTCCACCAGTTGTTTTTCTTCTTGTAATGCTGCGGCCTTCTGTTGCTTTCGACGTAAATCTGCAATATTGGTGATTGATTCGGAGGGACTCGATGCCGATGCAGAAGCTGAACTTGCTAGAGATGTTAATGCTCTCGGTGCGCTGTACAAAAATGGTTTGCTGCAAACCGATTTGAGCACCTAAAGAAAGAATTTTATCAATTTCTTGTGATGTAATCAAATATATAATACATTTATTTGACTACTATTATAATTGTAATCGTATATAAATATTTACTAAGATCGGAAATAATGTTGAATATTGAAATTCATATACAGGATTATCATTGTATTTTGAAAAAATATATTGTTTATATGTTATTTATTTTCATTCTAACAATTACTCAAAATATTGTCCATTATATTCTAAACACTAATAACCTATAACCTATTCTCAAACTCATCTCACATTTTATCAGTTGCGTCTATGTCGGTCATTATTACTAATAGATTGCCAACACAACGGGGTTTAAAAAACTGAAAACGAATTGAGAAATCAATTAAATAAATCTTAAGTAATGAGGTTTTGAATTTGATTCGTATCTTCTAATTTTAAATTTCAATTATGGAGCAGTTTCTATGTGTAAGTCTCATTAAAAACTTATAATCAACAATTAAATTATTAAATAAGTTGAGTTGGATAATAATAAAATAAAATAAACTGACTTACGCATAAGGTAAGAAACACATTTAAAAAAGTCGCACACCACATCTTTTGACTAACTGAAAACTGCTCACTGTTACTACAAACTAAAAAAAAGTTCAAGACCTATCCATACATCGACTGACAATAAAAATAATGCATATAAATGAGCGTTATTAGAATAAATACCTCGGCTATCCCTCTTTGGAAGTTTAATAAATATTGCAAAATCAAACTGAATCGCAATAAGCTATTCAACCTTAAAATTGTTATCTGGAGGTTTTTTCATAGCGACTTTGGCCCATTTTCAATTTAAAACAATACATTTAATTCGTCGTATCACGACGAGTAAATGTATTATGAAATACACTACCTGCATATTAAACACTGTCTAGAACAGGTGACCATTATTGTTTTGCCTGTTAACAATGATAATTACTGTTTCGAGAAAGAAATAAATTGATACATAGGTCAGTCAAAATACCTTGGAAAAAATCACGTTTTTTCGTAAAAAAATTTGAGGATGTAAAAAGGAATATAAAATATTAATATTTAGTTGTGAACGACAAGTCATATGTGGACTGTTAGATTTTTTTGAGGGGTGATATATCTATGTGACATAGAAAATGGAACACCTAATATTTTAATGATTTTTTTTACACCATTGGGCTTAGAAAGAGTGTCAAATAAAATTTCAATATGATTAGACGAAGTATTATATTCCACAGATATAGAGAGTGATAAATGTATCCCAACGCAAGTCGGGGCTTTTATCCGCTGATTAGTTGTGTATTGTGTTCCAAGCTATCCGTACCCTTGTCGTAAGCACTGAACCTCAATAAGTGAGACGGGAACTCGACCTAGCCGTCAGTCTAACACGTCTTATACATGTTCGATTGATGGAAGGATAAGTGATTTAGCGGGCGATGGAACGAAACTAATAAAATTGTTTATCAACTTTGCGAATATTATACGCAAAGATGTTCTAATGACATCCTTGGGCCTTTTTTTTAATAGACATCTGAATGGTGCATAATATTCGTGTCTCTTGCAAAATAACGCCTCAACTCCTACAAAATGTCCCTGCAAATCTAATGGAAACTGTGTGGTTCCAGCGCGACCGCGACAGTGCATTTTGCAGCAGCTGTTGGAGAGTTCTTGATCGCTAGACTTGTCGACATATAAAACATGTTGTGTATCAACTAGAGATCCACAGAAGATATGAGGCAACGCATAATAAGTGCTTTCGATATTATTTCGATTGAATTGTTACGGGCAATAAATATGTAGAATAATTTGTTCTGTATTCTTGCAGCTTTCTTGTTATTTTTTTCTTCCCAATTTTGTTTCTTTTCCTTATCATTTTAAAAACTGTCGAATTTTAACATTTTTAATCACTATGATAAATCGGCTTACATTCTTCTGATTGTTTTAAGTGCTGATAAGTAAGGAATCAACTGCAAGAAATGCGCCAGGTCAACGTCAACAATAGAACTATTAGCAGAAGGCTAGTTGAAGCAAATTTATCTGTGCTAGAAGACCATCAAGAGGCCCCGAGCTTCTCCGGAATCATCTTCTAGCCAGGCTCAATTTCGGACGCGAACATCTCAGTTAGAATAACGGGCAATGGAGCAATGCTGTTTTCTCCGATGAGTCCCGATTTTATTCGGTAAGTCTCGATTTGCCCTGAGGTTTTCTGATGGACGAGAGCGAGAGAGAGGTAGAGAGTGTGGAGAAAGATACGCGCAAAGCAACTTTCGGTGGTGGGTCCGTAATGCTGTGGGCTGGCTTATCTTACGCGGTTCGCGCAGAGCTTGTGTTCGTAGTTGGAGGTGCTTTAATGGCTAGAAGGTTCTATTAATGACATTTTGGAAGAGCATGTGGCGGTTTTTGTGGGGTTTATTGATGAGCAATTTGTTTTAATGTACGATAATGCTCGTCCGCACGTGGCCAGAATTGTTAGAAACTACCGCCATGACGTCGGTATTGAATCAGAACCAAGTGAGGTAACACTCGTTATTAAATAGAGAAATTTCATTTTATAATCGCCTATTCTTTGTTCATGTCATGTACCCAAGTTCTCGTCGGCGGACACCTTTTTATCCTAAAAATTGAAGTTATCCTTCTAAAATAACTAAAAGCGAAACGGTTTCAAAAAAGACACCAAATGTTACATGCTTTGTTTACACTGGGGGGGGGGTCATTTGAGTTAAACAAGAAAATACGAGTTAAATTTTCCCGTGTTTGAAGCTGGGACGTAATTAACGTCAATAATAAATGTCACTATATCAAAATCATAGCTACTGTAGTTGGAAATAATTTAAACGTTTAACTGAAAAAAAATATTCTTGAAAATATCAATTTTAGGTCTAGGACATTATCTACAAAAATTGTGGATAATTAACTTGCCAATTCATAAATAAAATAAAAAAATTAAAAAAAAAAAATGAGAAAATGCTCTTCGGAATTGATAACAATAATTGCGTGAACTGTGAATACGGAATAGTATGAACAATATTTGGTTGTTATATCGTTTAAGTACATCACTTGGCTACAAAACTACAAAACATTTTTTTAATTAATTATTGTAACGCTCACACAGCGAATTCATTTGTTTAACCTTGTTACATATTTTTTCAAATACCCGGAAGTCGTTGAAAAGAGAATTTTATGCTAAATTCAAAAATATAAAAATACATAGGGTGCTTCATTTAAAAAAAATTACCTTGAGGTTGCTCCGCTGAAACAAGTCGTCCTGTATATTTCAAAATATTTTTAAAATGTGCACATATGCCACTTCCATAGAAAACGTGTTTTTTAAATCCTTTTAATAAAGCTGATATTGGATTTTGGCGCACCAATAAGCAACTCTGTGCTGCTCCCTCCCATACCACAACCCTTCGGATAGTGTGGTCTCCCGTTCCACACAACATTGAATATCTGATCATTTTCCACATCAACGGTGTCCTCAGCGCCCATCGTTTGCCCACAAACAGAATCAAAAGTCATCACTGAAAAAGCTACATATACAAATTTTAACGACAAATCTTGCAAACCTATTTCAAGAAAACAAAAAACACCGAAATGAAAAATTAAAAAAAAATTAATTTTACCTGTCAAAAGTTAAACAACTTTCAAATAAACTTTTTTTTTGGAAAACGCGAACTTAAATATTTGTAAAAAAAGAAACATTTCTTACACTTGCCACTTAATAAATCCGATTAATCATTACTTTCTCACGAAAATAATTCTTGTTTCTGTTTTTAAATAAATTCAATTTTTAGTCCGATTACAGTGATTACAATTGAGACATTGATTAAATATTTTTATTGTTCTGTTATTATCGCATTCTTTATCCATGTCTGAATTTAATTACTTCGGCTTACTTTTGATTTTATACGAGATTGACATTTTTGTCTAGCCCAACACATACCTAAGAAACCATTATTATGTAACAACGCCTTAATATTATTCAACAGGTGGGTCCACCCATTGTTACACTGTTTGAATTGACAATAATAATAATTCGACATATGCATTTGTCGTTGTTTTTCAGGAACTTCGTAATTTTAACGATCCTCACCGCCCAACTGCACCAATATCAGTAATTTTTGAAGAATAGGATTGCTCCTAAAGGGACTGAGTTATTTTTGCTTTAAAAAATTTCTGATTTATTTCAGATTTTCGATTCATCATTGTTTAACGAACTCTGTATATTATGTACGGGGTGTCCATTAAGGAATGGCCAAACCGCAACGGTAGTTTCCTTTAGCAATTTGCTTTCTTAAAAAGTTCCTTTCATAAAAAAAATATTAAAATTTTTTGTGATAGATCACTATTTACGTGATTTGATCCAAGGTTGGTATATGGGGATGGATTTTTGAAAAGCCGTGTTACTTAATTAAGGCGATTAATGTAGTGGGCCCTGGGAACACGAATTTTATTTTATTTTTTAGTCATTAATTTTTGCAGACAAACTTTTTAACAGAGTATATTTTGCGGCATTAAATTCTACATAAAAAGGTGTACTTGTTTTATATTAATACACTGTTTTCGAGAATCCATGCATTTCAATTTCCTGCCGCACAATGTATCTAATCATGTAAAATTAAAATTATTTTTTCTACAAACACCATTAAAAACTAAATTATTAACCCGGCATACTTGAATTAAAAATGTAATATTATGTAAACTCGCGTTAAAAATGATCACATGATTTACTTTTAACACTAGTGCAAAAAGTAAAATGACAAGTCGTTTGTCATAATGACATTTATACAGGGTGGGGTAATAGTGCGTCGGACCTCTATATCTCGAGTTCTACGATAGCTAGAAATTTTTTAAAAAATTGCAAGTAAACTAGATAAAAAAGTCTATAACTGGAAATTATTTTCACAAGCCAAGACGAAATTACAGGACCAAGTGCCTTTTTTTTTAAATGGAATGCTATGTATATTAATATATTTTTTGAAGCCTCTTTCTAGGCTATATAATAATAATAATAATAATAACACCACATGAAATTACAACCCCCTTTATCCCTGAAGGTCTGAAATGACTTTGTGTGGGAGAGGGCTACACATTTAGAGACAATGGACACACACCCAATATCCGAGTATACTACGATTAATCTCTCTCACAGAAAAATCCCAGTTCCTCGACCGGGAATCGAACCCGGGACCCCGAGGTTTCGAGGCAAGTACGTTACCTCTAGACCACGGAGCCATATTCATGCCTATATTATTATTGGCTATCTCCCAACCAGTTTGATGTAATGAATTTTTTTTTGAAATAATGCCATCTGCAGATGGATATTAAAAAAATCACCACAGTCACAATTATGGGTTTTAAGAAAAACTTATGTGAATACCAGTTACGAGACATCTAATTAATATTTTTGAATCATTTTCATTTCTTAAAAATGTACAGGGTGGCCAAAAATTAGCATTAAATTAAGAAGTTTTTAAATTGAATTTTCTCAATTGTTTCAAATGGAACACCCTGTATATTTTTCAACAATGTGATGTAAAAATGAACAATGAACATTTTTTTGTAAGTACTTCCCTATGGCTAATTGCAACCATTTTCGTTTTATTGAGCAGTAATTACAACAATCAAAAATAAACTTAAAAAAAAGAGGTTTCCTCAAATAACTCAGTAGAAAAAATTATAATAAATATTCCACATGTTGACTATTTTGATTGACACACATCTCTATGCGCTTTTGAAATAAGGTTCCCACTGTTCCTAAAACTGTGGGTGTGATAGATCTAAAGGCAGTTATTATTCTTTCCTTCATATTTTGTACTGTTGTTGTGTGTGTTTCTATAAACAATTTCCTTCACGTATCCTCATAAAAAGAAATCCATTTTTGTAAGATCTGGGGATCTAGCAGGCAATTTAGTGGGTCCATTTCTTCCAATCCATTGATGAGGGTAGGTATTATTTAAGTGATCTCTAACTGCATTTTAATAATGTGGTGGAGCACCATCTTGCTGAAATCACATCCTATTTCGAATTCTTCCAGGGAGATTTACCAATAATTGTGGCAGATAGTTTTCCAAAAAATGAAGATAAATAGCTCCAGTCAATGTACCATCAAAGAAATGTGGCCCTATTACATGTTCTCCAATAATTCCTCCCCAAACGTTCATAGACCATCAACTTGCATACAAAAGTGAGGATTTTCCGAAGCATAATAATGGAAATTGTGCCTATTAACAAATCCATTTTTATGAAAAGTTGCCTCATCAGTGAATAAAACATTATTGAAGAAGTTGACATCAACTTGCATTTTACCTCTGGCCCAATTACAAAATTGTAGGCGCTTTTGAAAATAGTCATCAGATAATTCCTGGTGCATTTGAATATGATATGCATGCAACTTATTTTGGACCCACAGACCGTCCACTTATTCCTACTAATGAGGGCACTTCTCTTTGACTAACATGGGGATTCTCAACCGTTGCCAGCACCACAGAAAACTCATTTTCTTCGTTCACAACACGTTTTATTCTTTCACTTTTTTTATATTCCACATCTCCAGTTTCCAGAAATCTATCGAGAAGGTTTTGGAAGCTGCTAATATCAGGAAGACTTCTTTCAGGATAACGTTGGTGATAAATTCTATTGGCAAGTAAACAATTTCTGTCTGACTTGCCCAAAACAAAAGTCATGTCTACAAGTTCCGCTTTATTAAAATTCATATTGTAAAATTCCAAATATTTTAAATTTAATACAAATTGTAACTAACGACCGATAAGTGTGATAAATGCTCCTTTGTACACGACAATTTATATCAAACTGAGGTTTTATTGCTTGTCGAATAACGAAAACAGCACAAAAATTTACAAAAAAATCATTACAGTAAAGGACTGGTTAAATACTATTTACTCATTTCAATGGAAATGGTCCCACTAAATGGCCTCATTTCAAAATTGCATAAAGACGTGTGTCAATCAAAATGGGCAACACGTCGAACACCTATTATAAATTTTTTCTAATGAATTATTTGAGGGAACCTCTTTTTTTAACACGCTTTTATTAGCTTCACTTGTATGTTTGCTTGTTTGTTTGTTTGTTTGCTTGTTTGTTTGTAACCGACTCTTTGGACTCGATTTTAACCCACTTTAAACGGACAGATTTAATTGAAACTTTGTACACTTATTAAGAACCGGTAACAATACAATAATTTGATAAGTTTATATCATTATCCTGTTCAGGATCGCCAATCCTTTCCTCACGTATCCCTGCGTGAAAGCAAAGGCTTAATATGTCAGTAGATTCCATAATTGTTAATTAGCCCGGTGGTCGAGTGGGTTAAGGCAGTCGACGCGAAACAACAGACTCCTCCGGCGTGAGTTCGAACCTCACGGCGGAAATAAAATTTTTTTTTTTTTTAGAAATATCTGTTGGATCGTAATATGTTATAATATCAGCATCAATAAGCAATATAAATATAGTTTAAAACAACTAAAAAACACGCTTTCATAGCACATCAAACTAAAAAGTTAAAAATAAATATAGTTTAAAAAAACTAAAAACACGCTTTTAAAGCACATCAAACTAAAAAGTGAAAAATAATTATTAATATAAACTGAAAATAATAATGAACGAAAAATACTAGTATTATTGTGAAAAAAAGCGTGGGGTGCTCGATATACGAAAAATATTGCACAAAGCACCCCACGCTTTTTTCACAATAATACTAGTATTTTTCGTTCATTATTATTTTCAGTTTATATTAATAATTATTTTTCACTTTTTTAGTTTGATGTGCTTTAAAAGCGTGTTTTTTTAGTTTTTTTAAACTATATTTATTTAAGTTTATTCTTGAATTTGACACTTATTTATTTATAAAACGAAACTGGTTGCAATTAGCCATAAGGAAGTACTTACAAAAAATGTTCGTTTTTCATTTTTACATCACATCGTTGAAAAATATACAGGGTGTTCCATTTGAAAAAATTGAGAAAATTCAATTTAAAAAGTTCTTAATTGAATACTAATTTTTGGTCACCCTGTACATTTTTAGGAAATGAAAATGATTCAAAAACATTAATTAGATGTCTCGTAACTGGTATTCACATAAGTTTTTCTTAAAACCCATAATAATTGTGACTGTGGTGATTTTTTTTAATATCCATCTGCAGATGGCATTATTTCAACAAAAAAATTCATTACATCAAAGTGATTGGGAGATAGCCAATAATATAGGAATGAATAGAGCCTAGAAAGAGGCTTCAAAAAATGTATTGATATACATAGCATTCCATTTAAAAAAAAGGCACTTGATCCTGTAATTTCGTCTTGGCTCTCCCTGTATGTTTGAAAATAATTTCCAGTTATAGACTTTTTTATCTAGTTTACTTGCAATTTTTTTAAAAATTTCTAGCTATCGTAGAACTCGAGATATCGAGGTCCGACGCACTATTGCCCCACCCTATATATTTATTAACAAAAAATTACAAGTTATTTAGAAATATTTATATTAATTGTACAATAATTGGAGCAATTAGTAATATTTATCATTTCTTAAGGAATCGATTCGCTTCCTTCTGGACTATAATTAATATTGGAACTCATCATATTGCAATAGTTTTTCACATTTGACAAGCATGTGTCAAACAACGGGCAAACTTGATTTATTCATTTCATAAATTCTACAAACTACTAGAATTATGAGGTAACCATTAAAAGGATTTGAAATCTTTTTTAAAGAAACTTTATTGTTCTTTTAATGGTGTTTGTAGAAAAAACATTGTATGATACACGTGTTAAAAATGACTTTATTTTGTTCGTGGAGTTGCTCCACTCACTTACGCTCGTTTTGCAAACTTCTCCACTCACAAAATAAAAAGTCATATTTAATACTTGTAACTATTAATTTAGTCGGTACGCTAAAATTGATAATAAATAATGGGCCTTTTCACTACTTTTTAAATCTCAAAACAAATATGTTTATTTGAAAGCTAATTGATAGATATTCACCTTGTGCAACTTTGTTTGAAATATAAGTCTCCGATTGTTTAATAAAAAAATAAACATTTATTATGGCAATTTGAACACTCATTTGACCTTGAAGCTGAGTGACGTCACACAAACCGGAATCATGTTGGTAGTATTTGTCAGAACGCCTAATACCACTAACATCACACCACAACTGACACATTTTACATTGTTTACGGTTAGTTTTGTGGTTATGTTCTGTGTGTTCATTTACGAATCGTGTTTTGCTTTGTTTCTGCACATTATTGGAAGAAAATGGAGCCAGGATTTTCTAAAAGAAATGCAGAAAATCTGCCGAAAGTTGACTTTATTATGGTGGACGAGTTTTACATGTCAAATTTGGATTATTTATCAGCAGAAGTCAGGAATATTAAAACAAAACGGTAAGTCATTAGTAATCTTATTTTCGTGTAATTTATTTATAAATATAATGAAACTACCATTATTTTAACATGCAATTGTTGTTACAATATTTTTCCAGTTTTCCGATTCTTCTTTTAACTGTAAAATTTCAATAATTTAACATCAATTTCTAAATACAACTACTTTTCTTACATCAAAACGATCTTCACAACAGTAAATGTTTCTGGTTTTCGTCAATTGCTTCTCAACTTTGGCTATTTTAAACCATGCTTTTCGTCTATTTTCACCTGGTGGAACGTAAACGAAAATTTTGATTGGACAATTCATGTTATTTGTACATGTTGGTACAAAGCACTTTTTAAACATGTTCCACACACAACAATCCAAACTAAAAAGAAACGACTGTCAAAATCAATTTCGACATCAACTGTCAAAAAAGCAGAGAACCAACTTTGCAATACACCGATGTGTCATGTTCAAGGTCGTAGTTCCTTTGACGTCACTAAGGTGAGTTTCGTGACGTCACGTAAAAGCGCGCGCTTTATTTCCGCACTTTTGTTTTTTTTTTCGATAGAAATCGTGCTCAAAAAAAAATATAAAAAATACGGCAAGTTTTTTTTATAAAACACTATCACATAAAGCAATAAAAAAAAATCTGTGAAAAGGCCCATTCTTATTTTGAACACCTCTGTTTTAATACAATACTGCATTAAAAAATGCATTACCTTTTTAAAAAGTTTATCCTCAAAAAGTAATGTCCATAACAAAGTAAAAAATTGGGCATTTCCAGTCCTAATTAATAAAAGACTTTTCTTAGCAAGGCACGTACTGGAGTGGTTATGGTCTGGGCTTCAATAGCACAAGAATAGAGGTGTTACACTATTCTTGTGGCAATAGCATGTAGACGCACGTCCCTTCTACTCGTAGTCTTCAAAACATTGCGGACAAAATCAACCACATATGCTGATGTAAAATTAAACGTTATGGAACAAACTAAAGACCTAAAACCTAAAACATCGACAAGAAGTGAATGTTGGAACCGCAATTGCATTACCATTATTTTTTATTTTATATTAGTGTCTTTTCAATATTTTTTTTTACGATGGGCGTTAAAATACACTTTTTGAAACAGATATTTGGACGTAAAGTGCGTCTTGTAGTCCGCGAGTGATAAAGTTGCCCAGCGGGTGGTAAATGCCATTTTCGGAAAATTTAGTCCAAAACTGCAAAAAGTGCACTTTAACGTCCGATCGTAGATAAAATGTTGTATATATCTCGAGGTTAATTAGCAAAATTAAAAAAAAAATATATGAACACAATACAGTCACAGATCGCGTCATAAGCGCGCTACAGACAAGTGGGTATAGTTAGTTACCAATAATTGCAGCAACCACATATACACACTTGATAATATACCGGGTGTGTTTCGGAGGCATTATTTCGGGCACAGAATCAGTAAATTTGTGTGTGTCAGGCTTCTCGGGTTTGACCAATTTTTTTTTTAAATTTGGAAACCACATTTAAAATACAGGGGGGACTCGTTTTGTGCTGCACACAATTTTTTTTATTTAAAATAAACAAATGTGTTTCTGTTGATAATAAGAGTCTGTAGGTTTA
Source organism: Rhamnusium bicolor (assembly GCA_029963845.1). Classification (NCBI taxonomy): domain Eukaryota; kingdom Metazoa; phylum Arthropoda; class Insecta; order Coleoptera; family Cerambycidae; genus Rhamnusium; species Rhamnusium bicolor. The sequence goes on from JANEYF010000235.1 coordinate 381,562, forward strand.
ATAAATGCTGCTCAGATGTCACCTTGCATGCACTACAATATCCATAGATACATACCTATAGAAATAGTTTTAAAACACCATACATACATATGCAAACGTCTTTGCTCCAAGATGGAGAGTATTGGATTGCTGATACAATATTGCCAATTTCTACATATAAAGTTCAATAAGGTTGCCACGTAGGGCAATATGTAGATCTTACAAAATGCATAATTTAAAAACAAGCAAATAATATTCATATGAAAATAAATGAATTCTATGTACTGCACAGTTTCAAGCAAAATAAACGCTAAATTCATTACATTGGAAATTAAGTAACGCATAAATTCAGTAATTCCGTTGATATTAATTTTTTTGGAAAAAATCTCGAAGGGGTAGAGCGATTTTAACTTCAGCAAATATTTTCAGTCTATTTTCAGTTTCTTATGTCATTTATTTTTTAAGTTATGACGTCATCGATTTTTTTTTTGTAAATGACAACCTATATTTTTTATTATTGATTTTGGTACTTAGTAGTTTCTATTCCAGTTCCGACCGTATACAATTTTCAATATGTTATTTTAAAAACATATGGATGAAATTTGTGTTTATATAAAATTCTAAAAACACCGCTGCGTGAAACACCTGTTGCTCTAGATAATAGTGATAAAACTGATAAAGATCCTCTAAAGTAGTTTCCTAAAACTGTAACTTTCATAGCTTCGTCATTAACCACTAGCGTTGGGTTATGCTTTCTGTTACCTACTGATCCAGTTTCCATAAATTTCTGCATCAATTCAATTACGCACTTATGTGTTGCATTTTTTCCGGGATGGGTGTTATTAAAAATTCTAGCAGCAGCTCTTGCCGAATTAGTGTTTCCGTAGTAGAAACCTACAATTTCAATTCTTTCTTGCAGGGTGTACAGCCTTTTGAAAATAATTGTAATAGTAACGATAAATAGTTAAGAAACTAGGCAGTATTCTACACTACATTCATTCAATAAATTTACTTGTTAAAGAATCTCATAGAAATACGCCTTAGTCATAAAAAGGAGTAGTTTTTCTTTAGCAAAAAAAATTCTTCGTGTCCGTATTCTTTTATTAAATTTGATAGGTATGAGTAATTTGCTCGAAAAATCTGGGTGAATGGATTCAAATAAATTTTATCTGTACTCCCAAACTATTTACAAATTACACATTTTTGTAATGAGCTCTTCGAGGAGAAACTAATGACCTGACAAATTATGGGGTGGTCCATTAAAAAAAAAATTTAGGGGTGGCTGTGGGGGTGGGGCAATAGTGCGTCCGACTTTGATATCTTGAGTTCTATGATAGCTAGAAACTTGATTTAAAAACATAAGTAAACTAGACAAATAAGTCTATAACCGGAAATTGTTTTCGAATGAGCCAAGACGATTCTACATAGTCAAGTAACATTTTTTTAAACGAAATGCCATATACATCAGACCATTTTCTGAAACCTCTTTGTGGCCTCCTTTCACTTCTGTAGTATTATTGACTCTCTCCCAACCACTTGGATGTGATGATTTTTTTTTTGTTGAAATTATTCAATTTATACGTGTATATTAAAAATATCACTACAATCACAATTATCGATTTTAAGAAAAATATGTTAGTACCAGTTATGAGACATATGTGTGATGACACTCAACCATTTTCACTTCCTAAAAGTATACAGGGTGGCCAAAAGGATTTTTAAATTTACAAGTTTTTGAACTGAATTTTCTCAATTTTTTCAAATGAAACACCCTGTATATTTTTGAACGATACGATGTAGGATTGAAAAACGAACATTTTTTGTACGTACATTCCTATGGCTATTTGTGACCATTTTCAATTTATTGAACACTAACTGCGAAATTAGAAATTTCGAAAATTTGTATAGCGAACTAACTCTAGATGTAAAAATAAAATGGCTTTAAAAAATTAAGTAGACTTAAATTTTTAAACAGACAGTGCAGTCTTACTTATATCGTCTCCGGATTCCAAAATTATAAGAGTATACAGGGCGTTCTAATTAAAATTTCAAAGTTGGGGGGTCATTTACGGGGAAACCGGTAGTGATGGAAAGGTGTCAAGTATTAAAAAATTTGCCATTTTATTATTGTCCTTTCCAGATTTTAAAAAATAAAAATTATGGGATCAGTGGAAAATAAATAATTATATTTGTATAAATAATAGTACACAGTACATTTCTCACTTATTCATTAACAAATCTTGTATCTCGTTTAAAGTTTTACCTTTAGTTTCTATAACGCAGAAGATAACAAACATAATAGACAACATACAGCAGAAGGCGAAAAACAAAAACAGCTGACCTACCCCAAACATAACAACCATCGCCTCAAAGTATTTCGTTATAAAGAAGGCCAACACCCAAATAATGGACGAGACAGAGGCAGATGCTATGGATTTCACGTTGGAGGGAAATAATTCGCATAACAGAGCCCATGGCAAAGGGCCGAATCCGCTGTTAAACGAAATAATAAACGTTGTCAGCGTTAATATAGGTAAAAATGTAACAGGTGTTACATCAACTCCATGATTTTTTAAGTAGCAAAATACACCTAAAGGTACCTCTGAAGCAGCCATACCAACAGCTGAAAATATCAGAATTTTTTTCTTACCAAACCGTTCTACGATTAGTGGAGTGAGAAAACTACTCAAAAACTGCACTCCAACTATGATAATGGTACAAATTTCGGCCGGCAAAGTAGTACCGGTTTGCTGGAAAATCTGTTGGCTATAAAATAACACAGCATTAATGCCCGAAAACTGTTGGAAAACCAACAGGCCTACAGAAATTGTGAGAGCTTTGGTTAATCCTTTAGAGCCGATTATCTCTTTGAAAGTTGCCTTGGCTTCTTCTGCTATCGTAGTTTGAATATCTATCAATTCCTTTTCGACTATGTCAGGGCTTGCATACATTTTTTCCAAGACACCTTTTGCCAAGTCGGTTTCTCCTCCACTAATATAGAAGTAAGGGCTTTCAGGCGCGATTGGAAAAAACAGTGCCAAATAAACCAAAGGAAATGCAGCCAGGATCAAGTTGAAGGCAGTCACGCTAATATAGGGGCCTAGTGAACAGGAAAAAAATATGCCGAAGCACACAAAACAGCTCATGGAGGAACCGAGAGCGCCACGGTTGTGCTTGTCTGCGATTTCCCCAATATACATTGGCATAACTAAAAAGGTTCCTCCAACAGCTAAACCCATTATAAATCTGGCGACGAAGAAGGCTTCTGTTGTTTTACTAAAAGCTAAAAAGGGGTAGCACACTAAAAACGGCACTCCTAGGTAGAGGAGCGTTGCCTTCCTTCCAATTTTTTCTGCTAAATAGCCGAATATAAACGGGCCGATAGCGGCGCCTAAAGTGAGAATAGAAGAAATCCATGATGTTTCATCGGGCGAAATTTTTCTGTGGAAACGTGTTGTGGCGGGATCGATTAATTTCGGTAATTCGGGTGAGGACCACGTCAATGCTGTTCCACATATGAACAGAAGTAGGTTTCCTGCAAACAAAAAAATCCATATCAAAGTCGATGCCAATCGTTTAATCTTTTATAAAAACAAACTCTTTTCCCTGTTCTCAATTTAATTTCGATGTTATTCCGATCAACTGTTTTCGAGATAAAATTTTACTAAATGTTGTTTTGTATACAATTTTTAATTAGATGGTGTTTTCATCAGATGAGCAACATAAATCTGTAAATCGTGGTTAAACCTTTTCTATTGAGGGTAACCCAAAACATAAAATAATGTCTCATTTTGTAGGTAAAATTACATGTGAAATCACTTTTTTTTTATTTTTATGAAAAGTAACGTTCGCAAACCTCATAAATAAAAAAAGGTTAAATTCGCATTTCAAACAAATAAAAAATAATATATGCCTAATTAGTTTTACCTGCAATGTGAGATAATTTTTGTTTTTCTGGTTATCATAAATTGAACAAGTCGTTTCAAAATGCTCTTAATCCGGTTTTTACAAAAATTATTAAATTGTTGAAGTCGTATGTTCATAAACTCAGTTTCTACCACAAATAACTCAAATAAGCTTCCAAAACCTCACTATTCAGCGTAAATCTTGTCTGAATTTTTTTAAGCAATTTCAAAAATAACACCAAGTCCGTATTAAATAATTATTATCAATTAAATCTAAAAATTAAATAGATAATACAGACGAAGAAGTGAACTTTTGTGAAGAACATATTTTGGAAAATGGTAATATCACTATTAAAAAAATATATCGGTTGGAAAATTTTGTTTCGGCATATCTGTTAGTTTTTATTTGAGTAAAAAAACTGTTGTGAATGTTTTGTGTTATCTTTTATATTTTTTGCACGTACTAAATTAAATAGCATTACAATACAATACAGATAATAAGTTATAGTTATTGACAACTATATCTACATCAGTATCAAAATCAACTAAATCCAAAACATTTTTGGAAAAATCTCGGTGCAAGATGGCGTAAGATTTAAATATCCAAGGCAACTAATAATCAATTTCTGTATTTCTATATTAATATGAAAGAAAAAATAAATAATGCTTACCTGCGAATACAGCTTGATATACCAGACTTATTTTCGGATAATGCATCTTGTTTGACTAGTGATTATAATCATATAAAAGAATAAGGCACTTTTAAGTAGATCAAGCAAATATAACAGTTTTTTCACAAAAATCATATCATTTTCACAGAAACGTCTAACACATTGTTACGCACTTGAGTCAGTGGATACGATGATAATGATATTTTGACTTTATACATTTTGAGGAACTCGTATTGAAGAAACCTTCAAGAAGGTTATGACTTCCGTGTAAACAGTACGTGTTCTCCTGGTTGCAATTTCAACTGCAAGGTTTTATTAGTTTATTTTTGACTTGGTAATTGCACCAAATACTGTTATTATTGTGTTAAACTCTTAAATCACAAAGGGATTTAATGCCTCTACACCAAATGATGTCATTTTCTTATTTAATTTTAAGTGTTTCCTATATACCGGATGGTGAACATACTAGTTTCTTTTGCTTATCATTCATTAGGTATTAGAAGTATACGTACATATTGAATTAAATTTTTAAAGAGTCATGAGACTGAAATCCGTTTCGCTACATCCTGATTTCAAATATCTAAAAAAATTCTGTATATGCATTTGTCGACTGTTTCTTGCCAAAACAGAGGCTTTTGTAAGATTTTCACAAAGTTCTTTGTGTCGTACAGGGTATAGTAACTTCAATGTCACACAGTATATTATTAAATCTGTTTTTAAAATTATGAAATGAGTTTTAGTTTATAATAAAAACAATTTATTACTCATAGCAATATCTCATTCGGTTTGTCTTTCTTGACCGTTTCTCATTTTATAATATTATAGACTGTATTCACTTCGAAAAAGATCATACGGCATAGACATGTAAAATCTCGTATACGTTCAGATAACCAGTGCATCTAATTAATTAATCATGAAGATAAATGTTTTAAAGTAGTTACAATAAAGAAAATGAAAACAAATTACATGTCAATTATTGAATGTGATCCATTATCATGAGCAAGGGAAAAATATGTATGTGTTGGTTGGTCAGTGTGTAGAGCTAATGATTGCGAGATTGAACAAAAATGTTTAAAATGTCATGGGTCATTCCAGAAAGGAATGCGTGAGTGAATATTTAGTATGTTGTAATTGTATTGCAGTTAACAATAAGTTCAAGTTAAATTTAAAAACTAATCACTCTTCATTTGATATATATTGTCCACATCATATAAAAAAGTAGAATTAGAACCAAGAAAAATAAAGACTGGAAATAAATAATGCAATCAAATTTAAAGAAAAAAGAAAAAATTTAAGCATTCTTTATCAAAATGTTAATGGTATTTGTGACAAGATTGATGTTATAGAATTACTTTTATATCACGAAAATATTGATGTAGCTTGTTTAACAGAACATAGTCTTAAATATTTTGAAAAAGATAATGTGATTATAAATGATTAAACCTTAAGTTGCATATTTTCTAGGACTATATACATATATGAAAGGAGATACTGCAATATTTTATAGAAATGTTTTGTTAGATATAATTTTAAAGAATTGAAACCATTAAGTAAATTTTGCAAAGAAAAAGTTATTGAGGTTTGTGACATAGATTTAGTATTTTCAGACAGCACAATTAGAATAATTGTTACGATATATAGGTCACCTTTGCCTGATAATGTTAATACATATATTGGCGAACTAGATAAAATTCTAGGTTATGTATGTGCAAAAAGAAATAGTAAAGTAATAATCTGTGGGGATTTAAATATTGATCAATTAACTAATTCTATAGTAAAGAATGAATTAAATGGCCTTTTATCCTCTTACAACATTACTAATTTAGTAAACGATGCGACATGATTTTCGAATAACATTTATAACACAGCTATATCTATAGATATCAGATACACAATAATTTATGTTGGACAAATTTAAAAGGTGGTCAAATCAAGCTTTTTCTAAATACAAGCAAAGAGTATTTATGCATTTTATACAAAGGTTTAAAACCATATTTGAAAGCCACCTTATAAAAAATAATGGCAAAACCATAGAACAGTTTACAGATACAAAATTTTTAGATTTATACATAGATGACAGCTTAAGTTGGGAAACACACATAGATCTTATTTGCAAGAAAATATCATCGGCTTGCTTTGCCTTGTACAGATTACGTCAAATCACTTCAGAAAAGTTATGTGATTATACTACTATGCTCTAATTTATTCCAGGATAAGGTATGGCATTTTATTTTGGGAATGTTTCCACCACGCTATAAGAGCTTTTCGTTTACAAAAAAAATCAGTTCGAATTATTGTAGGTGTTTCCAGAATTACGTCATGTAGAGAAGTTTTCAAAAAAGTTAAACTGTTAGCGTTACTATCAAATTATATTTTTGAAACACTATTATTTGTCAAACAGAATTTAGATAACTTTACTAAAAATAATTACGATCATAATTATAATATCAGGAAAGGCATTGATTTGTGCTTACCATTACATACATTGGCTACTTATGAAAAAAAATCCTGCTTGTATGGGTATGCTATTTTATAATAGATTACCCACTTGTATTATATCTACAGATAGTATAACTGAGTTCAAAGTTACAATAATTATTTAATATATAAATGTTGTTAAAACGTAGAAGAATTTATGAAGTGATATATTATATATTTATATGTGTATAATTTATGTCATGTAAATGTTTGTTAATGATTATTTTATTTATTGTATTTTTTATGAATTGTTCTTTTTTTTTCTTGTTGACTTGTCCTATACCATATGTAATTGATCTGTTGGGTGAATAAATTATTATTATTATTATTAATTAGTCAGACGCTTTGTCGATTCCACAGGGATCTTAGTTTTTCTATGAAAGTTAACGACACGCCACATACAGCAATCTGAGATAAAAATCTCCTATCACTCAATGGTGCAAATGTCCCTTTTCTAAGTGAATACAGTCTACCTAAAATCTAAAATGCGATTCTACTAAAAATAAATTATACATTATAATTTTATTACATAGTAAATCAATAATTTATATGTATATCAAGTATATTTTTTAAACTTTGATTGATGAATGCCAATAGAATAATTTAATGGTATTATTGTTATTACTGATTATATTATTTATAAATTTTTAAATTAAAATGTATCTATTCATCAATTCAGAACATTAATTGCAAATATGCTAAATTATTTTATTTAGTATGACTCCGTGGTCCGAGAGGCAAGGACACTTGTCTCTCACCCTGGATACCCCAGGGTAGAACACAGCAGAGAAGGATTGATCCGAATTTACTTGGATGTTGGGTATTCGTCCTTGGCTCCATGTTGTAGCCCTCTCTCGCACAAGGTTACGTTAAGTGAATTAGATGGATACAGGGGGTTGTATTACGCGTGTTGTTTGTTATAACTAACTACATTTATTCTTCAAGATAGGAAAATATTTCACTAAGAAAAGTTTTCAAGGTGCGAAATTTCAGTAACATTCAATTACTTCGATAAAACTTCTCATTTTTTTCAATACCAAAATGAGCCAGGTTTTTCACGAAATTTTTTGTAGTTTCATCAAATTGAGCGTCATAAATTGATATACATAGCCTTGTATTATGAACATATTTTCTTCATAACTTATTCTCATATTTCCAACCAAAAATACCTTACTTCTAGGAAAAAAAATGCTGTGTAGAACTAGATCAAATGAACATATTATTTTCTATATGAAATGGTAATTTATGACCTATTTGGCTGGTACCGATTTTTTTATTGATAAAAAAAACCTAAAATGTAACGTCATTTAGATGTTTGAAATTTGTACATTCAAAAATTAATCCAAAATAAAATTCCAAATGGGTATAACTTCATAAGTAGTGAAAATTTCTTTACGAAATTTTAAGTCTGTCAAAATGATGATAAAAAAAAGTTTATAAATACTTTACAAACCGTCTAACAGAAATAACTAGCGATCCTTTTTGCAATTTTTTTTCGTAAATTTTAATTGCCGTTTTATTTTTGCTCTTATTTAGTTTTGATGGTTACTTAAAGTATCGCTTGGGTGGCATGCTCCAATACTAAGATATAGGTATAACCCAAATTTCACGGATCGCCGCTGTAATAGGGAAAAGAACCTTGAACACGATTATTGGAAAAAGTTTTTCTGTGTGTCTGTGTATTGTAAAAGTTCCATAAAACGTAGAATATACACACTATATTTCTTTTAACACAACAACTTTCATTAATTGAAATTATCCCTTCAAATTTGATAGGTATGGCAAATAACAGCTTTAGTAAAACAGTTTATCATCTAAGCCAGTTTAACTACATCGAACGCGAACTGCCACATACGGTATTTCTTTACGAAAAAAATTAATTGTTCACGAAATTAACATCACACAGTAAACACCTCTCATGTATATACTTTCAAACGAAAAAAATATGAAATGGTATATCAAATGGTCCTAAATATGATATATGACGTTAGATCTGTAAAAAAAAAAACACTTTTTTTTGATAATTGTTACTGATTTTGGTATTTTTCTATCAACAAAAAATAAAAAAATTCGATACCAGCCAAAAAAGTTATAAACGGTGGTTTCATAAGGCAACTAACCTAATTAACAAAGATATGTCGATTTTTTGTAAAAAAAAGGAACAGTTTCAAGTATAAATCGTTCCACTAATTCGATTTATTTATATCTGTTATTTATATTAAGCTGAGGTAAACCCTTGTAGATTACGAAGTTTTATGAAATAACTGCTAAATTGTCTTCTGTCAAATAATTTATCTTTGAATGTTATAGAACACAAGATTTGAGCTTAAAAAATGGTACCCATCCTTTTCGAAACAGCCGTTCTTTCAGTGCAGCAGAACTATTTGATCGCTTTTCTAAACGTTAACATCATTGATTGTGCTTTGTATTCAGCTAGATTTTCGATGAGTTGTCCCGACATGCCCCGGTGTCCACCTGGCTGGTTGTAGACAAAATTAAAAATTCAAAAAACGTTCCAGAGACACCAAGTCGCATTCGCTTGGTATGAGAACAGTGAGTAATAATAAAGAACGACCATAATATTAATAAAACATGTTGCCAGTGGCATCATACACATATGGGATACATGGAAAGACAAAAACCAATTTGTTTAAAAAAAAAATGTATTCTTTCAATTTTATACTTTGGAATTCTTATTTATACGTTCATATATGTTTATCAGCTCAAAATAAAGTTTATTACACTATAATGTCCATAAAATGTATCTATCACTTCTATTTTAATAATGGAATGTTCCAGAAAAATCTCGAAACAGTGGGTATTAAAAAGTCTTATTTAGAGTCTATACTACTTCTGTGTTGACGAAATTCACTTATTCACTAATTGTGCAATGGAATGTTTGAGAACTTTCACTAAATGTCACTGGTAAGTCTTCTTTTGAGTTTATAACTCGTTTCCGTTAACACAGTTCACGTATCTTCCATGGGTTACAAATAAATGTTCTAACATTTTCACGAAAAGTCACTTATAATCTTGTTTTTAAGTCTATAACAGGTTCCTGTCGACCCAATTCACGTATCTCCTGTAGTTTCCAAATAGAATATTCCCCAAATTGCACTAACAGTCCTTTTTTCTCAGTCCATAATACGTTATTACTAGCGGTACGCGCGTATTTGCAGCTATTTCTAATTCGAATGTTCTAGAAACTTCTCGAAAATCCACATTAAAGTTACTTGTCAGTCCAGAAATAGCCTTCCAAACACTGCCCAGTAACTTAAGTTTCCGTGTTACCACGAATTCCTGAGAAGAACACTGTAGAACCTTTTTGAATATTCAAGAAATTTCTCTTAAAATCCACTTCCGACACCAAATTGCCACGTGTTTGCTATCCCCACAAACACCTATACTCGTAGAATCATTGATTGAAAGTCCAGGTAATACGTACTCACTACTTTTTTAATGAATAATTCACAATAGATTAATTACTGTCTTAACTATAATCACAATTAAACACTTTTAAGTCTCTATCTTATTTCTTCTTTACTCTTTCACTTTCAACTTGAGACTGACTCTCGTCCCATCGCGATTCTTATTTATACATCAATTCACGCGGTCTAGAACATTCCAGAACATTCCTGGCCTTTCTCGTACAATGATTCTAGTAACATCTTTCACAGCTCAGTGGCGTAACAATATGTTGTACAGACTAGACGATCAATTCAAACTAGATTCAAAGAGCATATGGCCCATCTCAAATATGATAGAATAGATAAGTCTAGTGTTGCCCAACATGCGTTTGAGAACAATCATAAAATAGATATTAGCAATTTAAGATTAATTAGGAATGTAACAAATACTAGACAGCTGGATGCCCGTGAAAGCTTGGAAATCATAAAGTGTAAAAATAGTATGAATAGTGACAGAGGGCCTATCCCAAATAGCCCCTTTTATTGGTTAGTGGGTCGCGGTTCACCGAACCGTGACAATAGTGTAGGTATAAATGGGGTATAGATTGTTAGCATAAGTTTAATTTTAATCATCTCCATATGATGGCAACTTGGTTGGCGAAACGCGCGTCGAGTGCAGTATATAGTGTTTTGGTGTTTCGTGGAAAACTACGTCAGTGTTACATATTTATTTACTTACAAGTTGTGGGCATCATGAAACAAAATATATATGTCATTCATTACATTACTTACAAGCAGATTAAACACGTAGATATCTCAATCACAAACAAAAAAAAAATTTTTTTCTTGCCAAAAATATCTCGACGATTTTAGGGTATTTTGGGACGGTAATTTTAAAAATGATATTAAGTTTTATCAAATTGACTAGTTTTCGAGATAATGTTTCATCAAATTTTGATTTTACCGCAATATGACCTATATCTGATCAACAGCAGCCTAATATTCAACCGTTGTAATTTTTGTATGACGCTGAAGGAACACATGTAAGTTTGTTACTACAGGGTGCGCTAAATGAGATTGAAAGATGTAAAACATAAATAAAACTATTTTTTTTATTAGAAAATATAATTAGTGGACATTATTTACAGCTATGTATCAAATATAGCATCCCTCAAATGGTCCCCATTTTCTTGCTCTTTCTAGAGAATTTTTCATTACTTACGTTTTAGGCTCCAAATTTCTTATTAAATTGTTTTTGAGTTCGTGAATGGTTTGGGGTTTGTCCACATACACCAGCTTCTTCAAATAGATCCATTAGAAAAAGTCGTTGTTTCAGACATGTTGAGGCCCGAAAATAGAAAATTAACCGAATCGGCATTCCATGCCGTCTGTGTGTATATACAGTGTGTTCACGTTGAGGACCCTTGTGCAATCTTTTTTGACCGATTTTGATAAACTTTTTTTGTTAGGTAGGTTATCAAAATGCGTGTTCAGCGACTGGGTAACTTTATTTTTGGGCGCTGTAATATGGCCAAATACGACTTTTATGGGCTCGAATTTCAAACAGTACCATCAGGGATTTTTTTAGAAAAAACTGCCGACGAATTCTTTTTTAGAATCACCTCAAACGTACCTGTACCGATTTTCATTGTTTTAAATAAAATACAGGGTGTCCGAGAATTTTTTTTTTTTTTAATTATGAAATATTTGTTTATCCAAAACGTACTTTTAGCGATTTTTTTTAGAAAAAAACTGAAGACGGATTCTTTTTTTAGGATCACTTAAACATACCTGTACCGATTTTCATTGTTCTAAAATACAAGGTGCCCAAGAAAAAAATGGATTACTTTTCTTAAATTGTAGGAATTTATTATTTTTTTTAACACTAGTACAAATTATTCTTAATCAATATTTACAATTTTTTACAAAATGATGAAATTAGAACATAACAAAAGAGAAGTTTGTAAAAAATTAAATATGTCATTTCGATTAATCCACCGAATTCCCTTATACACTTCTCAATACGTCGACGATTATTGCTTATTACATTTCTTAAACTGCTGTCGAGTTATACTCTGACAAGCTTCTCTAATATTATCACAAAGCTCTTCTCGGGTCTGGGGCCTTGTAGCATACACTTTATTTTTTATTGTCCTCCAAAGAAAGAAATCAAGAGGCGTAATGTCTGGGGATCTCGGCGGCCAACGAATAAGAGGACTACTTCATCCGATCCAGCGATTATGAAAATTCTCATTCAAACAGTTTCTCACGTTGGAAGCATTATAGATAGTGCTCCATCAAGTTGTAAATGTAAATTGTAGCCATAATCAGGAGGAAGCTCAAGTGCTTCGGTAAACTCATTTTGTAAAAATTTGAATGCTGCTAGTTTTCTCAGATTTGAGAAAACTAGCAGCATTAAAATTTTCATAAAAAAAGTATGGCCCAATAATCTTTTCATTTAAAATGCCACAGAAAACATTTACCTTTGAGGAGTATTGTTACACTCAATTACTCAATGTGGATTATCTTCGCTCCACATTCTGGTATTTTGTGATGATACAATACCGTTTTACGTGAATGTAGCTTCATCCGTGTATAAAATATTTTTTAAAAATTCAGGATTCTCTAGGTGCATAAACATAAACAGAATTCCATTTTTGTCTCAGTATCTCCAGCTTCAAGTGAATGAGGAAATTTTGTCTAAAAGGCTTCTTACTGCTTTCTTAAACATTTCCAGATTTGACTTTTAGAAATATTTAAATTCCTACTAGCATCTCTAAGGCTTGAATGTGGATTATCATTAAAATAATCAAGAATCATTTGGTTCCCTCTTCGCTCCCGATCACGATGCTGGTTTGGAGGTCTGTCAACTGTTCCATGTTGGTTAAAAAATCTGTTAATATTTGCATGCTGAGTTCTAGATGTCGTCGGTTAAACTCAATAGTTGCTTCACGAAAAGTACGTGTTCCGTCACCAACTAATCTTATTATGTCTACTTTCTCTTGTAAAGAATAAGACACTTGTTTTTAAATAAAACGACTCGTAATTTGAGAAAACTGCCGTGTTTATTGTAAGGAACTTATCCTCTTCTTTTTGCATTCAAAAATCAACAACCAGCTCAAAAATATTCAAACATATGACAAGTTCTAACAACTTAACTTACACATGCGCACACTGCAATTGTGTGTACAATTTGTCTACTCCTTGTTTCAGTACTATTTGATCTACTACCCATTTTAACTTAAATATATATCAACTATTTCAATCATAAATCATAAGTCTTAACAACACTTTTTATGCTTTTTACTTCTTTGGGACAGTATAATACTATAAACTGCTTAACTGTTAGTAATTGACAGCTGGTAAGTAAAATAACATTATTTGTTTTCACAGCACACTTAGCTTTTTACCAAATAGCGATCAAATTAAATATTGCAAGAAAAAGTAAAAATCGTTCGATTGGTTGACGATCCGACAATTTTTCTTTTTTTAATAGGGCTTTAATTTAGAGTGTGTATTAAAAAAATTGTAATTTTGATAACAAAACCAGAAATGTGTTAAATTTTTAATTACACTTTTTCATAAATTGAAAGAAATATTTTATTATCATTATAATTTGTTTCTCGGACACCCTGTATTTTATTTAAAACAATGAAAATCGGTACAGGTACGTTTGAGGTGATTCTAAAAAAAGAATCCGTCGTCAGTTTTTTTTCTAAAAAAAATCTCTAATAGTACTGTTTGAAATTTGAGCCCATAAAAGTGGTCGTAGTTGGCCATGATTATAGCCCAAAAATAAAGTTACACACTCGTTGAATGCGCATTTTGAATACCTACCTAACAAAAAAAAGTTTATAAAAATCGGTCAAATAATAAAGATTTTTACAAGGGTGGTAAGTCCTTAACGTGGACACACTATGCCTGTGTCGCTGGTCAAAAATGTTTCAGAACGAGGAATGATGTTGAAAAAAAATTTCTCCTCACAGATTAATCGTCACTAAAAAAAAAACGAATTGAAATTAATTTGACACCCATTTAAAAAACGTATATTCGGTCTCGACGGTGTTTTCTAACAATAATATCCAATTTGAAATAAATGAGAAATATTATTTTATTGATCTTCTTTATCCCACTCATCTCATTTACCTTACTTATCGTACTTTTATTTGTCTTATTTATATTTGTTTTATTTTCAATTTATTTCTTTCATTTCAAATTGAAGATTATGATGAGGAGAAAGTACTACACCTAACCGAGGCCGATTTTTTTTTCTTTCGAATCGGTCTAAATAAAAAATATGCATTGAAACGTATCAGTGTCCTGTAGATCCATTTACCGTAAGTACTTGTATAAAAATAATATTCAGACTAAGATAGATACAGCTACAGACAATGTCTGTAGAAAGCAACAGCATTTCTTCAAAACTTAAATCAGTGGTCGCATTACACAAAAATATACACAGACACATCAAAATCTGTACATGAAACAAGTTGCACTTACATAATACCTCTACATAACATAGTAGCAATATTGAAGTTAAATTATGACTCATCCATCTTTTCAGCAGAGCCATTAGCTATTTATAAGGCAATGGAGTTGTTTACGCTAATCATGGTAAATATTATATCATTATTCATTATCTCGGATACATTGTTTGTTTTGACCGCTCTTATTAACAGTCATCCTCTAAATATTTTATCTAACCCTTTTATATTTATAAATATCAAAACATTTATAAACCAGGTTATTACTAAAGCCCATATTGTTAGTCACTTTAATGAAAAGCTTGACACGGTTGCCAAGGAAAGTGTCATGTCTGGTTTGTTAACTACAAATCGATTTACGATGATTGAGTGAACGTGAATAAACATGAACTTAAAAGAAAATGGTCAAACTAGTGGCTGGATTACGTCAATACAAACCCCACAAGATATATAAAGATAAGTCCTGGAATACCTACCAAATTTTGGCATGATAATTTGAACCTACCTAGGAAATATGCAACTGTTATCAATAGGTTGAAATTTGGGCATGGTTGTTATCCGGTACACCTTTACAAAATTGGAGGTATTGCCACAAATTTTTGTGATGTGTCTGATAGTGATACTAAAGACGGCTTGGATTATATTTTCTTCAGCTGTAACAAATACATTGATGAAACTAACGAACTGTATAATAATCTGCTAAGATTAAATATAGAATCCCCTTGGAATTTACTATATAATTTCATTCATATATACATATAAGCGGTATTAGAATTTAGGTTTAGTTTTCTTTAGGTCTATTAAAATTTGCATGGACTAGTTCCTAATGCAAAAAAAAACGTGTCAGTGTGCAGCAGATCCGTTTACCGTAAGTACTTGTATAAAAATAATACTGTGAGTATGAAAGATACAGTTACAGACAATGCCAAAGTGTCGATAAAGGCGGATACAAAAGTTGCGAAAAACCCAAAGATATTGTTAGATCATACACCAGACCAGTCATCGAACTTAAAATCACGTTGCTTATTATTAGCAGGAATATAACGTATAGGTACTCATGAATAATTCATCCCCAAAGGTTTTTAAATAGTAGAGATATACTGTGCATGAATTACGGCATGAATTGTTATTACTCATTGGAATTTGGTGATAACACGATAAGATCGCAGAGAGGATCTTTGATAATGTTAGCTTGAAATGTACCTGAATATTTATACTTCTCCACCGACAAGTGATATAAAGTGTCCTACAATTCAATTTAGAATTCTGCTAGTTGTTGCGTTAGTTATAGGACTATAATATTTTTTAAGAAAGTTAATTATTTGGCTACATTCAGCTAAAAATTAAACATTGTTTTTCTAGTTTCTGTGGCAGAAATTTTGTGACTACAGGGCAATAAAAAAAGCCAATAAATTCCCCAAAAATGAGGAATATGAAGCGCAGTCGTCAATTCATAATGTCAGTGTGTTTCTATAGTTTTTCACTAGACAAGAAGTCGCCTTAGTTGCGAAGATGCGAACATGTGCAAGTTTAATTTTTAATAGTTTCAATTGAGTAAATCGTTTACATTTCTCACTACGCCTACGTTCTGTAACAGAAATTTTGGAAATTAATAGTATGGAGAAATGGACGCAACGGTTTCATTGCTAACGAAACGAAGTTCTAGTAACTGAAAAAGAGTTGAAAATCTAAAATCAGTTACGAGGTTTTGAACATTTGAATCGTATTTTCCAATTTAACATTTCAATTGTTTCAAATCGCCTACACATAAATATTTTTTTTGTGTTTCCATCAAAAGTGAGACACACAGTATACCACACACCATACTGTAATATGAGTAAAAATAAATCATGCCTAATTAAATGTCTATTTAAATTATGCATTATCGACCCTCGACCAACGCTTTTTCAATTTATTTTATATATAAATAAACAGCACATAACGCATTCACCGTAAAAAAAATTCATCGTGTGCGTTAAAGAATGTGGTTGTTAATTTATTGTTTTCAGAGTATTTTCTTAATAAAACCACAAAGCGTACATAATCATTCAAGTTGTGGTATGCATAAAGTGGAATGATGATTTTTAATGTTTTTAGGTACATTGTAAATAAACATATTTTTATTGCTGTGCAGTATTCAATAAAACTTATTTGCTTACTGTAAAACAACGTATGAAAATTTCATAAATTTAATATGGAAAATTTAACGAAAATTATCCACCCAGGTTTATGCAATTTCGACTCAACTTTAGCCAAAATGGTTGAACACTCAGGTCGATTTTATTTTTAAGAATGACATTTACACTATTTTTAATCGTATTGATATTTTACTCCCAAAATTTCAAATGGCAGGAAGGGTTGAGTGATCTTCCTTTGAATGCTTCGAAGTGCAATGTTATGACATTTTCTAGGAAACATTTTCCCATCCGATATAAATATAAATTAGACAAAGTTACCTTAAATCGGCTCAAATCAATCAAGGACTTAGGAGTCATATTTGATAGCGAACTCTCTTTCAATCTGCATGTTAATCAAGTTGTTAAAACATCTTACAGAAGCCTAGGTTTTGTTATCAGAAACTCTCAAGGATTCTCTGATTCACCAGTACTAATGCTTCTTTTTAATGCACTTGTAAAATCTAAGCTGGAATATGCTGCTATAATATGGCAGCCGGGGTACAGTGTCTATGCTGAAAGCTTGGAAAATGTGCAGAGGCGTTTCTTGAAATACCTTTCTTTTAAATTAGATGGTCAATACCCACTTGTTGGAATACCCCAAAATTACTTACTTAATAGATTTTCAGTATTACCTCTGCATGATCGCAGAGAACACTGGCCTTAATTTTTCTAAATAAGTTAATAAATAATAAAATTTGATAGTCTCCAACTCTTGGAACAACTTAGTTTTCGTGTGCCTAGAGTTGAAAGTCGTATTCGCAGTACTTTTTATCTCACCGTACCATGAACTAATTTATTGAAATTTTCCCCCCTACATTTTATGTGTGAAAATTGTAACAACCTGCAAGATCGCATATATCACATCACATATTTAATTGTTGTTATAGTTGTTTAAAAAAAGGTGTATGTGTCTAGCTGAGTTTAATTTCTGTTTTAATTTTTGTGTCATATTTGAATTGTTAAATTGTATGTTTTTCTTTTTCTTTGTTACTTTTAGTTATTAGTGTATTATGTATTGTGTATAATTACTGTTGTATTTTCCCATCCTGTAATTGGTTTAAGTACTGTTGGATGGTGTATGCTAAATAAATAAATAAATAAATTGCGATCGAAAGATTTAGTACCTAATACATGTCAGCTGATTAAATAATAAAGCATTTATTCAAAATATTGTCGAGCATTCTATAGCATTTCTGGAGTAATTTGTGCGTGATACGTTGCCATAAATTGGGTGAGATAAGGGAGATAATTAATTCTAGTATTCTCGCAGGCTTCTCCTTCCAATATAGTGACCAGGAAATCGTTCCTCCAAAAATTACCTCACAGGCAATGCGTAGTGAGGAGGAACACCATCTTGTTGGAATGTCAAATTATCTGCAAGGTAAAGCTCGTCCTCGATAATATCGATCAACATTGGATCAACATTGTTTTTCTAACAAACCTCCAGTCAAATGACCAAGCAAGAAAAAAGATGCGACAACACGATCACCAAAAATAACTACCCAGACATTTAATTCCTCTGGATGTTCTGTATGTACTTCATGGATAATCCTCGGATTGAAATCTTCGCAATAAGACAACTATAACGACTGTCTATGATTTACGAAATGATCATTCATTAACAAATGTTAAAAGAAAATTCGGATTAATTTATCAGCTCGCAAAATTGCAAACACTGCGCGACATTTTCAACATTATTGAGTTCTTGTACCAAATGGATTTTATATGGACGGAATTTGTAATGCTTTAAAAACCCTTGAACAGTAGACTGCGAAAGGCCCATCACGTCAGACAATAAATTTTCTTGTACTCAGTGTATGGTCCATTCCATAACAACATGGATCAGAATCGGCACTTCTACTACTTCATTTCTTATATGATTTTTAGCATTTCTCTTTTAATTTACTACAGACAGGCTTTGCTTTGTGAAGCTGAATATGAAAAGCGAATTAACTTTTGTAACTGGGCACAAAGTCTGGGCTGTGACTGGAAGTAGAATTTTTTCGTTGCCGCTAATAGTCGGATAGCTCATATTCCTCGTTTCTTATTCTCTTAGGATTCACTGGCTTTACAAATATGATATCAATAGGGTACTTCATTGTTATTATATTTTCGACAAATAATAGAACTAGCAAAGCTTATTTACGAAAGAGGCACATTTCCCCGAATCAGTGTCTGCCTTTTTGTTTTATTTAGTTGCCAAAAAAAAACATAAGACACTTTTTAGTCTACAGACCTGATACGCTCGATAGTACAAGTTACAGAGATAATATTCAACAACGACCTAATTTGATCATCTTTAAGATTTTTGCCGATAGCCATAGGGACATAAATACAAAACATGGTCTCAAGTTAATTCTGCATCCTCTCATGTAAAAATACACAAATTTAAAAAAAGTTGAGAAAAATATTGAAATAAATTCTGACCATCCTATAATGTATCGCAGGATCAGGCAATTTTAACTGAAATATTTATCAACCTTCAGTAACAAAAAACTCAATTATTCTTTCTTAAATTTCACATTTGTGACTGTAACTATTAATAATTAATTAATGGAATAATTAATAGTTAATAGAAATCAAATATTCTACAAAAGAATTAATTACGCCCGAACGGGTAAATCAATTTTAAAAAAATCGGTGTGGCTAAAGCACCATTAAAACACTCCAAAAAATGCAAAAATACACGGGGTGTTCCATTTAAGAAAATGTCGCCCGAATTATATTCTTCTGAGAAAGATAAGCCAGTTTTAAGCAAATTATTCCTTCTGAGTTTAGCTACCTTATATTTTAGTTATAAAAACCAAGCAGATATTTCCTGGTAAATATTATAATCAACCTATTGATTATTATTAAAACCAAGCTACATGTTATTTAAATAAATTAAACATCAACATTTTGATTAACACCAGGTTTACTAGGTTTGAATAAACCAACCTGGTTTTGTTAAGTCGAAATACGAGATTATTTTTGATTATGCGAGACACTTCATTTTGGTTACTATTGTCCCCTTATTTTTCTTCACTGTATAATTCTTAAATACTACTATTAAAAATAGAAGCTGGTATTAAAAAAAATCTGCACTCACAACTACGCACCTGCTGTATCTGTTGAAATGAAAGATTAAGTAGAAATTAAGACGGACTTCTCATTGGACGTGAATCATTTTCTGAGAGGATGAATAACAAATACATTTTAATGCAAAGGATATCACCTCATTTTTTCTTCATAACAATAAATCAATTGAAAACGAGCAATACAATTTTTTGGTGGAGAAAATAAAAAAACTGTTACTATGAACAGCAAGCAGTCCGGAAAAGCCTTATTACTAGGGATCCATTACCACTTAAGGAGTATATGGAATTATATTTATTATTTTCATAAATACTTTATAAAGTATTGTTTGGATTTTTAATTTTGGTCATTGTCTTTTTCATTAGGATAAAAGTTTGATTATCATTCATGTTGAAAAAAAATATTGTACGGGTGTTAATTGTTTTTTTTTTAATGCATAACTTTGTTAACCTAAGGACTTTTTCAATTGTGATTGCCAATTTGACATCCGTATAAGATTTTAAACAAAAAAAGGTACTATCGTGTCATGTCGCTCCAACAATCATTTGCGAGGCAAATCTTCTTGTTGGTGTCCTTACCGGAATTAAGGGAAACCTCCTTTTATTAATAAAGTAACGGCAATACTCCGCGACAAGCATCAGAGATGCAGAGATGATAAAACTATCAAGAATAAAAATGTATGGGATACAAAATTAATTTACCACCTTTAGAATGTTTTTGTTCAACTGGAACTACACTCAAACTTTTATCCTAATGAGCAGAGACTACCACCAAAATTTCAGATACAAAGTCTTCTATAAATTATTTATGAGAAAAGAAATAGTTTCTTTTCCTATTTTTGCCTCAGGAATCAGTCAACGAGAGAGTCTTGTATCTTATTCCCCTTACAATTATATCTGATCCGTCAGGTCATTGTGACCAAGTGAAATGTGGGGAAGAGAATAATAGATGGTGGAGTATTTCAAAAGTTAATTGCTCGTTTATTTGATTAGAAAGACAAACATTTAAACAAAGGTATATGTATTAAAAATATACTGTATCAAAAATTAAGTTGAAACAAAACTTAACACAGATATTTTGAAAAAGGTAAGGTATTGTAGCTGAAATTTCCATTTGTGCTATACTATATTTGTCCAATCTCGTTAAAAAGTTTCAGTTTAAATTTTCTTGTTTTCAAATAGAATCTCCTGTATGTTTTCCGACTGTTTGATTATATACCTTTTATTTTGTGTTTTTTCGTATGTCCCTTTACTCCTGAAGAATTATGAGATACGATTTTTTTTTATCAAAACTAAAGTGTCTGACATTCATTTAACCAAGTCTACTCGGCTTCAAACTTTTTTTTTATATTTTTATTTCATAACTTTAAAACGGTTTCTCAGAAGTTGAGTGCCTTTGAAAAAGTCCATGAAACAAACAACTCTTATTTTCAATAATATATCGATTCTCCAAATATGTGTATTTAATTAATTGAAATGGAACTATCTTGTATAGTTTGAACATATCCAGCAAATTTTATCTCGACATAAATGTCATATTTTCAAGCGAAATATTCTTTCTAATCACCTAAATTGAAAACCCTGTACATAAGTATAACCGTAGCCATATCTATAATTTCAATAAGGTAATTTTCTAAAATTGAGAGCCACCAGTTGAGGAATACAACAATATATAAATTAATGCTCTATTTCACAATGCTCTCCCTCACCTCACGTCTAATTTTTAATTAATATTCTCGAGTGTATTTTGTATGTTTAAATTTTATGTAGTATGGATCTTTTTTGTTTTTCTGTAATGCAGGCACGTTCGATAAATAAATGATTATTTTACCTCCGTAAAGTGAAGAGCGAATAGTTTCGATTATCTTCAAATATATTTTTGTTTTACTTCGATCCCATATATTTAAACAAATGTTAATTCAACGGTTAAAAAAAACATATTTTCAGAAGATCTCGTGTAAAATATCGCTCGACGTTTCCAGTCGACAAAAATAAGCAAATAAGAAATTTAACCAACTGCATTTTCTGCAACGTTATTTTTTCCAATAATGTTCATCATTCAGGTAGAAACTGAAATCACTACGTACAACGTACATACCATTATCCAGTATAGATATGTTAAAATGCTAAAACAAAAAACATAATAATATTACATGTGTATAAAACTTACGTCTGGGACATATAAATTAGCTTCCTCTTACATGGGACATAAGCGTAACCACGATGGACATACATATTATGGTTATATAATAAAACAATATTCATAATTTTTTAATCAACGATTCAATTATTACGAAATGCGTGACCACATCGGATTGAGCTAAAACTCTAAAATTTGACATCTTAAAAAATTTTAATATTCAAATGGTGATTGAAAATTATTTAAAAACGTCGAGAGCCCATTCGGTAGATTTTCGCATAGGTAAGGTACCTTTATACAATATATAAGTACAACTTATTTATTTTACATCCTCATGTTTCAAGTGAGGAAGATATCTATTTGCGAATTTTTTTTGCATTTCTAGACGAATCAGCGAATTATGAAGAAAAAAACTTGATTTCAGCAAGGAATAAATGTCTGTCTGTATGTTTCGCGAGAGTAGTCAATTTTTGAAATAAACCTTTCAAATTTGGTCCATATGAGATCAAGAAAAATGAGTTCGTAGATGAGCAAAAGAGACCTGCTGGAATGAGGTCTAATGGACCCCAACTTTTTTATTTTTAACTACAAAAAAAAAGATTATCTCGAAACATATTCAATGCCTTCTTCTTGTCTAGAAACATTTAATATCCAACTTTGTACCACTATGACTCTGATTTGTCACATTCATTCGCCACTAACTTCTTTTATTAAGAGGTTAAAAGAAAAATAATGTTCTACGTGTCTTTCTTTCGTCCATAGCTTTCAAATGAGTGCAATACTAAGAGAACGGTATGAAAGGTTTTCCAAGATTTTATATTTTGACCTCTATAACTCTAAAAAATGAAATGTATATCTATATATTATGTTTGCTTATAAACTCTCCAAACTGTGCTGATTGAAGTGATTTAAAAACATTTTTGTTTAAGTTAACTCCATCAAAACGTTTTACATTTATCTCAAGCACAACGTGGTCCGAAAAGTTTGAAGCAAATGGAAAACTTTTTCATTAATAATTTTTAGAAAATTTTATTCTTGTGAAAAGTTGGTACATAATCTTCAATTTAATATTGGTTACACAAATTTCTATTAATCCAGGTGCTTATGCCAGAAAATTATTTTTAATTAATAAGACTGTTTTAATGAAATTTTGAACTTACGATTTTTGGGCAAATCTGAACAACTTTCATATTGTAAAATTTTCCGATAAAAAAATAATACCTATTACGCCTTTTTGATCTTTCCGTTTATTTTAGTATCGCAGGTGGCTTTGCATTAGTAGGGGGCGAATCGATTTTTGGCCATAAGTAGATCCTAATGTGTTCTATGTGTTCTGTCTGACTAAAATTTGATTCATATCGCAAACAAATTAAAAAAGTTATAAGGGTGTTACACTCTTAAGTACGACACACTGTATATCGACCTATTCGATAAATAATGTGCAAATATTGCAAAATCCAATCCACCCGTCTTCTATAAGTTTGTACAGTGTGGAAAAACATTTCTCAAATTATTACAGATCCAATGGAAACTTGTGAAGCAAAATCAATGCCTCTTTCCTTAAAAAAGAATATATATTCCATATTTCATGCCTATCTTCTGTAAAACCTATTAAAAGAAAGGTCAAAACCTTTTTATGAATGTTATATTTTTTAATAATTGTTATATTAAATATTTTTGTACGTGTTTCACCCTGTAACTTGAAATGGCACAGGTCCAGAGATGTACATTTTAGTACTTATAGGGAGGAAAACCTTGTAGAACAACTAAAAACTACTTTTGTTTGAATAAATTTGTTCAAGAAACCGTTTCCAATATAGGAATACTGAAATATGACATAATATCTACAAATGAAAACTGAAACAGATAAACCGTTTCGAAACAAGAATCGCACGCCCATGTTCTCTTATCTACTCTCATCACATACCCTATCCGAGATAGTGTTAAAAAATTGTAAAGAGTAAAATATAAATTTTACACGATTCAGACTCATGCAGAATTTTTTAATTCGCATTGAAAATGCAAAATTCTTTTTGAAAGGTGGGGGCTGTAGTTAGTGGGGGAAGTATTTCACATTATAAAACAATTTCAATTAATCTTGGTAAATACATTCAAAAAAACCATTAGTTCTTAAAAGTTTTGTAGAAGAGACAGACATGATTTTTTTGTGCTTACTGTGTGCTAGTTTAGTTGGAGTAACTTTGGGGTATCCCTCTAAAAATGGTATGTTGACGTCCGTAACATTTGCTAAAAAAAATACAAATTTAATTAAAAAATTATATGCCTCGTATCAATTTGACAAGATGTAAACTGCAAAAAAATAAGGAGTGCTGTGCTAGACTAGAAAATACACATATATTATTAATTTAAATATGAGCCAGACAACACTGCATTGAATAAATATTGCATTCAAAGTGAGGAAAACGCGCTGGTTAATAAAAAAAAAACTAAAGAAATTTACAAATTTTTGTATATAAGTTTTTAAAACCGAAAGAAAGAACAAGCACAAATTATTCTCTTCATAATTCCAGCAAGCACTAGATTTTTACAATTTTAATAAGAAATTTAATATCTGATGAATATTTAACAAAAAAAAACTAGTTCCATTTTGACGAACTGTTTTCCGGATAATTCCTATTTAGGATCAGTTTTGTTTGAATGTCGTGTAAAGAAAACTCATATTTTAATAAGATCGGCAACGATTTCCATTTTTGGTGGCGTTATTTACTCGATAATAATTTTGTAGTTTGAAAAAAAATTGAGGGTAGTAATCACCATATTCTTGTAGATTATTTTGCAACAGTTGAGATTTGCATAATTTTAATAAGGAAATATGTCGAATTTCGCCTATACAGGATGGGCAAAAAAAAATTACACCAATAGGTTTTAACTTTTTTATTATTCGAATTTTTTTGGTGCGCTTAAATTAAAGCTGAACTCTTGCCGATTACAGTCATGTATTCAATTTATAAAACACAATGAAATCAAAAATGGCGGACGTTTTAAAAAATCGTTATTTTTTAAAAGCAGTTTCTGTCTTTAATTTATGATCAAATCGTTCAGATCGGTCAAACAGTAGAAGAGCTACTGCAAATTTAGTGAATGGCCTGAAAGAGGATTAGATGCTCCAAAAAACAAAATATTATGTTTTTAGAATTTCGGTCTCAACGTTTTTGTTTATTATTCGATGTTTGGCTTAAATCAAAGCTGAAATCTTGCAGGTTACTGTCAATTTGTAAAAAAAACACAGAAATCAAAAATGATGTACATTTTCAAAAACTGTAACTTTTTTAAAATAGTTGAGATTATTATTTTTATTTTTATTTTTTGGCTTTAGCATAAAACTAATACAAATATTTGCATAGCAGTAGATTAGTTATTACAATTTTAATGCCAGAAGATTGATGAAAAGAAGACATTAATTTAAAATCACTCTTATGCTTTATTTCGACCGATAGCTTTTATTACTCTTGAACTGAAAACAAAGAAAGTTATGTGAATTTCTAGGATAAATTCATCCTGAATTTCTGAAAGAGAAATTAGTCGAAGATAAATATAACGAAACGTACCAAATGTTTATTTGCAAAATGAAACATTAAATACATACATAAATAAATAAAACACGTTTAGACCTGAACTCTACATTCTAAGGAGATGATGTGACCACCTATTTATTATCTACTACAACTGTACTACTTTTCTGAACGATCCTACTGATTTGTTTGATGAAAATAATTTTTAATTCTTTTTTTGAGATGATTGATATCCCTTATTATGACCCATCCTTATACTCTTCTCTCAAGTTCACCCCATAATAAATAATCCACAGGATTTAGATCCGGACTGTATGGTGGTCATACATGGGGTTGAATATATTCCGGACAGTTTTTAATAAGAAAATTCAGCGTTTCCCTCGAACGATGTGCCGTTACCGAATCTTCCATAATTTAATAGATAAGAAGATTATAGCAATAGAGAACTGTCAGATTTGTAATTCCATTTTGTTTTTCAATTGTCACGGCCAACTTACATGTCAGAGAAGTTTAAAACAAACATATCTTGATATTGTCTAATCACCGGTACTTCTCAACAGATTACGCACTAGAGAAGCTGTAAGTAAAACATGGTTTAGTAGATAATTTTGTTTTTATTTTGTCAGATATTTACTAATAGAATATCCAAGCAGTTGTGATAACAAACAAAAATGTGAGTATATCGTTATTAAAAACTAAATACCGAGTTTCCTAGTCAAATAAAAAAAATGTAAATTGCGAGTGACTATAGTATGTCGGAGTAACATTAGCTCGACGTAGAAGTTCATGCCTCCATTACTCGAACAAATCTTAACTATTAAATTAAGCTTTGTAAAGGGCATTCGGAAATTCAGTTAATATACCTTTTGGTCTGTAGTTTTAGTGATTTTTAAGAACGGGTTTTTCATTTATTTACACTGAAAAAATAATGCAAAAACATTTCGCGTTGTAATTTGGTCACTTGTACAAATTACAACTCGAAATGTTTATTGGATAATTTCTCGTGGTTTATTGTAGTGTAATTAAGTATCCAAAAATCGTTGAAATTGCACTATTTGTTAGTCGAAAAATCAGAAAATGTAATCAAAATCTCGAAATGAAAATCACTGAAATAGCCGAAAAGGTATTTTATAATTGAGCTTTCTAATACCTTTTATAGGATTTAAAGTTATTCTAGTAATGGAAAAGACATCTTTTAGTACTCTTCATAAAACGTTGACCGGTAATTTGAATTTCTCTGAATCAAAGTTACCGTACATATGTCCAGTAAGCTTGAATGTCAGCACCTACTACAGTACACTCCTGTCAGCCAGTGGCGTACCCACGGAGGGGATAGATCCCCCCCAGGGCTTCTGGCGCAATAGAAATGTATATTTATCTAATTGAAAAACAACTATATTGCATTCACAAAAACAGTAACTAACTATCCCGATATAATTTGTTCTCATAAAATAAACGAAACCAACAATGCCATATATCTAGAAATAATGGATCGAAACCTTCAATGGGACTTTCAAATATGCTATATGTAAAGTAAAAAAAACTTAATTTACAAATTTTACTTTCTAAAGCAATTTCTAAATAGGAACCTGCCCCGAGACCCGGGCCCGAAAGGCTCACTCCATTCGGTTTTTTTAAAGGTAAAACGAAATTTCAAAGCAAAAATCTGGCGGAATTCATGTACCTATTGTGAAAATAGTTATGAAAGTAGTTTTTAGATTTACATTTCGAAGAAATAAATTAGATAATCAATACAGTAAAATGAAACATATTTTAAACACGGTTTGTAAAGCAATAAGTTAATAAATAGGAGTTTTTTATAATAGGATTAACAAACAAGAATTACAATTAAAAAACATCAAAGTTTATATAAAGATTAATATGTCTAAATGGTCATTAACTAAATAACTGCAGGGGCTATTGTTAGATTTCTATGGAATCTAATAAATAAAATTTTAAGCTTTCTTGTGCAAAAGTATCTTAAGATTTTGGTTAAATTTGGAAAATTGTGACCTCACTTATGGTTTGAAATAGTTGACACTGTTTATTTTAGTCAATATTAAAATGGGTGATTGAAATGGTGTGCAAGTATGCAGAAAGGCGTAAATGGTGTTTTTTCTTTTCAATTTATAAAACATGAGTAAGCAGAGCAAATTGACAAATTTTCTTTAAAAAAAAAAAGAATCGTGACTGAGAGTGGGAGACTGAATTATCGGGAACAATTTCCCTTTCTAATTCTTAGAATGTTTCTTCAAATCCAAATCATGAAAATGATGAGCCCGTATTATCGGAAATAATAATAAGTTCCCACTTATTGCCGATTCTCACCACCCTCGATCCTCCCCCAGAGCGTAGGTCTGGATACGACACTGTTGTCAGTAACCTCCCATCGTTAGCTCATCGCTTGTAGCTATAGTATATCTCATAAGATACACGGCCGCAAATAATTATTCGTTGTCGTGATGCTTTACTTTTTTCTCATTCTTATAAGACCTTCACACCAGTAATTTGAATTTCTGATTCCAGGTTACTATGTAAATCCTCAACGAGCTGTAATGTTCGGCGGCTACTACAGCAATCCACTCTTCGGTCGTAGCTACGATATCTCCCCCACAAGGTTCCATGTCCGCTGTCGTAACCAGAGACGCTGTAGCAACAAACTCTTTTGCGGGACCTCAATCACCGTACCCTTCAATAGGAGACCTGCCAATTGAAAACGAAACTGTACAGCGATATACTGAAAAAGCAGATGTTTTTCCACCTCAACAGCCAGCCCAACAGATAGAACTGGAATCAGAAGTACCACAAGATGACATACATTTAGCAGTTGAGCCTACCCCGGTTCCCATAACGGAAGAGGAGGCGATAATAGCAGATGGAACACCTACGGAAATTGCCGGTATCACTAAGAATTCAAAAAGAGCACCGAAAAAGAAAACGCAAAAACCGTCGAAAGATGAAGAAGAAGAAGAAGATCTTTCTGCTTTGTGGCCTTTTGCTGCTGGCAAAGGTGAGTTTGCTTATTTTGTAATTGGCCATTGTAACGTAATGACATCGAACAACTCAATATTTAAATCCGGCTAATTGGCCTCGTTCCTAGTATACAGTGTTTGGTAAATTTGTACAAATATTTTTAAGAGACTCTATCATCTAAAATAATAATAAAGCATTCAATAAATATAACACTTCAAACGCTTCCTAACAGAGATATAAACTGCCAAAATGAAAAAAGAAGAATAGGGAAATGTATTTAAAAATTGACCAATCCGAGCGATTTTTTAACGACTTTATAGAATTTATTCCATCCTGTTCCCGCACTGTATACATGTGTATGCCCCCTACATGTTCGTTTAATTATTTTCATGTTTAAGTGGGCGCCATTGCTAACTCCGTTATAATTGGAGCTACGTTATTATTGGAGCTCCAAAATGTATAGATATTTTTTAACCAACCAATGTAAAATCAATTTCTGAACAAAAACTAATTTGATAAAATTGAGAATCATCGAGTTTTTAAAAATATTTGATTTAAATTTTTTACAATCAAGTAGCCATGGAATAGAACAAAAATTTATTTTTTTTGCAACCGTTTAGAAATTTAATTGGTTTTACATTGTCAATTTTTCGTTAGCGCTCGCCCTGGAAACTACCAGCTCGCCCAGTAAATAATCACATTTCTGTCTTGTTACGTAAATAAGTATTAAAATTACAATAATTTAAAGAACTATTAAATTAAATGTTGAAAAATGTCGCCTTCTGTCTCAAGACCTTTTTGGGCTCTCTCCAAAAAAAAACGTGTTGCCTAAAAGGATAATCTTTCCATATCACTAGAATTTATTGATATTTTTCTAATGCAATTCTGTAGTTCGTTTACATGGTCCCCAAAGAAAAAAAAAGATAGTGATACTGAATAGGGCAGTCTGTAGCTATCAACCTATTTCTAAAATATCTCCACAAAATTCTTCTGACTCCATTAACCTTTTTGCGACGGCCGTCAAATGAGCGGGTTTTTAGGTGCGTTTCCCGCTTCTCACCGTCAAATAGGGTTTTTAGGTGCGTCATTTAACAATAATTCTTCAAGTTAAAGAATAATAATTTAAGTGATAAATTATTTTTACAACTTCTATTGGTACAAAAAAAGTATAGAATTGAGTAACAAATTGATATAAAATGCTTGTATTCAGTCTCTCAGTCATTTATAGCTACTGCAAGCTCAAACTTGCAAGCATGTCCCACTTTATATTATTTGTTGTAAAAACATTAAACATTACCTGCGCATATTAGAACAACATTGTGCGTGTCTCGATCAGCAGCAGAGTTTTGACAGTTTGAAAAACACGATTCCCGCAAATTTGAAGGGTCACCTATTTGCGTGTTTTTGCTTTTCCTGTCGCGAAAAGGTTAAAATTATGAGCAGGTGCCCCGTCTTGCTGGACATAGATTTCTTGCCGGGCGCCCAACTCCAAATCGTCGAAAAATTGTCCTGTCAATGAACTTAGATAGAAATATGGACCAACAATTCTGGATCCGAACAGACAAACATTAACACCAAAACGTTTTTGCGGATTACGCGGATGAACCAATAAGGGATTTGCTCTCCAATAATAGTAATTTTTTTCTGTTGTACAGGGTTCTCCAACGAAAAGGCCCATCCCAATATTTTGTTTATATTTCGAGTTAGAAGAAAATGTTTTAGATAAAAGTTATAAGTTTTGTAAAAGTTAGTAAATAATAATTAGCAAAAAAAAATTTCAGCGTTATTATTTTTCATTCCACTCTATATTTTAAACTTTTACCAAGAAGAGGATACCTAATTTGTTTTTGAAGTTATTCTATTCCTACCGAGAATTTCCACTATATAATTTCAATTGTTCTGTTCTTTGAGGCCATTAATATTTATTACATTAGGGTTTACAAATGTTAGTTGCTTAGATCCTTTCAATAAGCTACTTTGATAACGCTAAAAGCAGAAACACGTGTCAGTGGATGTTTGAAAGTTTTTTTTAAAGTGATTCTTCCACTGGTGAGTACTTTTGTTTTATTTATTTTTGATTTTACTGAACAGAATAAATGAAATTAAAAATAATATTATTGAGTCAGTTGTACTGAACATAATGTGCATATTATCTACTTTGTAATCCAAGTTTCAGCGTTTTGGCAAATAGGCGGGAAAATAATTGTTTAAAAAGATATATGTTATACTTATCTGTGATAAATTTTGTAAAAGTTAGTAAATAATAATTAGCAAAAAAAAAATAAATTTTTCAGCGTTATTATTTTTCATTCCACTCTATATTTTAAACTTTTACCAAGAAGAGGATACCTAATTTGTTTTTGAAGTTATAATGAATCAAATGAAATCTTTTAGAATCTCTACGAAGAACATACAGGTGGTCCCATAAAAGCGGGACAGACCGAAGTTACATTTTTTTAAATGGAAAACCATATCTGTACTTTTTACATTTTTGAAATCTGTGTTTATTTGTGATATCAAATATATATACATATTCTTATCTTTTACTGTTTTTTATTTATTGCATATTTTATACTACCAGCATCTGCATGGTTATCATCAGGTTCGCCATGGATGAAAAACAATTAATTTGATACGTATGCCTTACGAAATAATTTCATAAATTCAAAAAGCAAACTGCGTGGTTTTGTGTCATATTATTATTTGTGAAATCGTTTACTTTATTCACTATTTATAAAAAAATAACAGGCACTTTTCAACGGGTAAAATTTTTTGGTATAGTATGTATAATAGTAGTTATAATAATAGTTATTACCCAGTTTTTCTTTTTCAATTTATTAAATTATTCTATAAGGCATGAGTGACAAATTAAGTTTCATCTATGGCTACCCGATAACCTGGTAGATGCTAATAGTATAAAATTTTCAATAAATAAAAAATAATAAAAGACAAGATCCAACATATCTATATATTATATATTTGGAATCACAAAACACAGATTTTAAAATTGTAAAAAAAATTAGTGTTCCATTTAAAAAAATGTAAGTTTGGTTTGTCCCGCTTTTATGGCATCACCTGTATATTTTTTTGGAGGGTCTAATTGAGTTCATTAAATTCGCTACAACTTTTATTTGAAAAAATGTTTTTCTAACTCAAAAAATAAGCAAAATATAGTGGTGGGTCTTTTCGTTGGATAACCCAGTACATGCCACTGTTAAAAAAAATTGACACAAATATTGAAAAACACCTAGTAATGGGTATGGTAAAAATGGCGTGTAATGGAAAAAAAAGAACATCTATTATTTTTATGGCAATTTCTACTAATTGAAGCAGTATTAAAAGTATGGTGATGTATATTATTATAAAACGTCCGATTTTTGAAAATTATAATGCACTCATTTTTGCCTGCTGAACACGAATTTCGAGTAAAAAATTCACCCTCGGCTATACTTTTCGAGATATTGGGGCTTAAATTGCAAAAATGTCACATTTTCTCACTGCCTTTGCAGTATTTAATCACAATTTTTTTTGTTTATTAATTTCCACACAAATTTGATTATTTTTAAATATTCCAACACATTTACATTAATAATATTTGCCTATTATATTGAAAATGCACCAAAATATAATATCTGTTAATTGGAACAAACAAGCAAATATGAAATATAAAACTGTCGATCGAATTGTAGTAACTTAAACAATTGGCAATAACTATTAAAATTTTATTGAAATAATTTACGGCTCGTATGTACTACCAGGATGAGGGCTGCAAAAGAAAAGCCATGCCGGTTTTACGGCCTGTACCCACAACGAAAATACTCCTTCTTTGTCCAAGCTACCAACATGATAGTAAAAAATGTCTAGGTGCAGCTTGTAACCTGCAAAGTAGTTTGGAATATTGTGTTTTATGTATTTTGAGGCATTTCTTATCGAATGTAGCAGACAAATATTATTAAAGTGAATTTAAGGAATCCCTATTGACAATAATAAATTAAAAAGTTTGTGAATAAATATGTAATAGGCAGTACGAAAACGCGACATGTAGCACTTTACGCCCTTATATCCCGAGCGGGTAACTTTTGATTCAAAAATCGTGTTCAGCAGCCAAAATTAGTACATACCTATGCTAGGAAAAAGAATTTAAAAAATCGGACGTTCTCTAATACATTACCAGGAGTATTTTTATTTTCGAAACATGATCCATATGTGAATTTTCAAAAAATAATGGCATTTCTTCAATAAGATTTTTTGACGGCTCAAGGGGGGAGGGCAATTGCACCCATTACTCCCTTGGATCCGCGCTTGATATTATTAAAACCAATGCCGGTTTCTTTAGACAAATCTCATGGAATTATTCGAATGGGCTTCAAAATGTTCCATTTCAAATTTTAATTTTTTCTGATACTATATGTCTTCTTCGTTCATTTGTTGGAAAAACACTTTCATTACTACCTACTAAATCTTGGATAGAGGTTTAAGAAAATAGCGCTGGCTTGGTATTTTACAGCCAGGAAATAATTCATTGTAACGTTGTTGAGTCGCTCTTTCGTAATTTTTCTAGCAAATCAAATATGTTTCCAGCATATCACATTTTTCAATATACGAAAAAGTCATTTCTGTTAGGATAAAACTGAAATTAACAGTCACTTACAAATACAATTACTGACAAGGAATGTCTTGTTGTTTTATGGCCATCTGATTATTAAAAGGTTTAAAACAATTAGTTGTTAAAGAACTCGGTTATTTTCAGTTTTACAAAATAGTTATAGAGGCATTTTTGTTCAGAAATTGATTTTCCATAGATTAGTGCAATAATATACGTTCCATTAAAAAATATGCATTTTTGGAAATAACCCGAAAACCGAATGCTCATTTGTCTTCTGTTTTCACCATCGTAATCAGCAAAAACCTACTAATTTAACCGTAGCTCCAATAATAACTGAGTTAGGCAATGATGCACACTTAATTTGGATCACCCTGTATACAATTTGTCTACAAGTGGGGTTCCAAAGAGGAGAAAAGGGGTCATACTTCATAAAAAGGTCTGCTTGTTCCCAAACTTCCCAGAACGTATTCAGATTCAAGCTTGCGTATCAGGATGCTCACTCCTCGTATAACCAAATAAGTGAATATGCATATATTTTTTTCCTCTCTTAAACTTCACAGAATATTCTGTAGGTTGCGAAACACCCAAATACATAATCACATTCAAAATTTTAATAAAACATTAAAAAAAAAGATTCATTTTTATTTGAGTTTAAAATACTATAAATATTATTATTCCACATAACTTCCTCTTTTCCCCATAATATATAATAAAGTTATCTATGTAAATTATGTTCACAAAAGCTCGAATAATTTTTTTTTTGTATACAAAAATTTGAATCTGAATGTTTAAATATTTCTAGAAAAAAATAATTATCGGGTATTATATAGGCATCCTTTCAAGCCTAATATGATGATAATAGCAAACACATATAGTCTATAGTTCCTTACATTTTATACTGTCATTCTTATCTCAATGCGCTAGTGTAAAAGTTTTAGGTAGATAATAAATCAACACGACACTTCGCAGAAACGGTTAAAACAACTACCTACTCAATCTTTTGGCGAGTCTATATTTTTTAGTCTCTAATACTAAGAATATCGATTCCATTGCAATCTTACTACTAGGTTTTACTTCTGTTAAAATCATTGGCAAGTGATAAAAAATAAATAAATACAGATAATTGTTGTATTATTATTACATGGAATTATTAACCGAAATTATTTAACCAATTTTACTCTAAGCGAGTCAATCAATCTTTGCACCTTAGCCCTACTGTTAAAGTATTTTTAGCAGTTAGGGGAAAACTAAAATTTGACTCATACTAAATTAAAATCAAAATACTCTAAAACTCTTTGTTTGAATTGACATTTTGAGAAGTAGGTAGCTAACAAATTATATGATTGTCTATTTACGCACCGACGTGACTGCTAAAGAGAAACGAGAAAACGAAGAACGAGGTGTGACGGCGACGAGGAGGCGACGTCGACATGATACGACGTTAACTCACAGGACCTTCAGACAATATTTATATACTTACCAGTGACTATGTATCACAGATCGTTAAAATCTATTTAGTTCAAACTTGCATGCACTTACTAGTAAAAATTCTAGACCAAAAATATACAATTTCCGACGTTGTATGTTATATGTAATATGTTTTTATATTTCGTATAAATAAGTCTTACTGAAATAAAGTTTATTATTATTATTTTTTAGGTTCCGTCCCATCTTACAATGCATTTTTTCCCATTTCGATCAGTGGAGGAGCTCCCGCTAGAACTCGTCAAGGGGACGACGAGGGTTTTTATCCGGGATCTGGGACAGCCATTGCCAATTCTTTTTCTACTGGTAAAGGAGGCATCGCGACGAGTCATGCAACTTCCTTCGGAGACCCCTATTTAGCTTCTCTCATTAGGAAAGGGCTATTGAATTTTAAATCTAAGAATCACCAGGACGCTTAGAAAAGGACGTTTCAAATCGGACTTAAATCCATGTTTATTTATTGTTAATTAATTTGTGAAATAAATAGTGTCAATTTGTAAAAAGTAAGTAATTCTTATTTTCAAATGTAGTTCAAATTTCACGTCATGTGATTTTTGATATCGTACATTAAAAAAAAGTGTATTGTAATAATACATGTAATATACACCCGAAGGAAACTGATATATTAATTATAATTACACCTTTAAAAGAAAGTCGTCGAAACGTTTTTCGGGTTTTAAATTTATTTATTCACAATTTCAAACCGATTACGACTGATTTACAAACTCTTGTGATATTACATTTCAACAAAACATGAAAAAGCAGTGATGTATCTCGAATACGGCTCGTCGAATTCTAAAAAGTACAACAAAAATTTGTTTGGAATGAGAAATTGTATAGAAATTTGAAAATTTTTCATAATTGGGAATTTAAAGGCACACATTCTTTAATGGGGTGTGAATTCGAAGATAGTTTTTAAAAAATACTTACAATATCGAAAAAATCATGCGGATTCGAATCTGGAAAATCATCGAAATGTGAGCACCATTAACAGCGAATCTAGGATTATTTTACTCTAATTTCTCAGCGACTGCAGAAAATATTTGTATTTGTTTAATTTGATAAAAAATCCGATAATACAGAAAAAAATATCTAAGATCTCCAACCCACCCTAACTCCAACGTCACTGGTTGGTTTTTGATGAAACTTTTCGTGTAGGTAAGCTACTATGAAAACAATTTTTCTGTCAAGTTTGAAGTCGGCATTCAACCACCATTTAGTACCTAATTATTTAAAAATCCTGTTTCATGTTATACTTTCAAAGTATCGTAGATATTTCCTTAACATTTTGTATGACTAAGTTTAGTTGAAAAGTTGAACAAATTGCGGGTTAATTTATTTCAAAATTGCAAATCAGAAATGTATCACTCATTCCACAAATACAGCGAGCGCTGAATTTAAATGGATTTAGATAGTTTTGAGTCTCACTGAAAAATTTACTTCATTTTATAAGGGATTTTGGCTGCTCTCACGTATAATCGAATATGAAATAGATGCGCATAATAGTAAAATATGTATGAAAAATATGGCGTAAAAAACCGATTTTTTTTAAGAAGCATATTTAGTCGCTTTTGAATCTACTCACTTATAATAATGTCCCATAGGTCAAATGTCGGATATGTCGCTCAGTCCCGAAAAGCCTTTTTGGTGTTAGTTCATTTATCCAATAAATGACCTAATTACTTTTTCAAAATTTAACAATAAAAAAAAATTGTAAGTTCTTGAAAACATTGCAAAACAATAAGAAACTGAAAACAGAGTGTAACAAATATATAAACTGCGTTTTTTGAGTTAATTCGTTCATCCAATATATGACCTTATCAATTTTTTTTTGTTAAACTTCCCGCATTCGGTTAGAACGTTCGTGTACATAAAACATCTATTTTATAATCATCATGGTGTGTATACTGCCACAATATCAAAGTTCTAAGATTCTTTTTTCTATCGCTGAAGGCTGAAAAACTTATCGAGGATGGGGTCTTTACAAGAAGTGTTTTTTCTCTGAAAAGACTTTTGCAATATTGAATTTAATTTTTTCAAAGTGGCTGATGGCCAAAATAAATGTTTGTTAAGGAGGGAGCTCCCTACAAAAAGTGATTTTTGTTCCCCGAAAATGAGTTTATAAAAGCTAATCTGACGCTGAAGGCCAAAAATAAAATTGAACAGAGGGTTCCTTACAAAAAGCATATTTATACTCTTGAAAATGATTTAGAATGTGACTGAATTTAAACCGAGTTATACAGGGTGAGTCTTAAGTGTGTAGTTATATTTAAACCACCGATCCTTGACATCTGTAGAAACCCGCTGACACATTTTTTTTAATTCCCACGTACTGAGTTATTGACTCAAAAAAATATGATGAAACAGTTTTGGAACTGCTGGTTACTGGAAACATTCTATATCTTAGCTAAAATGATGTAATGGACTGAAGCAACGTTGCCGCATTTCTTATGCAATTCTCTCACCTAGGCGCGATTTTACAATCGTGAGTTAACATAAATTGGAGGTTACCTAGCATTATATTTTCACAAAAATCGATGAGATTCTAATACAAATCACTTCAACTAAAAGTTACTTTAGCATAAAACATTTGTTGCTATAACCACTTCCAAAACAAAAAATGTAAAATTGAAAAAATTCGAATTCTAAAATTGTGAGTTTAGCTAACCCACGACTGAAAAACCGAGCCCTAGCATTAAATTCATTCCCGAATTTATAAAAACATTGGATGAAATAATTACCTACTTAAACGATTAATTGCTCCATTTGAAATAATTTTTAAACATTTTGAAATATCTTTCAATGTGAGAAATGTACAATTGTGACTTTTTCCTGCACCAATCAACATTTCTTTTTAAGCGTTTCATATGGAATGTACAACTAAAACTAAATTTTTCGATGAATAGTAAAGTTTTTAGGGAATCTCGAGAAGAATTTAATGTTCCCATCTCATTTTTTCAAAGTTTATAAAAGGATTATTATTTTTGAGAAGTAGGTACTTACCCTCTGCTATTACAATAATTTGAAATGTGTAGGGGTTCAAGGAATAAATCAGCTCACTACTATTTTAATTGGCCTCTAATAGTAAAACACTGACGGTGCAACATAATAACAATCAGATGATGGAAAATAGTTTGCAGTATTTTCACACATTTCTGTCACTCACTGGTCATACCTAACAGTTTGCATTTTTTTCCTCCATAATACTCTGGACGGTTAGGAGGTAAGTATACGTAATTTTTTATAAAAAAGATAAATTTTTTTCTTGAGAAAACAGCACTTTATTCGGGATAGGCCATTACGTGATAAAAATTCAACCACGCCATAATGTGCACTGCGCTATTAGCGTGACGTATGTAACCTATGATCTTCACACATCTAACCACGCACCTAATCAGTGTTGCCAGACATACCATTTTCATGGTATTTGTACTATTATTTTCCCTTGTGTGCCTGCACTTTTTTTAAGTAATAAAACTCTTATTTAAAAATTTCTTCCATTTTACAGCAATATTAGCAAAAGTTAATAAAAAAAAGTCAAATTTAGGTCGTCAGCGCTGACCTCGGTCAGTTCTTCCATTAAAAACGCGTAAACTGAATTAAATTTTATACCGTGTACGGAGATCTCTATAAATCGGAACCTCGCGTAAACAGTGCAAGCCCAAATAAATAATAGTCTTTTGCTGTTTTCTGTTGTTTCTGTTGCGATGGTAAGACCCGTTTTTTCAATGCTCAGTTGGCTAAATTAACCGTCAGTTAGGTCAATAGAAATGTGAAAATCTCACACATCTGGCAACACTACACCCCATGTAAAAATCAGTGTTACTGGTATTTGGCGAGTGTTCGCGTACCTATCTGCATTGGCATTTGCAAAAATGTATTCAGTATCGTTATTAATAGTTGTTTGTGATTAAATTTGTGATTCGAAGTTTTGAGTTACTATGTTACCGAAATTTATTATTTATAATTTGTTCCTTTGGCAGTTCATTTTGTGAAAAGTAGTGATTAACCATAGCGAGTAATTTTATTATTCTAATGCTGAATATGTTAAAGGCATATTTTCAAGTAGATGAAAATGCTAGACAAGCAAAACGGCTATGGAATGCTAACCAAACGTCAAGCCCATATGATATATTTATGTAGTAACCGTTGTATTAGGTAAGTAAACAAATCTGCTTTCTCGTTCTTTTAAAGTAAATGCGTCTTTTTAAAATGATTATTTGACTTTGACTTTGAATCATTTTTAGAAATGAACCATATTAAATTTAAACTATAAATTAGAGACAATAATAATAATTTAAAATACACAGAAAAAGTATTGCATATTTTTAATATTTGGTGCTTACGTGACGAGTTCTGTTTATTTATAAAAAAGTGTTAGGATTACCTAATTTTACAAGGAAAAATAGATAAACAGATACTTTTAACACCTTTTATTTTAAGAGCAAACTACAAGTGACAAGTGTCGCTCTCCACAAAGGACTAATCAATCGCGCCTTGGCCGCCTTGTGGTTTATTTCTTATTTTCGGCCAGTGCGTTCAGATAATAATAATAATAATAATAATAATCGTCTTTATTTTGAGTATACATGTAGGTATATTACACAATATACACATATATAAATTTATAATGATGTTGGGGTGTGCGCGGCGATATCATGCTTTCTTAAAAAGAGCTCAAATGTTTTATAAACTATTAAATTTGTTTTGGTGCGGCGTCTACACTGATATTAAATAAGTCTAATATCGTCTCACAAAATGTCCGTGACAAAAGGGTAATAATCTTTTTTAAAATTCCAAATTTGCAATTCATGCTATGCATGCAATTATAGGATAATTGTGATGACGAACTCTGGCAATGTCAACACTGCCTTCAGTTACGTCATTTCTGTGAACGGCGTTTACAAAGTTATCCAGTGACTATCAAAATGTCAGTTGCTGGAGGACGAAAAAAATTATCAGAAATTAAAAATTTTTTTTTTGTTCAAAAACATTTTTTGACAGTGCGAATCAATTATACACGACAAAAGATATTGAGGGTTAAAATATAACTACGCATTTAAAACTCACCCTGCATTTCAAGTGACAAATAATTTTGGACAGAGGGTCCCTTACAAAGATGAAATTTGTTAGTAGTAATGAGTTGATTTGTCAAAACAAAAAATTATCTGATTGTCTTTAATGAGACAAATAAAAATGGACAGGGAGCCATGTATTGTCAATAATTGTAAGCACTGTCCTGCCAATATTGTCTGCGATGGCACATTGGCTAAAAGTGCACGGCAAACGCGCGACTCGACCACAGCGACTAGCTGTCGACACGTGTCAGTGTGAGCACGTATTTTTGTAATCAGTACTAATCAGTAACCAAGCTTTAGATTTAAAAAAGGTTGGGTTTCGGCTCATCATCTGTTGCGTCTAGTTAAAAAACTGCAAGACAACGTGTCCACAGGCAGCAGCCAGGTTAGAAACACTCGCCTCAATCAACAGGTAGTAAGTCCTATCCAATCATTATTTTATTATAAATTTATATACCATTTCCTTTGTGTCAATTCGAATTGCATAGTGCATGCTTTATTTCAATCATTATATTATCAACTACATTTGTTGAAAAATTAATATATCCGCAATTGTTAAAGGGTTTCGTTTATGCACGATGATGTCATCCGTGCCCTAGTTTGCCAGCAGGTAAGCGCGGAGTCACAGAATTCGTATACCAGAAGCGACTTTCAAAATGCTGACTGTAAGCTAAATGTACGTGACCTTCGGCCATTATTTTGTAGATACCGTCAAGCGGGAAATTTAAATGTACCTGTAAAATAGCGGCAACTTTTATGATCTGGACTGTTACTGGCGATTTTAATTATTGATGATAATTTGTTTCATTTAGAATTGTATACATATTAACTTGTGTATTATGAATCATATGATGAATATTATCTTAATCTTGTCAGGTTAATTAAACATTTGAAGTTTATATGACATAATTCATGAATTTTGCAGCTTTTAATGGTAGGTAAATAAATACATAGTGGACACCCTATATATTTTTAATATGTACATTGACTTGTATATTTAATCTATGGTTAAAAGTAAGAAATATAGGTATATATTAATACTTTTACGAAAATGTAAATATCAAATAAGTTAAAGGACTGATTTGTGTGGTGATTAAATTAAAAATTTCTCTAGCCTACAAGACTAGAAATGAAGTTTTCAGGGGAATTGAAAAAAAAATTGTTTGTTAACCACCTTCTATGTTTTGTACTGGAAAGTAACAAATTCTTGTGAATAACTTATTAAACAATATTTCCTTAAGTGGACTCTCGACTAGTACAACTAGAAGATTAAAATTTACTCCAGCCTGATTCAACCAACCAAGCATTCATTAACGTTTGATATTAATTTCCTAACTATGAATGTTGTCGATGTATGTGTACATTATGGAGGTATTTGTTAAGAATTGCTAAATATTGACGTACTATCCTTTCGTTCAATGCTACACTCCATTAAAGAAATAAAGCGACAATTTTTTCTTTATTAATTTTACTGTACATAAACAGTGATGAGTAAGTACAAAATTGACAAGTAATATATATGTATAATTTGTTATAAAATATTGCAATTTTTTACAGTAACAAAATAGTAATTCTAAACAAAAATAAAGCATTTTACATCAAATATACCCTTAAATAATTATTGACACTGAATTAACATTAAATGAGGCTACCTTTTTAACAACTATAAGGCGAGAGATTCTATTTAAATGCCACCTCTTGACATTGTTTTAAAATTGTTCAGGTCTTTTCTGGAAGGTATGACGTCATCGATATTTTTTTAAATACCAACTCCAATTTTTCCTTACCAAATTTTAGGTATAATGAGGTAAAAACCAAAGTAGGTTGCATAACAATTTTTTTTCAAAAAAAATGTGTTGAACTTAAAAGCTAAATTCTGTAATTAGTAAAAATTACAAAAAAAGCAACAGTTTAACAGTAGTCAGACATTTTTTTTGCCGCATGAGCAATTTTCTTTTGCAGTTACAAGTTGTTTTTCTTGTAATTTCAACGAATTTTTTTCTCAAAAAAAATTGTCATGCGATCTACCTTGATTTTTACCTCATTATAATATGTAAACAAATGGGCTCTTCGAACTCCATAAGAAAAAATTGGGGTTGGTATTTAAAAAAATATATCGATGACGTCATAGCTTCTAGAGAATGGACAATTTTAAAATTATGTCAAAAGGTGGCATTAAATTGGAATGTCTTTAATTGTTCAAGAATTTTTCGAAACAATTTTTTTAAACAATTTATGCAGTACTTTTCGAAAGCACTGTACACACACACTTTTTCTACAGATGAGATAAAATAGAGATTTTCCTGTTTTGCTTTTTGGCCTTATTTATAGCAAAACTTCTGTTTGCAAATTTTACAGAAAAAAAAAATCCTTAGCCTTATAAATAATTTCAGTACATATACTACAGGAAATTCTGAACGCATATGTAGTAAAGTAACATTTTTCATTTTTTCTGATTAAAATCTGATAAGAACCTGACTAAAATCTGATTAGAATCTGATTAAAATCTTATTAGAATTTTAGTAAAATCTTATTGGCTTCAGATTAAAATCTTTTTTAGAATCTGATAGTAATCCTATTAGAATCTGATTAGAATCTGTTTAGAATCTGTTTAAAATCTAATAATATTCTAATAAGATTCTGATTTAAATCCTATTAGAATCTGTTTAAAATCTGTTTAGAATCTGATAAAAATCTTATTAGAATCTAATTAAAACCTTATTACAATATGATTAAAATTTGACAGTAATCTTATTAGAATCTGATTACAATCTTATTAGAAGCTGATTCAAATCTTATTAAAATCTGATTAAAATCTTACTAGAATCTGCTTAAAATCTTATTAGAAACATTAAAATCATATTAGAATATGATTAAAATCTTATTAGAATCTGATTAAAATTTTATTGAAATCTGATAAAAATCTTATTAGAATGTGACAGTCATCTTATTAGAATCTGATTAAAATCGTATAAGAATCTGATAGTAATCTTATTAGAATCTTCGTAAAATCTTATTAGAATCTGCTCAAAATATTATTAGAATCTGACTAAAATCTGATTGGAATCCGATAGTAATCTTATTAGAATCTAATAGTAATCTTATTAGAATCTGATTAAAATCTTATTAGGGTCTGATAGTAATCTGATTAGAATCTGATTAAAATCTAATTAGAATTTTAGTAAAATCTTATTAAAATCTGTTTAAATCCTTTTAGAATCTGATTAAAATCTGTTTAGAATCTAATTAAAATCTTATTAGAATCTGCCTAAAATATTATTAGAATCCGATGGGAATCTGATTAGAATCTGATAGTAACCTTATTAGAATCTGATTAAACTCAGATTAGAATCTGATTAAAATCTGATTAAGAACCTGATTAAAATCTTATTAGAATCTGAGATTAAAATCTAATAGTAATCTGAGATTAAAATCTAATAGTAATCTTATTATAATCTAATTAAAATCAGGAGAATCTGATTATAATTTGATGGTAATCTTATTAGAATCTGATTAAAATCTTATTAGAATCTGCTTAAAATCTCATTAGAACCTTAGTAAAATCTTATTGGAATTTGATTAAAATCTTATTAGAATCTGATTAAAATTTGATTAAAAATAGCTAATAGAATATTTTCTTATTATTAAATAAATTTATAAATATTTTATTAGGAATGAAAGGTTATTCGTTTTTAAACATATTCAGTTTTTTTTTGAAAAAAATTAAATTAATTTATTTAAAAAAATAATAAAATAGATTATATTTTAAGGGATAACCTTTAATTTATAAAATTATTAAAAAATTTTGATTTTAAATATATTTAAAATAAATTAAATATAAAAAATATGAAATGATCACTTCTCATCACTAATCATTTCTTCTCATCACTTCTCACAAACTCCTCACCACTACCCATCACTTATCATCACTACTCACCACTTCTCATCATTACTGATCGCTACTCATCACTATTCATCACTTTGCATCACTTCTCATCACTACCCATCACTACTAACACTCCTCATTACT
The DNA here is from genome assembly GCA_029963845.1 of Rhamnusium bicolor. Classification (NCBI taxonomy): domain Eukaryota; kingdom Metazoa; phylum Arthropoda; class Insecta; order Coleoptera; family Cerambycidae; genus Rhamnusium; species Rhamnusium bicolor. The sequence goes on from JANEYF010000235.1 coordinate 425,582, forward strand.
TCTCATCACTACCCATCACTACTCATCACTCCTCATTACTTCTCATCACTTCTCATCACTACTCATCTCTACCATTCTCTATTATACTCTCTACCCACTCTATTCTATTCTACTCTATTCTACTCTGCTCTGCTCGACTCGACTCGACTTTACTCTACTCTACTCCACCCAACCTAACGTAATTTTTACGAGAGGTTAGCCCTATTTTTACGTTAGGTCAGATTAAGAAAAGTTTTTAATTTTTTCCTGCTTTACAACTTTTGTTAACCTAACGTTACGTAGAAATCGAAAATAGAACTAACCTAACGTAATTTTTACGTCATGTTAGCCATATTTTCGATTTTTACGTTAGGTTAGTAGATTAAGAAAAGTTGTTCATTTTTTTCTGCTTTACAACTTTTGTTAACCTAACGTTACGTAGAAATCGAAAATAGAACTAACCTAACGTAATTTTTACGTCATGTTAGCCATATTTTCGATTTTTACATTAGGTTAGTAGATTAAGAAAAGTTGTTCATTTTTCCCTACTTTACAACTTTTGTTAATCTAAGCTAACGTTGAAGTCGAAAATAAAAGTTTTATATTGAATCATCCGAATTAAATAAAAATTTTAATTCTAAACAAATAATTTTTTATTTTATAAAACTCTATAGGGTCTTCTCGTCTTTTAATATTATTTAAGCTTTTTAACTAAAAATAAAAAATTGAATTGATGTAGTCTTTTTTTCAATCAACCTTTCATTACAGCTTTTAATTAAAAAACTAATGAGCTACCTTTGCACGGTCAAAATACCGCGGCTATTTAAATTTATTCAGTTAAATTTAATTTTTTAGTTAAAAAGCTTAAATAATATTAAAAGACTAGAAGACCCAATTAGTTTTATAAAATAAAAAATTGTTATTTTAGAATTAAAATTTTAATTTGAAATTTTTATTTGGAACAGTTCAAAAACTTTTTTTTAATTTTCGTTTTCTACGTTAGGTTAGATTAACAGAATTTGTAAAGCAGGGGAAAATGTACAATTTTTCTTAATCTAAGCTAGCATAACCTAACGTAACTTTTATCACGTGAGGTTAGCTCTATTTTTGATTTATACGTTAGGTTAAATTAACAAAAGTTGTAAAGCATCGAAAAATGAACAACTTTTCTTAATCTAACCTGATGTAAAAATCGAAAATAAGATTAACCCCCTAAAAATTTAAATTGATTTAAAATATTTAAATTTTAAATTAAAAATTATTAATTGAAATTGTAATTTTTAAGAGAGTAATAAAATGAACGAAGTTTAGAAATTTAATATAAAACAAGGATAACCCTATTATTACAAATGTAAAATTAAAAATTAGATGGTTTTTTGTAAATTATGCTTTTAAAATAAATAAATTAATGTTTTATTATAAAATTATGAAACATTTTTATTATTTATTGAGAAAGAATTTTTTTATAAAAGAAGACATTATTTTTTGTATGGTGTATCAGGGTTTATTAAATAAAAATTTAAATTTTCTCGATTTTAAAAACTAATAGAATATATTCTTATTGTTAAATAAATTTATACATATTTTATTAGAAATGAAATATTCGTTTTTTAAATATATCGTTTTTTTAGAAAAAAAATTAATTTTTTAAAAAAATAATAATAAAATAGATTATATTTTAAGGGATAACCTTTAAAATAAATTTTTTAAATTTACAAATTTATTGGATTAGAAATTTACTTTTTCAATATAATGTTTAATTAATTTATAAAATTATATATATTTTTTTGATTTTAGATATATTTTAAAATAAAAATTTTGATGTAAAAAATATTATAAGATGATCACTTCTCATCACTACTCATATCGTCTCATCACTGCCCAATTCTTCTAATCACTACTCATCGCTACTCAACCCTACTCATCACTACTCATCACTCCTCATCACTTATCACTACTCATCGCTACTCTACCTTACTCTGTTCTACTCTACTCTACTCTGATTAGAATTTGATTAAAATCTTATTAGAATCTGCTTGAGATCTTATTAGAATTTTATTGGAATCTGATTAAAATCTTATTAAAATCTGATTAAAATATTATTACAATCTGATTAAAATCATATTAGAATCTGATCGAAATCTTATTAGTTCTTATTAGAATCTGATAGTAATCTTATTAGCATCTGATTAAAATCTCATTAGAACCTTAGTAAAATCTTATTAGAATCTGATTAAAATCTGATTAAAAAGAGCTAATAGAATGTTTTCTTATTGTTAAATAAATTTATAAATATAGAGTGCAATGAAAAAAATAATAACGCTGAAAAATTTTTTTTGCTAATTATTATTTACTACTTTTAAGGGAACCTAATTTATTTTTATTTTTAAATTTATAAATATTTTATTAGGAATGAAAGGTTATTCGCTTTTAAATATATCTAGTTTCTTTTAGAAAAAAATTAAATTAATTTATTAAAAAAAAATAATCAAAAAAATAGCTTATATTTTAAGGGATAACCTTTAAAATAAATTTTAAAATTTACGTATTTGAAATTTGCATTTTCAAAATGTGATAATTTATAAAATGATTAAAAAATTTTGATTTCAAATATACATTAAATATAAAAATTTTAATAAAAAAATTATAAAATGATCACTACTCATCGCTACTCATCACTACCCATCACTTCTCATCGCTACTCATCACTACCCATCACTTCGCATCGCTACGCATCACTACCCATCACTACCCATCGCTACTCATCACTACCCATCCCTTCGCATCGCTACTTATCACTAATCATCACTTCGCATCGCTACTCATCACTTCTCATCGCTACTCGTTACTACTCATAACTTCTCATCGCTACTCGTTACTACTCATCACTTCTCATCATTACCCATCTACTCATCACTCCTCATCTCAACTCAATTCAACTCAACTAACTCTACTCTACGATACTCTACTCTACGCTACTCTACTCTACTCTCCTCTCCCCTCCTTTGCTCTGCTCCACTCTCTACAGAACTCTACTCAACTTTACTCAACTCTACTCAACTCAACCCAACCCAACGCAACGAAACACAACGAACCGAAATGGAACGAAACGAAAGGAAACGAGACGCAACGAAACGAAACGAAACGCATGAAATGCGACGAGACGCAACGAAACGAAACGTGACGCAACGAAACGAAACGAAATGCAACGAAACGAAACAAAACAAAACGAAACACAACACAACACAACACACCACACCACACCACACCACACCACACACACCACACCACACTACAACACACTACTACACAACTCAACGAAACTCAACGAAACGAAACGAAATGCAACGCAACGAAACGAACTCAGTTAAACTCAGTTAAAACTAGGATTGGATACCATATTATTATAAATGTAAAATTAAAAATTAAATAGTTAAGATTTTAATTAGACTCTAATAAGATTTTAATTAGATTCTAATAAGAATACCATCAGATTCTAATTATATTCTAATAAGATTTTAATCAGATTCTAATAAGATTTTAATCAAATTTAATAAAATTCTTCTAAGATTACGGTTAGATTTTAATCAGATTGTAATAAGATTTTAATCAGGTTCTATAAGATATTTATCATATTCTAATAAGATTCTAATAAGATTTTAATCAAATTCGTATTAAGATTACTGTCAGATTTTAATTAGATTGTAATACGATTTTAATAAGATTCTAATAAGATTTTTATCAGATTCTAATACGATTCTAATAAGATTACCAATAGATTATAATCAGATTCTAATAAGATTTTAATCAGAACCTAATCAGATTTTTATCAGATTCTAATAAAATTACTATCAGATTCTAATCTAACTCAACTCAACTCAGTTTAACTCAGTCCAATTCAGATCAACTTAGTACAACTCAACTCAACTCAGTTCAACTCAGATAAAACTAGGATTAGATACCATGTAACCACCACCAAATGTAAAATTAAAAATTAAATTGTTAAGATTTTAATTAGATTCTAAAAAGATTTTAATCAGCTTCTAGTAAGATTTTACTAAGATTCTAATAAGATTACTGTCCGATTTTAATCAAATTGTAATAAGATTTTAATCAGGTTCTAATAAGATTTTGTAACGATTCAGTTTAATCCTTACAACAAACACAAACAACCAGTTCGATAAAATCGATAGTCTGCCTTGTCACATCTTTCGCAGCTAAATTATTAAATTTGGAATAGAGTATGTGTCTCATTTAACTCGTAATTGAAAACTTGGTTGCCTATATGGGGATAATCTGAATTTATCAAGTCTCCATCGCCCGCCGGATCGATAAAATATGTCTAATAAAAGTTTTGACAAGTACTGAATTGTACCATAAATTTTGGGATTTTCTTGTCGAAACTATAAAAGTTAGTTTTCCAAATTTCCTGGAGTTGCCGTAGAGCATTTTGTTGGAGTTCTTATTGGAAACGTTGCTTCGTAAGAAGGATTTAATTTATTAGGCCATATTTCCCACGTTTGAAGTTAGTCACTACCATAGGCTTTGTTTTGGAGAGAAAACCCTCGTAACGAGGTGTCTTTTTAATTATTTTCGCAATTCGGCTGTCTTTGACTGTTGTCCAAAAGTTAAGTAATGGAATATTCTGTTTTAGGGTTTTTGTATATGGTTATATGTATTAGTTGTCCTGTAGAGTTTTGGGTACAGTTGACGTACCATTTCTGCATACAGTTTCACGCCTTCCTGGATAGTTTCCTGTTTATAGTTTTTCTTTTTTTGACGGTTCTATCCATCTCGGCTTCGACGGGGCAACCTTGGGAGAGTCTTTAAGTAGCTACCCGTAGCGAGAGAAAGAAACCGAGAATCATTGCAGGCTACCAGATAAGAAATATTGCATGTTTCATTTTACTTTTTTAATTATAGATATACATATTTTTTACATTTAGGTTTAAGTTATTGACAGTATTTGTTAGCATAAAATTAATAAGATCTAAGCGCCCATTCAGGTATATCTCGGCCAGTGATAAATTGTACACACATAGTTTTATTTACAGGTGCCAGGTTGCTTTGTAAGCTATACGTGCGCACGTACAGTACTTTGAGTTAGTCGTAAATGTACTAAGTATTCCAATTGTATGATACACTGTAAGTACAAAGCCTGGCCTGGTTTTAAAAGTGAGCAGGATTGCATATTTACTGTCTGGATATGACTTTTGGGGCATATCTGTTTACTATTGTCTGTCAATACTTAATCAATAAATAAACTGGTAGTAAAATTTTATAAGAGCAATACTTATTGAAGCCTAGGTGATTTACGTATCTGTGTTTGTGTTAGATCTTTTTTTTCTTTGGTATTCACTTGTTTGCTTGCTTCCCACTTAGAACAAATATAATTTTATTTTCTTTATTTTGTGGTGCGGATTTCTCGAACAACAGGGACTTTTCTAGTTTAAAGTGGCGGAAATAAACTAGTGGCGCCCTTAAAATTTATTAAACCACCCCACTCTTCAGCTGAGCTCGGGAGTTATTTGTTTTGCCGCGCTATCACCGTAATCCGCAGCCAAACTAAGTGGCGTAATAGGTAAAGCGCGTCGCAATTTTTATTATATTCTAATAAGATTCTAATAAGATTTTAATCAGATTCTAATAAGGTTTTAAACAAATTCTTATTAGAATCTTAGATTTTAATAATTTTAATCAGATTTTAATTAAAATCTGATAGTATTCTAATTAGAATACTATCAGATTCTAATCATATTCTAATCAGATTTTAATAAGATTTCAATCAAATTTTAATCAGATTTAATCAAATTCTAATAAGATTACTCTCAGATTTTAATCAGATTGTAATAATATTCTAATCAGATTCTAATAAGATTCTAATCATATTTTAATCAGATTCTAATCATATTTTAATCAGATTCTAATAAGATTATTATCAGATTCTAATCAGATCCTAATCAGATTCCAGTCAGATTCTAATAAGATTTTAAGCAGATTCTAATAAGATTCTACGAGGAATCTAAGATTTTACAAGGATTCTAATAAGCTTTTAATCAGATTCTAATAAGATTTTAATCAGATTCTTATTAGAATCTGATTTTAATCAGATTCTAATAAGAATACTATTACATTCTAATCATATTCTAATCAGATTCTAATAAGGTTTTAGTCAGATTCTAATAAAGACATTAAACACGAAACCCGGTACCCGAACCACGAAACACGCAACACGAAATATGAAACACCAAACACGAAACACGAACTACGAAACCCATACGTAACACAACACAAAACACAAGACAAAACACAAAACACAAAACAAAAAACTAAACAAAATACAAAACACAACACAACACAAAACACAACACACAACGCCGACCGCCGAACACCGAACACCAAACACAAAAACAGAAAACAAAACATAAAACATAAAACACAAAACGCAACACGCCACACGCCAGACGCCACACCACACACACACACCACACCACACATTACACAACACAAAACAAGATCAACACCAACACCAACACCACACCAACACCAACACCAACACCAACACCAACACCAACACCAACACCAACACCAACACCAACACCAAGACCAAGACCAAGACAAAGACAAAGACAAAGACAAAGACAAAGACAAAGACAAAGACAGACAAAGACAAAGACAAAGACAAAGACAAAGACAAAGACCAAGACCAAGACCAAGACCAAGACCAAGACCAAGACCAAGACCAAGACCAAGACCAAGACCAAGACCAAGACCAAGACCAAGACCAAGACCAAGACCAAGACCAAGACCAAGACCAAGACCAAGACCAAGACCAAGACCAAGACCAAGACCAAGACCAAGACCAAGACCAAGACCAAGACCAAGACCAAGACCAAGACCAAGACCAAGACCAAGACCAAGACCAAGACCAAGACCAAGACCAAGACCAAGACCAAGACCAAGACCAAGACCAAGACCAAGACCAAGACCAAGACCAAGACCAAGACCAAGACCAAGACCAAGACCAAGACCAAGACCAAGACCAAGACCAAGACCAAGACCAAGACCAAGACCAAGACCAAGACCAAGACCAAGACCAAGACCAAGACCAAGACCAAGACCAAGACCAAGACCAAGACCAAGACCAGGACCAAGACCAAGACCAAGACCACGACCACGACCAAGACCAAGACCAAGACCAAGACCAAGACCAAGACCAAGACCAAGACCAAGACCAAGCCCAAGACCTAGACCTAGACCTGTACGTAGACCTAGACGTAGACCTAGACTTAGACCTAGACTTAGACCTAGACTTAGACCTAGACCTAGACCTAGACCTAGACCTAGACCTAGACGTAGACCTAGACGTAGACGTAGACGTAGACGTAGACGTAGACGTCGACCTAGACGTAGACCTAGACCTAGACGTAGACGTAGACGTAGACGTAGACCTAGACGTAGACCTTGACTTAGACCTTGACTTTGACTTTTTTGAATCTGATCTTATAAGAATCTGCTTAAAATCTTATTAGAATCTGATTGAAATCTTATTAGAATCTTGTAAAATATTATTAGAATCTGCTTAAAATCTTATTAGAATTTATAATCTGATTAGAATCTCATTAGAATCTGATTAAAATCTGTTTAGAATCTGATTAAAATTTTATTGCAATAAGATTAAAATCTGACAGTAATTTTATTAGAATCTGATTAAATCTGATTATAATCTGATTAGAATCTGATTAAAATCTAATGAGAATCTGATTAAAATTTTATTGGAATCTGATTAAAAGCTTATTGCAATCCTCGTAAAATCTTATTAGTATCTGCTTAAAATCTTATTAAAATCTGATTAGGATCTGATTAGAATCTGATAGTAATCTTATTAGAAACGGATTAAACTCTGATTAGAATCTGATTAAAATCTTATTAGAATCTGATAGTACTCTTATTAGAATCTTATTAGAATCTGATTAAAATCATATTAGAATCTTAGTAAAATCTTACTAGAATCTGATTAAAATCTTATTAGAATCTGATTAAAAACTTTTTTAGAATTTTATTAGAATCTGATAAAATGCTTAATAGGATCTGATTAAAAATCTTAATACAATCTGATTAAAATCTGACAGTAATCTTATTGTAATCTGATTAAATCTGATCAGTCTGATTAAAATCTTATTAGAATCTGCTTAAAATCTTATTAGAATCTGATTAAAAAGAGCTAATAGAATATTTTCTTATTTTCAAATAAATTTATAAATATTGTTTATTAGGAATGAAATGCTATTCGCTTTTAAATATATCTAGTGTTTTTAGAAAAAAATTAAATTAATTTATTAAAAAAATCAATTAAAAAATTAATAAAATAGATTATATTCTACGGGATACCTTTGAAATGAATTTACAAATTTATGGAAATTTTCATTTTCAGAATGTGATAATAATTTACAAAATTATGAAAAAAAATTTACTTTTAAATGTATTTTAAAAATAAAAATTTTAATATAAAAAAATATTATAAAATGATCACTTCTCATCACTACTCATTTCTTTTCATCACTTCTCACAAAATCCTCATCACTACTCATCACTACTCATCACTACTCATCACTACTCATCACTTCTCATCGCTACTCATCACTACCCATCACTTCGCATCGCTACCCATCACTTCTCATCACTACTCATCGCTACTGATTACTTCCATCACCTTGCATCACTTATAATCACCACCCATCGCTACTCATCACTTTTCATCACTACTCTACCATACTTTATTATAATCTAATCTACTCTACCTCTACTCACTCTACTCTGCTCGACTCCACTAGATTCTACTCTACTCTACTCTACTCCACCCAACCTAACCTAACCTAACGTAATATTTACGTGAGGTTAGCCCTATTTTTACGTTAGGTCAGATTAAGAAAAGTTTTTAATTTTTCCCTGCTTTACAACTTTTGTTAACCTAACGTTACGTAGAAATCGAAAATAGAACTAACCTAACGTAATTTTTACATGAGGTTAACCTTATTTTCGATTTTTACATTAGATTAGATTAAGAAAAGTTGTTCATTTTTCCCAGCTTTACAACTTTTATTAATCTAAGCTAACGTCGAAAATAAAAGTTTTAAATTGAATCATTCGAATTAAATAAAAATTCCAAATTAAAATTTTAATTCTAAAATTTTTTTTTTTAATTTATAAAACTCTTAGGGTCTTCTCGTCTTTTAATATTATTTAAGCTTTTTAACTAAAAATAAAAAATTAAATTGAGGCAGTCTTTTTTTCATTCAACCTTTTATTGCAGCTTTTAATTAAAAAACTAATGATTGTGCTTGCTTGCTACCTTTGCACGGTTAAAAAAATACCGCGGCTATTTAAATTTATTCAGTTAAATTTAATTTTTTTAGTTAAAATGCTTAAATAATATTAAAGGACTAGAAGACGCAGTTAGTTTTATGAAATAAAAAAATATTATTTGAGAATTAAAATTTTTGCTAATTATTAAGGAAACCTAATTTATTTTTATTTTTAAATTTATAAATATTTTATTAGGAATGAAAGGTTATTCGTTTTTAAATATATCTAGTTTAAAAAAAAAAAAATTGAATTAATTTATTAAAAAAAATAATAAAAAAAAATAGCTTATATTTTAAGGGATAATTTTTAAAATTTACGTATTTATAGGATTTGAAATTTCCATTTTCAAAATGTGATAATTAATTTATAAAATGATTAAAAAATTTTGATTTCAAATATTCATTAAAAATAAAAATTTTAATAAAAAAAATTATAAAATGATCACTTCTCATCACTACTCATCACTTCTCATCGCTACTCATCACTACCCATCACTTCTCATCGCTACTCATCACTACCAATCACTTCGCATCACTACCCATCACTTCGCATCGCTACTCATCACTTCTCATCGCTACTCGTTACTACTCATCACTTCTCATCACTACCCATCACTACTCATCATTCCTCATCACTTATCACTACTCATCGCTGCTCTACCTTACTCTGTTCTACTCTACTCTACTCTACTCTGATTAGAATTTGATTAAAATCTTATTAGAATCTGCTTAAAATCTTATTAGAATTTTATTGGAATCTGATTAAATTCTTATTAAAATCTGATTAAAATATTATTATAATCTGATTAAAATCTTACTAGAATTTGATAGTAGTCGTATTAGAATCTGATTAAAATCATATTAGAATCTGATCGAAATCTTATTAGATTCTTATTAGAATCTGATAGTAATCTTATTAACATCTGATTAAAATCTCATTAGAACCTTAGTAAAAGCTTATTAGAATCTGATTAAAATCTGATTAAAAAGAGCTAATAGAATGTTTTCTTATTGTTAAATAAATTTATAAATATAGAGTGGAATGAAAAAAATAATAACGCTGAAAAATTTTTTGCTAATTATTATTTACTACTTTTAAGGAAACTTAATTTATTTTTATTTTTAAATTTATAAATATTTTATTAGGAATGAAAGGTTGTTCGTTTTTAAATACATCTAGTTTTTTTTTAGAAAAAAATTAAATTAATTTATTAAAAAAATAACCAAAAAAAATAGCTTATGTTTAAGGGATAACCTTTAAAATAAATTTTATAATTTTCAATTTTCATTTTCAAAATGTGATAATTAATTTATAAAATGATTAAAAATTTGATTGTATATTTATATACAATAAAAATAAAAATTAAAAAAAAAAAATATAAAATTATCACTTCTCATCACTACTCATCACTTCTCATCGCTAATCACCACTTCTCATCGCTACTCATCACTACCCATCACTTAGCATCGCTACTCATCACTACCCATCACTTAGCATCGCTGCGCATCACTACCCATCACTTCGCATCGCTACTCATCACTACCATCACTTCTCATCGCTACGAATCACTGCCCATCACTTCCCATCGCTACTTATCACTACCCATCACTTCGCATCGCTACTCATCACTACCCATCACTTCGCATCGCTACTCATCACTTCTCATCGCTACTCGTTACTACTCATCACTTCTCATCACTACCCATCTACTCATCACTCCTCAGCTCAACTCAATTCAACTCAACTAACGCTATTCTACTCTACTCTCATCTCCCCTCCTTTGCTCTGCTCCACTCTCTACAGAACTCTACTCAACTCTAAAAATTTTGATTTAAAATATACATTAAAAATAAAAATTTTAATAAAATTTTTTTAAAATGATCACTTCTCATCAGTTCTCATCTCTACTCATCACTACCATCACTTCTCATCGCTACGCATCACTACCCATCACTTCCCATCGCTACTTATCACTACCCATCACTTCGCATCGCTACTCATCACTACCCATCACTTCGCATCGCTACGCATCACTACCCATCACTTCGCATCGCTACTCATCACTTCTCATCGCTACTCGTTACTACTCATCACTTCTCATCACTACCCATCTACTCATCACTCCTCATCTCAACTCAATTCAACTCAACTAACTCTACTCTACGATATTCTCCCCTCCTTTGCTCTGCTCCACCTCTACAGAACTCTACTCAACTCTACTCAACTCTACTCAACCCAACCCAACGCAACGAAATGCAACGAAACGAAACGAAACGAGACGCAACGAAACGAAACGAAACCAAGACCAAGACCAAGACCAAGACCAAGACCAAGACCAAGACCTAGACCTAGACCTACACCTACACCTAGACCTAGACCTAGACCTAGACCTAGACCTAGACCTAGACCTAGACATAGACCTAGACCTAGACCTAGACCTAGACCTAGACCTAGACCTAGACCTAGACCTAGCCCTAGACCTAGACCTACACCTACACCTACACCTACACCTACACCTACACCTACACCTAGACCTAGACCTAGCCCTAGACCTAGACCTACACCTACACCTACACCTACACCTACACCTACACCTACACCTAGACCTAGACCTAGACCTAGACCTAGACCTAGACCTAGACATAGACCTAGACCTAGACCTAGACCTACACCTAGACCTAGACTTAGACCTAGACTTAGACCTAGACCAAGCCAAGTCCAATACATCAGAGAAATCTTTAGAACCTGATTAAATCTGATTAAAATCTTATTAGAATCTGATAGTAATCTTAATAGAATATGATTAAAATCTGATTAGAATTTGTTTAAAATCTAATAAGATTAAGATCCTATTAGCATTGTTTAAAATTTTATTAGAATTTTATTAGAATCTGACTAAATCTGATTAGAATCTGATTAAAATATTTTTAGAATATGATTACATTCTTTTTTAGAATCTGATCTTATAAGAATCTGCATAAAATCTTATTAGAATCTGATTGAAAACTTATTAAAATCTTCGTAAAATATTATTAGAATCTGCTTAAAATCTTATTAGAATCTATAATCTGATTAGAATCTTATTAGAATCTGAGAGTAATCTCATTAGAATCTGATTAAAATCTGTTTAGAATCTGATTAAAATCTTATTACTATAAGATTAAAATCTAACAGTAATTTTATTAGAATCTGATTAAATCTGATTATAATCTGATTAGAATCTGATTAAAATCTAATGGAATCTGATTAAAATTTTATTGGAATCTAATTAAAAGCTTATTGCAATCCTCGTAAAATCTTATTAGATTCCTCGTAAAATCTTATTAGTATCGGCTTAAAATTTTTTTTGAATCTGATTAGGATCTGATTAGAATCTGATAGTAATCTTATTAGAAACTGTTTAAACTCTGATTAGAATCTGATTAAAATCTGTTTAGAATCTGATAGTAATCTTATATAGAAGAATCTTAAATAGAATCTTATTAGAATCTGATTAAAATCTTATTAGAATCTTAGTAAAATCTTACTAGAATCTGATTAAAATCTTATTATAATCTGATTAAAAACTTTTTAGAATTTTATTAGAATCTGATAAAATGCTTAATAGGATCTGATTAAAATCTTAATACAATCTGATTAAGATCTGACAGTAATCTTATTATAATCTGATTAAATCTGATCAGTCTGATTAAAATCTTATTAGAATCTGCTTAAAATCTTATTAGAATCTGATTAAAAAGAGCTAATAGAATATTTTCTTATTGTCAAATAAATTTATAAATATTGTTTATTAGGAAGGAAATGCTATTCGTTTTTAAATATATCTAGTGTTTTTAGAAAAAAATTAAATTAATTTATTAAAAAAAAATCAATTAAAAAAATTAATAAAATAGATTATATTCTAAGGGATACCTTTAAAATAAATTTACAAATTTATGGTATTCATTTTCAGAATGTGATAATAATTTATATTATAAAACAAATTTAGTTTTAAAAGTATTTTAAAAATAAAAATTTTAATACAAAAATGTTATAAAATCATCACTTCTCATTACTACTCTTGTCTTCTTATGACTTCTCATCACTACTCATCACTTCTCATCCCTACTCATCCCGACTCATCCCTACTCAACCCTACTCATCCCTACTCATCACTACTCATCACTTCGCATTACTACCCAGCAGTACTCATCACTTCGCATCACTACCCAGCAGTACTCTTCACTACGCATCACTACTCTACCATATTCTATTATACCCTATTCTACTCTACTCTACTCACTCTACTTTACTTACTCTACTCTACTCTGCTCTGCTCTACTCTACTCCACTTAACCAAACCTAATGTAATTTTTACGTGAGGTTAATTTTTACGTTAGGTCAGATTAAGAAAAGTTTTTTTTCCCTGCATTACAACTTCTGTTAACCTAATATTACATAGATTTCGAAAATAGAACTAATCTAACGTAATTTTTCCGTGACTTTAACCATATTTTCGATTTTTGTTAGGTTGGATTAAGAAAAGTTGTTCATTTTTCCCTGCTTTACAACTTTTGTTAATCTAAGCTAACGTTGAAGTCGAAAATAAAAAGTTTTAAATTGAATCACCCGAATTAAAAAAAATTCCAAATTAAAATTTTAATTCTAAAAAAATAATATTTTATTTTATAAAACTCTATAGGGTCTTCTCGTATTTTAATATTAAGTTTTTTAACTAAAAATAAAAAAATGAATAATTGAGGCAATCCTTTTTTCATTCAACCTTTCATTGCAACTTTTAATTAAAAAAAGTAATGATTGTGCTACCATTGCACGATCAAAATACCGCGGCTAAGTTTATTCATTTAAACTTTATTTTTTAGTTAAAAATCTTAAATATTATTAAGGAACTAGAAGACCCAATTAATTTTATAAAATAAAAAACCATTATTTTAGAATTAAAATTTTAATTTGGAATTTTTATTTGGAACAGTTGAAAAACTTTTTTTAATTTTTGTTTTATACGTTAGGTTAGATTAACAGAAGTTGTAAAGTATGGAAAAATGAACAACTTTTCTAAATCTAACCTAACGTAAAAAATCGAAAATAAAGTTAACCCCCTAAAAAATTTAAATTAATTTAACATATTAAAATTTTAAATTAAAAATTATTAATTGAAATTGTAATTTTTAAGAGTAATAAAATGAAGTTTAGAAATTTAATTTAAAACAAGGATTAGATAATCCTATTATTATAAATGTAAAATTAAAAATTGGACGGTTTTTTATAAATTATGAATTTAAAATAAATAAATTAATGTTTTATTATAAAATTAGGAAAAATTTTTATTATTAAATTAGTTAGTATTGAGGAAGAATTATTTTATATAAGAAAATATTATTTTTTGCACGGTGTATCAGGGTTTATTAAATAAAAATTTAAATTTTCTCGAATTTAAAAGCTAATAGAATATTTTCTTATTGTTAAATAAATTATAAATATTTTATTAGGAATGAAATATTCATTTTTAAATATATCGTTTAATAATTTTAAAAAAAGTTTAATAAAATAGATTATATTTTAAGGAATAACCTTTAAAATAAATTTTTAAAATTTACAAATTTATAGGATTAGAAATTTTCGTTTTCAATGTTATAATTAATTTATAAAATCATGTCTTTTTTATTTTAAATATATTTTAAAATAAAAATTTTAATAAAGAAAATATTATAAAATGATCACTTCTCATCACTACTCATATCTTCTCATCACTACTCATTTATACTCATCACTACTCATCTCTACTCAACCCTACTCATCACTACTCATCACTTCGCATTACTACCCATCACAACTCATCACTTCTCATTACTTCGCATCACTTCTCATCACCATCCATCACTAGTCACCACTCCTCATTTATCATCACTACTCGTAGCTACTCATTGCTACTCATCGCTACTCTGTTCTACTCTACTCTACTCTGATTAGAATTTTATTAAAATCTTATTAGAATCTGCTTAAAATCTTATTAAAATCTGATTAAAGTATTATTATAATCTTATTAAAATCTTATCAGAATCTGATAGAAATCTTATTAGAATCTGACTGAAATCTTTTTAGAATTTTATAGTAATCTTGTTATAATCTGATTAAAGTCTCATTAGAACCTTAGTAAAGTCTTATTAGAATCTGATTCAAATCTTATTATAATCTAATTAGAATGAGATTAAAAAGAGTTAATAGAATATTTTCTTATTGTTAAATAAATTTAAAAAAAATATTTTATTAGGAATGAAAGGTTAATCGATATTAAACATATTTTTCCAAAAAAACTAGTTCTTTTAGAAAAAAAAATTAATTTAAAAAGAAAATAATTAAAAAAATAATATTAATATTTTAAGGATAACCTTTAAAACAAATGTTTAAAATTTACATATTTATAGGATTTGAAATTTTTAAAATGTGATACCTAATTTATAAAATTATTAAAAAATTTTGACTAAATATATTTTAAAAATAAAAATTTTGATATAGAAAATATTATAAAATGATCACTTCTCATCACTGATAATTTCTTCTCAACACTTCCCACAAACTCCTCATCACTACTCATCACTTCTCATCGCTACTCATCACTTCGCATCACTCCGTATCACTACCCATCACTACTCATCACTTCTCATCAATTCTCGTCACTACTCATCGCTACTCATCACGTTGCATCACTTCTGCAGACTGCCCATCACTACTCATCACTCCGCATTACTCCTCATTACTCCTCATTACTTCTCATTACTACTCAACTCTACTACATCTATTATATTTTACTTCAACACAACACAACACAAAATACTAACACAAACACATACACAAACACAAACCCAAGCACAAACCCAAACACAAACCCAAACCCAAACACAAACCCATACCCAAACACAAACACAAATACTAGAATCAAGAGTCTAGACTAGACTAGACTCCAGACTGTAGATTCTAGACTCCAGACGGTAGACTCTAGACTCCAGAATCTAGATTCTACTCTCTACACTCTAGACTCCAGACTTCGGAGTCCAGACTTTAGTCTCTAGACTCCAGACTCAAGACTCCAGATTCTAGACTCCATACTCCAGGATCCAGACTCCATACGCCAGACTCCAGGATCCAGGCTCCAGACTCCAGACGCCAGACTCCAGACTCCAGCCTATATACTTTAGACTCTAGTGTCTAGACTCTAGATTCTAGACCCTAGTCTCTAGACGACTCTAGACCCAGATCCACACTCTAGACTCTAGACTCTAGTCTCTAGACTGTAGACTACAGATTCCAAACTCTAGACTCTAGATTGCATACTCCAGGCTCCAGACTCCAAACTCCAGACTCCATACACCAGACTCCAAACTCGAGACTCGAGACTCTAGACTCTAGACTCTAGACTCTTGACTCTACACTCTACACTCTAGATTCCATACTCCAGACTTCAAACTCGAAACTCGAGGATCGAGACTCTAGATTCTAGATTCTAGATTCTAAACTCTAGACTATAGGCTCCATACTCCAGACCACCAGACTGCAGTCCCCAGACCCCCAGACTCCAGACTCTAGATTCTAGACTCTAGTCTCCACACTGTAGACTCCAGACCCCAAACTCCAGACTCTAGTCTCCAGACTGTAGACTCCAGACTATAGATTCCAGACTCCTGACATCAGACTCTAGACCCTAGACTCTAGACCCTGTCAGTCTAGAGCGTAGAGTCCACACCCCCAGCCTCCAGACCCCAGACTCCAGACTCTAGACTCTAGTCTCCAGACTGTAGACTCCAGAATATAGATTCCAGCCTCTAGACTCTAGATTCCAGGCTCCAGACTCTACTCTATACTGGAATCTATAGTCTGGCGTCTGGAGACTGGGTTCTGGGGTCTGGAGTCTGGAGGTCTGGAGTCTCTAGAGTGTAGAGGCCACACCCCCAGACTCCAAACTCCAGACTTTTGACTCTAGACTCTAGTCTCCAGACCGTAGACTCCAGACTATAGATTCCAAACTCTACACTCTAGATTCCAGATTCCAGTCTCCAGGCTCCAGACTCCAGGTGCCAGACTCCAGACTTGAGTCTGGAGGTCTAGGGTCTGGAGTCTAGAGTCTAGAGTTTAGAGTTTAGAGTCTGGAGGTTGGAGCCTAGAGTCTGTAATCTACAATCTAGAGTGTGGAGTCTGGAATCTATAGTCTGGAGTCTACAGTCTGGAGACTAAAGTCTAGAGTCTAGATTCTGGAGTCTGGGGGTTTGGGGTCTGGAGTCTAAAGTCTAAAGCCTAGAGTCTCGTGTCTGGAGTCTGGAGTCTTAAGCCTGGAGTCTGGAAGCTAGAGTCGATAGACTGGAGTCTACAGTCTGGAGACTGGGGTCTGGAGTCTGGGGTTTGTGGACTCTACACTGTCTGGGTCCGGGTTCTTGCGCCTGGAGTGTAGATTCTGGAATCTGCTGGGGTCTGGAGAGAAGGGGGTCTGGAGTCTAGAGTCTCGAGTATGGAGTGTGGACTCTGGAGTCTAGTGTCTGCGAGTCTAGAGTCTAGAGCCTAGAGTCTAGGCTCTAGGATGTAGGGTATAGAATCTAGTGTCTAGACTCCAGACTTCATACTCGAGACTCTAGACTCCAAACGCCAGACCCCAAGACCCCAGACTGCAGACTGTAGACTCCAGACTACAAACACTAGACTCTAGACACCAGACTCCAGACTCCAAACTCCTGACTCCATACTCTAGTCTCAGACTCCAGGCTCCAGACCACAGACCCAGATTCTAGACTCGTCGGACTCCAGATTCCAGACGCCAGACACCCGACCTCCAGACTCCGGACTCCAGACTCTAGACCCCCAGACCCAAGACACCAGACCCAGATTATAGACTGCGGACTCCAGATTTCAGACTCCAGATCCCTTCCAGGCTCCAGGCTACCGACTCCAGACTCCATACTCCGTACTTGAGACTAGACTCCAGACTCCAGACACTAGACACTAGACTCCAGACTTCAGACTCCACACTCCATACTCCATACTCGAGTCTCTAGACTCCAGACCCCAGACCGCAGAGTCCATACTCCATACTCCAGACTCTAGACCCCCCCAGACTCCAGACCCCATACTCCAAACCCCAGACCCCAGACTCTACACTCTATAACGATTTTACTTTCGCTATTTTAATTATTCAAATAAAACGCCCACAAAAAATACATATATATATATTTAGAACAGACAAAACAAAAGGGTCAAGGCGTGGTCAACAAATAATAAACTAGGTACGTACAATGCATGCAAAAGTATACAATCTTCAGAAAATATTATTTTCAATACGTCTATTTTTAGGGCGCCACCGCCTTTCTTTTTCTTCGTTTTATAACAAAGTGTATGAATGTTATTTATTTTAAACGTCTAAAAAACTACACGCAGTAAGGCCGTTGAAAGGGGGAAAGAACGGTTACTTTTCATAAAAGTTTATCCACAGTTCAAGAGCAGGTGTCAGGTGTCAAGTGTCAAGTGTCAAGTGTCAAGTGTCATGTCACGTACAATGTACTTTGTACAATGTACTTTGTACAATGTACTTTGTACAATGTACTTTGTACAATGTACTTTGTGCAATGTACATTGTACATTGTACAAAGTACATTGTACAAAGTACATTGTACAAAGTACATTGTACAATGTACTTTGTACAATGTACTTTGTACAATGTACAATGTACAATGTACAATGTTTTTGTACAATGTACAATGTTTTTGTACAATGTCCTTGGTACAATGTACAATGTACTCTGTACAATGTACTTTGTACAAAGTACATTGTACAAAGTACTTTAATAAAGTACATTGTACAAAGTACATTGTACAAAGTACATTGTACAAAGTACATAGTACAAAGTACATTGTATAAAGTACATTGTACAAAGTACATTGTAAAATGTACAAAGTACTGTGTACATTGTACAATGTACAAAGTACTGAGTACATTGTACAATGTACATTGTACAATATACTTTGTACAATGTACAATATACTTTTTAATTTGTACAATGTACTTTGTACAAAGTACATTGTACAGAGTACATTGTACAAAGTACATTGTACATTGTACATTGTACAAAGTACTGTGTACATTGTACAATGTACATTGTACAACGTACATTGTGCACTGTACATTGTACAATATACTTTGTACAATGTACAATGTACTTTGTACTTTGTCAATGTACTTTGTACTTTGTCAATGTACTTTGTACTTTGTCAATGTACTTTGTACAATGTACAATGTGGCACAAAGTACATTGTACAGAGTACATTGTACAAAGTACATTGTACAATGTACAATGTTGTACAATGTGGTACAATGTACAATGTGGTACAATGTACAATGTACAAGGCTGTATAATGTACTATGTACACAGTACTTTGTACAAAGTACAATGTACTTTGTACAATGCACAATGTACCTTGTACAATGTACAATGTACTATGTAATTTGTACAATGTAAATGTACACTGCGCTTTGTACAATGTACAATGTACATTGTACATTGTACAATGTACAATGTACAATGTACATTGTACATTGTACAAATTAGGTTAGGTTAGGTTAGGTTAGGTTAGGTTAGGTTGGGTTGGGTTGGGTTGGGTTAGGTTAGGTTAGGTTAGGTTAGGTTAGGTTAGGTTAGGTTAGGTTAGGTTAGGTTAGGTTAGGTTAGGTTAGGTTAGGTTAGGTTAGGTTAGGTTAGGTTAGGTTAGGTTAGGTTAGGTTAGGTTAGGTTAGGTTAGGTTAGGTTAGGTTAGGTTAGGTTAGGTTAGGTTAGGTTAGGTTAGGTTCCCGTGTGGGGGTTAGAGCTCCCCCCATCGGGCGCGTCCCCAGGTGGCGGATAGGGGAATGCTTCCCAGATATGGGTGGTACCGGTGAAATGAAATAGCCGGCGTGGACCAAAAAAGCTCACTTAAATTCAGACAGCGTCTGCCACGGAGCGTGCGGCTATCTGGTCAGCGTCTGACCCCAGAGGGGCGGCTGAACAAAAAAACCTGGCCGCAGGTATAAAAGGCAATTGCGGATCTAATGGAAATGGAAACCAAAGAGAAGCAAATTACGGTGCAGGGAGTCGGAAACCCAGTACCGGTCCAAGGAGGTGTTGAAGCAGGCCTCACTGGACCGTCAGCCAGCAACTGCGGTTCTTTCTCGGTGGTGTACCAGGCCGGGGAGAGTAATATCACGACTGGAGAAAAGGAGTCACTCGTAAAGAGGTCAGATTTAAACCCGATAAACAAAATCAAGCAAATTGGCAGGCTGAAAAGAAGCAACTCCCTAAGTTCAGGGATAAAAAAGGAAAATAGCGGATACCTCGATTACGGAAAGCCAACCAGAAGCTGAAGCCGTCAAGAGAATTGAAGACCCTATTGCCTTCATCATACGGGAGGCTATTGAACAAATAAAAAACTGCGCCGAGAAACTCGATAAAAGAGTAATAGAAAACCCAAACACGAAGCGGGAAATAAAGGACTTGGTTACGAGTTTAAAAAAGGGAACCGAAGTTTTCAATAGAAAAACAACAAAGGAGTGGCTTGAAAAACACAAATGGCAGACGGTAGAGATACCTAAGTACGACGTGGACACTCAAACAGATTGTAACTATGAGAAAAAGGAAATGCAAAGTCCCACCACCTTAGCAGATATAAACACCCTGGACCTTTGGAGAGAGGAGGAGAAGAAAGCGTGGAATAAGGAGCTATACAAGAACACGGAGATTATAATAGGCAACCCACACATGGTGGATATACCTGTGAAAGTAGTCCTAGTTGGACCGAGTGACCCCGAAATGGAAAAAAATATACAAAGAATCTATAGGGACAATTATCCAGAGCTCAAGGGAACCACAGAGGATTTTGAGGTGATAGAAATGACAACGAGGGTACGTTCAAAAAGTGCAGCCGAGACAATCTATAAAAAGATTGTAAAAATAACACACGATGATTCCGATGAGGACCTATGGAGCAAACTAGTGAAATTAAAGGAAGAGACCAGCACAGAAGAAAAGATAGCTATGCACAGGGTTG
This sequence comes from Rhamnusium bicolor, assembly GCA_029963845.1. NCBI lineage: Eukaryota > Metazoa > Arthropoda > Insecta > Coleoptera > Cerambycidae > Rhamnusium > Rhamnusium bicolor. The sequence continues at coordinate 446,986 of JANEYF010000235.1, forward strand.
AATTCATGAGCACCCAGAGGCTTCAGAATATGGTTGAATGTATCTTCCATGGGTCAAATACCAGGGTGATTATATTCACCCCAAAGAAACGAGACGGAGAGAAACAAAGACCAGCGGGAGAAGTGGAAGTAGGTACTGCCCAAACAAACACTAGGGGGGACAAGAGTAAAGCGAAGTCATACAGATCACAAAATGAGGCTGTCCTAGTCAGGGCCGAGGGAAGAACCTATGCGGAGCTCCTCAAGGAAGTAAAAAATACAGTTGATGTAGATGCAGAGGGTATCCAGATCGCGGCTGTGAGAAAGACCAGGAGCGGAGAAATGCTCTTAGAGGTCAAAGGGGCCAGAGGAGCAGCAGAACCTCTAAAAAAAGCTATTGAGGAAAAAATAGCTGGGATAAAGGTGCGCACTAGCAGGGAAGAAAATGCTATACAAATAAGAGACTTAGACGCTACGGTAACAGAAGAGGAGGTAAGAGAGTCACTACAAAAACTCTAGGCTTAACGAGAGAGGATATAACAATAAAAAGCCTGAGAGAGGCATACGGAGAAAACCAGGTCGCCACAGTGATGCTCCCTAAAGAGGCCACCATGAAGCTACTGGAATTAGGTAGGATAAAGATCGGATGGCTGAGATGCCGTGTAAGAGAACAGGTAGATATAAAACGATGCTATAGATGCTGGGAACCGGGACACACTAGATATAGCTGTAACGGCACAGATAGAAGCAAACTGTGCCTAAACTGTGGTGGAGAAGGACACGTTGCAAAAACTGCAAGGCCGGCAGGTATTGCCCCCTGTGCAAACAGAAGGGACATCGAGCCGACGCCGGAAGCTGCCTGCTGTACAGAAAGCGATAGAGGAGGCACAAAGAAAAACGGGAGGGAACCAGGAAGGAAACAGGACATGGAAGCAACCCACAGCCCCAAAAACGATTAGCTTCCTTCAGCTAAACGCAAACAGGAGTAGAGAAGCACAAGACTTGCTGTACTATACAAAAGAACAAGTACAAGGCTAGGGCTCTGCTAATCACAGAGCCAAATAAAAATCATGTAAATAGCAATAATAGCTGGATAGTGGATAAGCGCGCAGATGCAGCCATTGGGGTATACGATGAACTACCCACGAAAACCGGGGCGAAAACGGCATTGTCTGGGCAGAAATCGAAGGCATCACGATTTTCTCGTGCTACAAAACCCCAAACTGCCCTAACGAGGACTTTCAACAGTTCCTGGATGAACTGTCAGCTCACGTCACTATCAACAAAGGAACAAGGGTACAATAGTAACAGGCGATTTTAATGCTAAAAGCCACCTATGGGGCTCATCAACAGAAGATGTCAGAGGTTCGAACCTGACAGATTGGCTAGCCACCCATGATTTTTTGGTAATTAACACAGGAGAAGAGGCCACCTTTGTCAGGAGAGAACAGGAGAGTACGATAGATGTCACCTCGCCTCTTCAGATGTGGCGGATCGAATACAAAAATGGAAGGTCCTAGAAGACGAATCGCTGAGTGACCATCGCGTCATATACTTCGAGATTGAAGGAACACCAGCACCTGGGAAAAGACTCTCCCCACCAAAACAAGTGGGTCAGAGGTGGCGCTTCAAGCCCAATAAAACTGAGGCGTTAGTAAAAAAGATAGGAATGGAGCTGGACAAAGAACAAAATCATACAGGGACTACATTGGTGAGGGCAATCCAGCAGGCGTGTAGAGGTATCCTCCCAGAGGCTGGTAAAACGGAGAGGAGACCAGTATATTGGTGGAATGAGGGAATCAGAGAAATCAGGGAAGTATGTCTCACGAAGAAGAGAATATGGACGAGAGTCAAGGCTAGAAACCAACCAAACGAAGGACCCTGGACGCTGGCTCACGAAGAATATCGAAGTGCGAAAAAGGCCTTAAACGATGGCATCAAGAAGGCCAAACAGAAAAGTTGGGAGGACTTAGTAGACAGCGTAGACGAAGATGTATGGGAAACGGATACAAGATCGTCTGCAAAAGGACGGGACTACAGAGCAACATAAAAATTAGTTCAGACAGAAGAAGTGTAGTAGTAGATGAACTCTTCCCACAAAAACCTACAACTACATGGGTAATAGAAGAGGCGGAAGCCGATATCCCGACAGTAACCGTGGACGAGGTTAAAAAGGCGTCGTCTCGCCTCAAGGAAAAGAAGGCACCAGGATTGGACGGAATACCACCAGAAGTAATAAAGCTAGCGGTGAAAGCGCAGGCGGACACATTAGCAGGGGTATATGATCGCATCATGAAATCCGGAATTATTCCAGACCCTTGGAAGACGGCAAAGCTGGTATTAGTGCCCAAAACGGGAAAGCCTTTGGGTTCAGCCTACAGGCCAATTTGTCTCATAGACACACCCGCAAAGGTGTTAGAAAGCATCATAGCCAATAGATTAAAAGAAGAAATAGAAGAAAAGGGCGGTTTCTCGAACGATCAATATGGTTTTAGACAAGGTAGATCGACAGTGGACGCAATACAGGAGGTTGTACGGGTGGCAAAGAGCTCAATGGGAGGAAATTGGAGACAAAGAGAGTTATGCTTGGGGGTGGCGCTTGATGTTAAAAATGCCTTCAATACTGTCCCTGGCGGCAAATCATAAATGAGCTCTGCAGACGGGGCATATCCCGTTACCTAGTAAATCTGATAAAGAATTATTTCACAAATAGGACGTTGGCGATTGAAGATGAAACCAGACCAGTTACGTGCGGTGTCCCGCAAGGGGTCAATACTGGGACCACTGCTGTGGATCATTCTTTACGACGGGGTGCTCAACGTAGAAATCCCCGGAGATACACGACTGATTGCTTTTGCCGACGACATAGTGGCAGTAGTAATAGACACTACTGAAAGGGGAGTCGTGGAAAAAGCAGGGCAACCGTCAGAATAGTAAACGAATGGATGCTAGAAAACGAACTCTCCCTTGCCCCAGAAAAAACGGAGTTAATAACCCTTACGGGCAGGAAGAAAACGGCCGAGATGATGGTAGATATCCTCGGGACGCACATGTCGGCACAGGACAAAATAAGATACCTTGGAGTCACTATGGACAAAGGCCTGAGCTGGAGCCATCACATTGGAAACAGCTGCAAATAAAGCAGAAAAAGCAGCAATGGCACTAGGTAAACTGATGCCAAGAACAAAAGGCCCCAGGACTAGTACCAGGCGTATTCTAAACTCGGTCGTTAACTCCATAGTACTGTATGCAGCTCCGGTATGGATCGACGCCTTAAAAATAGAAAAAAACAGGAAGAGGCTTATTAAGACACAGAGAAGCGCACTTATTCGGGTGTGTGGCGCATACAGGACAGTATCGGCGGCGGCGGTGCAAGTTATTGCTTCTGTCCCTCCAATTGACCTATTGGCCTATGAGAGGTCATATAACTTCGGGGCGGATCCGAAAAACAAAATCCAAAATAGAAAATGGCTCCTAGAACGATGGCAAAATAGGTGGGACAAGATAAAGGAGGGAAGATGGACGTGGGAGCTCATAAGACGAGTTGACAAATGGTTGGGTAGAAAACATGGAGAGCTAGATTATTACCTGACGCAAGTCCTTACCGGACACGGTAGCTTTAGTACATATTTGAAAAGAATTCAGAAGACCGAGAATGACATATGCGCCCAATGCAACCTGACTGACTCACCCGAACATACCATCTTCAAATGTAGGAGATGGGATGAGATAAGGCAAAGAGCGGGACAGCGTTAGGGGAAAAAATCGAGAAAGGGAACTTCATGGACATCATGATAAGAAGCGAGTCTGGATGGTCGGAGTAAGCAGAATGTGAAGAGCCATTATCACTGCAAAGGACACAGCAGAACAGAGAGTACCAATATAGGTCAAATATGGCCTACTCTGAAGTAATGCCTTCGCTGATACCTAAACATGATGAAGTAATGCTTCACGGCGGTTCCGTCATGTTTAGAAGAAGAAGAAAGGGAAGGTTTTAGTCGGCAGGTGGATCTCGGAGAGACCGAATCCGACACTACCCAGGAGCATTAGAACATCGAAGCCCTGGGTGTCTTACAAAGATTTCCCAATCCCTCTATAATAAAAAAAAAAAAAAAAAAAAAAAAAAAAAGGTTAGGTTAGGTTAGGTTAGGTTGGGT